>CM049805.1:22610209-23052036 GCA_027422405.1 Ptychobarbus kaznakovi | reverse complement strand
GTCACGGTTTTATTACTGCAGAGCTGAAAGAAACCGTTACTCTTCAAGGACACACAGCTGGGCTCTGGAGATGCGGTTGTGTGTATCTCATGTCTGATTAAATGAAAATGATTACAATGAATGTAAAATGTTAAAGACATTTTTTTTAGGCGACTGGATTATTCGATTTCAGTGTTTTGTCTTACCTAGGGTCAGAGGTCATTGCAGGTGAGTAATCTATGGATTTATTACTCACTGACATTCAAATTGATTTTTGAGATGTTTTCTGGATCTGGTGATGATGGATAGCACCATCCTCATCTCTCCCCTCATGCACACTCATTTTGAGGCAATATCTCACTTCTCATAGAGGCGAAGACATTCACAGTAAGGGGAAAAAAAATATTAATTTCATGGAAGCCATTTATTTGTCAGCTTCCTTAACAACATTTTTTGAAGAAAAGAACTGACTAAATATTGCTAAACATAGCTATACAGATAAAAACGGTGCATTGAAATGTCTCCTCAAAGTTATTAACGAATTATACATTAGACAAAAAAGTCGATTTGATTTCGTCATTCCTACACTTTAGATTTTACCTATATATTAGACACTTTTGTTTTATACTATTAAATTGTCTAACTAAATATCCCGTATATATATTTTTTTCTGAAGAAACCGATAAAAACAACCTCGTGTTGATCTTACTTGCTTTCAAGCTGCCATGTTTGTTTTTTATCGGCTTCGATCGTGCATCCTCCACGATTTGCAAACCACGTTCAGTAGTTTGTTAATAATTCGTAATAATTATAAGAATTATTACATTCATACGAATAAATAAACAAAAGCTCTATTACATGCAAAGACCAAAAGTTGCACAAAACTGTAATGTAGCCACGATACATTATGAATGTTATGCTATAATCCTGCAGCTTCTTGAGTCTGCAGATATTGATCTCTGCTCAAAGATCACGCTTATGTTGAATTGGATTAGTTTTGTACAATTTACCTATATTTTTGACACTTTTGTTTCATAAATTGTTTAACATAACATGCCGTATATGTTTTCTGAAGAACTTACCGAGAAAAAAACAGCTACTTACCGTAGCTGCCATGTTTGGATTTATCTGCTTTAGTCTTAGAGAAAAGTTGTATAAAAATTCATATAAAAATACATGAAATAAGAAGTAATGGGTTGCAAGTCACATGTCTCATGAGTTTATATTTCAAATCTGAAAAAGATACCATGAAAAATTAGATTTTCCTGAGACTATATATAGATTCACTTCTTCGAAACACTCTAAATTATATTAACATTTACTATAGAACCATTATTTCACCAATAAACATACTCTATTGAAATTAATTATTTATATCTCCACAAGCGATCGCAGTTTGAGTATAGTTTCTGTGTAAATAGATAAACCGCGCTGTCAGCAGTTTTCATAATTTAGAATGACAAAAAACATTTTAAATAATTCTGATAAAACGTGCCAGTTAAGAAATGCAACAAATACGATTTTTTGTTTGTTATAGCTTATTTCAATATTCCAGAGAATATTATTCAGTGAATTATTCTTCACTCTTTAGTCTATTAAACAGCGTTAAAAACCAATAAAACTGTAGTTTAAAATGAAGTTGATAATGACTACTGTCCTTTATTTTCTCCATTTGAATACATTAGACATTCTTTTTGCTTATGGTTTAATATCTAAGATCTTTTATAGCTGGACCCGCTCCATTTTCAGTATCAAACGATGTGCAAATCCAGAGTCGAATTGGGCCTCATTTATAAAACTTTCGTCAACAAACACACTTGAGAAACTCAGTTTCTGCCCCGGAAAAACAAACTGCATCCTCTGTTCACGTAACGCTGGGTTCTTCAGGAAGCTGAACAAAGATATCTTTCCCTCACAACCAAAAACACGCTTCTTTAGAGACATTCTTCCCGAGCGAGTCCCGTGCAGCAGTGCAGCCGGATGAAGTGCGTTGATGGCCGCGCTCTCGCTCTCGCTCCGGTCGACGCGTGCACGGGCGCGCTCTTCCGGGAGAAATGCCCATATAAGGAGTTCCACTGTCGTTTACATCAGCAAGAGCCACGGTCAAAAAAAAACTATCTGAAACACCCGGAAGTGAGATTTTTGGCACAGAAATACTCTGTTATACATCCAAATTGTTTTTTGAAACTTTGTCCATGCTTAGCATGAAAATCAAACTCTTTAACAGTGTAAACAACTCTGAATGCATGAAACAGCATTGACTGGGTAATATGAGGTTATTGTGAATCTCAAGTTAAATTGGCAGGAATTTAAAAATGTATTTATTGCTATTTGCCAACAAATAAGGACTCAAATAAATCATGTTTATGTTTTTGTTCAAAATGCTTTAATTCTCAATTTTACAGTTGGCATCTCCTGATATTGGATATATTCCATAAAATACAATATTGGGTAGACTATAAATAAAAAAAATATATAAATAAATCTAGAATTTGTACCTGCTTCTAGATTTGAATTTTTTTTAAAATATTAATTCAGGTTCGTAACATTTAACTTCATAACATTAACCACTTAGCCATGTTTTTGGGCTTAGTAAGATATAGTGTATGTATATTTACTACAAACAATACCCAATTATGGTGTTTTTTCCTAATAGCACTTCTAAAAAAGACAACATTACTTCACTATTGAGTATTGGTCCTCTTTAAATGTTGCCTCGTTTTAAATAAATATTAATTTCTAGCATTTGAAGAATTTCTTGGAAAACAACATCTGAACATTTTTCAAACATGTTCATTTCAAAACCATTTGAACTTTGAGAGTTTCTATATAATTCAAGTCCTCTGAAAAAAGTAATATTTTAAATGCATTTTGCACAGAGAAGATGATGATGTTGGGAGTGTTTCTCAGCACATGCGTACAAGATCACTATTTCTGCATCCCACTTTACAGCACGTGGAGGGCAGCGCTTCATAAGCCTCTCTTCTCACTCGATCCTTTTCTGCAGAGGTCAGTGACTCCACGTCAGTCTCGACGTCATAACCTGTGTAAAATCAAAGACATGATTTCTGTTTCCTCCACAGTTCTCCTGTACGAGGGAGGAGTTCGGAAAGGTACTTCAGAATGTAAAACTCATATCTCTACAGCAGGTGACGCAGAAGAGCTGAGTTTGAACCAGCACAGTTCTGCTACTCCGTCCTAATACAGTATTTCTGCAATGGCTTGTATGACAGAAATAGCAAGAGTAGAATTCGTTTAGTATTCTGTTCCAAATTCAGCCAAGATTTAATTAGAAGTTTTATTTTGATTGCATCGTTGCATAATTTCAGTGGGTCTTGTGAGTTCCTATCTACAAAGCTAAAAACTACATTTAATTACGTGATCAGAGAATGCAAATCAGATTAAATATAATTAGAATCCAAAAGATTTGTAATCAGTTCTTTACTGAGTTGTATTAATGTTTGTTCTCAATTACTTTTAATGTATTCATACAAATATTTGTACTCTTTACATTTTGATTTTATAATAATATTATATTTATCATTTTATAATATAAAAAATACCTTAAAAATACCTTAAAAACTAACCCTAACTGTAATCTTTATTACATTTTATTACATTTCCATTTCTTAATTTTTGCATTGTTATATTACAACATGTACATAAACTATTATATTATATTATTTTATTTTACTGTTATTATTTTATACTATGTTCTATTATATTATCCATCTATTGTCCAAAACGCTTGTCCCGTGTAGGGTCGTGTGAAAGCTGGCGCCTTTACCTGTAGACAGAGAATATTATATTATATATTTTCATATTATGTTATCCATCTATTCTCTAAAACGCTTGTCAGGGTCGCATGAATGTTGACGTTTTTACCTGTAGACAGGGAATATTATATTATATTATATATTTCATATTTGTTATCCATCTATTCTCTAAAACGCTTGTCAGGGTCGCATGAATGTTGAAGTTTTTACCTGTAGACAGAGAATATTATATTATATTTATATATTCATATTCGTTATCCATCTATTCTCTAAAACGCTTGTCAGGGTCGCATGAATGTTGACGTTTTTACCTGTAGACAGGGAATATTATATTATGTTATTATACTATATAAATATTTGATATTATATATCTATAAAAGGCAGGCTACTAAAACTTTAAAGCATTTTGAGACACTGTCTAAAATGTCAGTAGTTGGTGTTGTTACAGTAATAACAACTACCAAAACCCTAGGAGTTTGTTTTCTGCTCTCACTTACATTGAGATGAAGACTGATCAAGCAAAGTCCAAACATATACTGACCATTTAAGGGGTCCTCGTTGTGGCCCCGCCTCCATCTGGAACCCCCACACGTGTAGACGACAGCCCGAAAAAACTCCCGGCCACAGAGTCTCAGAGCTTTCTGGGCCTGGGCCGTATCTGCCCACGCGGCCAACACCAACAGCACGGCCAGCAGCACCACCTTCATGTCTGGAAACCGAGTCAAAGCAGTGTCTTCAGCCGAGTTAATGAAACTCTTTTGTTTCCTGACCTCGGATCGTCTTCATTTATATACCACGCAAAGCGTGATTTATGTGTTATTGACGCACTTCTTTTCCGTGACCTTTTAAATGAGGCAAAATGACCCACAAAGCAGAGACTTCCAAACGTCAAAACGGGTTTGTTGGTTTTAAATAAATAGATGATGTTCAAATGGTGTATCAAAATACAGCTAATTTAACAAAGTGGCGTGAGGTTTTTGTTTTATTTGCTACGGCAAAGTGCTCTTTAATGATGTTTTAGAGATACATGCCCATAAAACTGAATATGGCAAATTTGAGCATGTGTCACCAGGATTATGGAGTGACGCCGGGATAATGACAGCACTTACTTCCTCCTAAACATTGTTAATTTGACCTAAAAGGCTGAGCACCATAATGAGCAGATTTCTATCTGGCTGGCAAACACTTTGTTGCCAAGTGCTTCCACACAACACCGCGGTTTACAGGATACCTCCACCATCCGGCAGTATTTGGCGCAGGCGTACACGTTTTAGATTGAATTGCAGTCATTCCTAAAGGACACTTCTATGAGTCATCAGAAGATTCAGCCTACACCTAATCCTTTCATTTTGCGTCATTTGTTTTATGTAGCGTGTCAATTAATTGTATGCGGTTGTTCATAAAGCAGCAGCAGCAGCTGAGTGACAGCGTGGCTTGCTTTTGAACAAGCGGATGTGAGAGTTGAACTCATTTTGAAGTCGGCCTCTAGAATTAGGACAGTTTTGGCTCTTTGTAAAGCTATTTTAACTGAACAAGTGCGACACCCCCCCCCCCTCGTGTTGTTTCTAAAGCTGGTATTTGTTGTTATTGTTGACCCAGGCAGGGCATAGAAACAAAAGAGATGCTATAAAACCTTATCTACGATGTTTATAGACAAGAAGTTGTAAACTATGTACATGATCACTCCTAGTCATTCTGGCATTCAACACCAGCACTTAGCTTTGCAGTTCTTCAAATATTAAAATGATGGTTTACCAGTAACCTGTGAGAACATTTATATTTTGTTTGTCTGTTTGAGTTTGTTCTCGGAGTAGGAAATATCAGTGATAAACACCATAATACTGACAACACTAAATTAAAGTCTGAATTTCTCGTAACTGAAGTGCCCTGGGTGTGGCCCTGAAGTGAGGGTTATTTATTTATGTTTTATTTTTTTATTTTTGTTCTTACCTAAATTGTAAAATCTGCATAGTGCATTAAAAAAACAGAACAGAAGTACATAAATTAACTGAAAGCACAGAAAGGTATAGGTGAAAAAGTTAATTTTGTAATTTAAAATCCAAAAATGTGTCAAAATGGGTTCCAGTTAATTAAATTACATTAATAATAATAATAATAAACCTGTATGAGTTTATTTCTATTGCTGAACACAAAATAAAATATTTAGAAAAATGTTAACCAAACACTTGTTGGTAGCCATTGACTTCATTATATTTTTCCCCATACTGTGGTAGTCAATGGCTACCAGCAACTGTTTGGTTACTAATATTCTTCTAAAATCTATCCTCTCTCTCTCTTCTCTCTCTCTCTCTCTAAAATATATATATATATATATATAATATATATGTGTTGTGTGTGTGTGTGTGTGTGTGACTCTGGACCACAAAACCAGTCATAAGGGTCTGAAAATCTGGAATCTGAGGGTGCAAAAAAATCTAAATATTGAGAAAATCACCTTTAAAGTTCCAAATGAAGTTCTTAGCAATGCATATTACTAATCAAAAATTAAGTTTTTATATATTTACAGTAGGAAATTTACAAAATATCTTCATGGAACATGATCTTTACTTAATAGCCTAATGATTTTTGGCATAAAAGAAAAATCGATAATTTTGACCCATAAAATGTATTTTTGGCTATTGCTACAAATATACCCGTGCTACTTATAACTGCTTTTGTGCTCCAGGGTCTCACACACACACACACACACCCACACACCAACACACACACACACACACACCCACACACACACACACACACACACACACAACACACACACACCCACACACACACACACACACAAACACACACACACACACACACACACACACATATATATATAATATATATACAGTTGAAGTCAAAAGTTTACATACACCTTGCAGAATCTGCAAAATGTTGATTATTTTACCAAGAGGGATCATACAACACAACACAGTATTAAGCATGCATTTTGCATGCTATTGTTTATTTAGCACTGACCTGAATAAGATTTCACTAGAACATGTTTACATACGTTTACAATACGTGGAGTTTATAAAAATGACCCCGTTCAAAAGTTTACATACACTTGATTCTTAATACTGTGTTGTTCCCTGAATGATCCACAGCTGTGTTTTTTTGTTTAGTGATAGTTGTTCATGAGTCCCTTGTTTGTCCTGAACAGTTAAACTGTCTGCTGTTCTTCAGAAAAATCCTTCAGGTCCCACAAATTATTAGTTTTTCTGCATTTGTATGTATTTGAACCCTTTCCAACAATGACTGTGTGATTTTGAGATCCATCTTTTCACACCGAGAACAACTGAGGGACTCATATGCAACTATTACAGAAGATTCAAACACTCTCTGATGCTCCAGAAGGAAAAAAAATGCATTAAGAGCCAGGGCGTGAAAACTTTTGAACAGAATGAAGATGTGTATATTTTTCTTGTTTTGCCTAAATCTCATATTTTGTCATTTAGTACTGCCCTTCAGACGCTACAGAAGATAGATACATGTTTTCCAGAAGACAAATTAAGTTAAATTTACCCTGATATTTAAATTCAAAAAGTTTTCACACCTAAAGACAACCTCTACAGCCCTGAACGCAGCGGAGTCTAGGACACATAGATGAGCCCAGAGACAGACTCCAGTGAGGAACTCGTCACTAGACATCCATCGGGTAAAGACCACTGGAACCAGTGGGACTGCATTACACTCTGACTTTGCTGCAGTTGGAACAAACTACTGGTTTGTCTGGCCGGGGGGAACTGGCCCCCGGACTGAGCCTGGTTTCTCCCCAGGTTTTTTCTCCATTCTGTCACCGATGGAGTTTTCGTTCCTTGCCGCTGTCGCCTCTGGCTTGCTTAGTTGGGGAATCTTCAATTTCCAACAATATCATCGACTTGATTGTACAAATATTATTTAAACTGAACTTAGCTGGACAATGCCATCACTAAATTCTATAATGAACATGCATTCAGCTGCAAATTGAGTGTTAAATCCTACATTTTACATTATTGAACACAACTGCCTATTTATGATTGATACTGTGCAGTGCTTTGTTACAAATTGTTTTGTTAAAGGCGCTATATAAATAAAGGTGACTTGACTTCACTTGACCAGCATGGTTTTTCCTTCTGGAGCATCAGCGAGTGTTTGAATCTTCTGTAATAGTTGCAAATGAGTCTCTTAGTTGTTCTCGGTGTGAAAAGATGATCTCAAAATCATACAGTCATTGTTAGAAAGGGTTCAAATACACAAAAATGCTGGAAAACCAAATAAATTTGGGACCTGAAGAACAGCAGACAGTTGAACTGTTCAGTACAAACATGGGACTCATGAACGACTATCACTAAACAAAGAAACATTTTGCAGATTCTGCAAGGTGTATGTAAACTTTTGACTTCAACTGTATATAATATATCATTTATTTATTTATTTGAGTTATGTAGATATACAAACTAAATGAGTTGACATCTTGAACCCTTAATGCATAATGCCCTTTAACATTGGCACTGTAGTAGTGACTCTTCAAACAGAAGACAAACTGTACAAAACTGTGGTTTAAATGAGGTTGGTGTAGGAATGAGGGTGGAAACACAGACAGGCTCACGCGATCCAATAGTTGAAATTCCTTCAAAGTTCAGTGGAAAACGTTTCATGGCCTAGCTCTTCAGTTCAAACCTGTTAGTATGTTGTCCTTTCAACATAGAGGAGGTTATCATTATTAGAGGTATAACTACTCATTTATTGTTCCTGTGGCTCAGTGGTAGAGCATTGCGTTAGCAGCGCTAAAGGTCGTGGGTTCAATTCCCAGGGAACACACATACTGATAAAAACATGTATAGCCTGAATGCACTGTAAGTCGCTTTAAAGCGTCTGCTAAATGCATAAAATGTAAACTGCTGATTAATAATCCACTTAAAAGGGTAAAGACAATGAGTTGAGTCATTTCAGATGTGTTTGTTTGTCCACCAGGGAGCGCATTGAAAACAGGTTCTCGCTGTAGGTCGAGCTCTTTCACACATTCCTAGAAAGCCATGCACTCCTCACTCAGCTGACAGTCTTGGCAGATACCTTCACACATAAGGTGGGGTTTGCTGTAACGTTCACCTTCTGAAAATAACCTGTATTCAACTTGCTTTGACTTGCCTCGCCCATTTCAACATACTAGATTGTAATGCCTGAGGTGAGGGATCCAGTTTTGCATGTTCTTGTTTTCCAGTAACCATGTCGCCTTAATTGCTTTGTACAGAACATTATACGTAAACAGATGCCTATACAGCAACACTGATATTTACCACCAAAATAGAGCATTTATGTTAATCATCAAACCAGCCCTCCTTGTCAGTTTTGCTGCTGTATGATCAATATTGGACATCATTTAATATTACACTGTGAACTTTGAATAACCTCAAAAAGATGATCAGTTTGAGCTTATGCTGGTGTGTTTCTGGAAGCGGAAGTAGTGATGTATGGTGTAACAGGTTTATGACCAAACGCTGGCCAGTGATAAGCTGTTTACTCTAAGTATGGAAGTGTCAGAGCTAAAGATAGCTGATGTGAGCACTTGCAGAAGCAACAAGAGCTGAGCGTATCACTTCTGAGCCTATATGATCACTGCTGAAGAGCCTTACATGATATCACTTCATAAAAACTAAAAAAAACACATAATATAATGCTTAGGGTCATATGCTTAATGTAGATTCACATTGTTAGAAATATGCAACAGTGATTCAATTATTTTCATACATGCATGTCATTATATAATATTTGTTAGTGACTTAATAATGAAATTATCCGGTAACACTTTACAATAAGGTCCCATAATGTTAGCATTAACTAAAAGTAACTAACAATGAGCAATTCATGATTTTTTATCAATCTTGATTAATAGCACTTAATAAAAATACAGCTGTTTGTTGTTAATTCATGTTAAGACCATTAAATAATGTTAACATACACAACTTTTAATTGTATTAATGTATTAGTAAATGATAAAATTAACATTAAAGGAATAGTTCACCCACAAATAAAGATTTACTGAAAATTGAACTCTCAGGCACTTTTAACTTCAAATGAGTCCTCATAAAATGTCTTTCTCCAGTAAAAAGGCGTCTGGTCTGAATCAGGAGAGACATATGCACAGATCAAGCACCGTCGTTGTCATTGGAGAAAGCATTGTTATGGATTATGGACTCTGGCCAGAAACAATAGTATAAAGTTAAAAGACATTATTAATTGATGGACTGGAGTGGTGTGGATTATTGTGATGTTTTATCAGCTGTTTGGACTCTCATTCTGACGGCACCCATTCACTGCAGAGCATCCATTGATGAACAAGTGCAATGCTAACTTTCTCCAAATCTGTTCTGATGAAGAAACAAACCGACCTGCTGTACATTTTGGATGGCCTGAGGGTGTCAATTTTAAGCAAATTTTATTTTTGGATGAACTATTTCTTTAACTAAAATTAATAAATGCTTTAGAAGTATTTTTCATTGTTGGTTCATGTTAATAAATGTAAAGTGTTACCAATTTATTCTCAACTAAGTTAAATGATACCAGTGGTGTTGCATGTGTTTAAATGCATGCATACAGAGAATCACACTCACTTGTGTGGTTTTCTCTATAGTTAGGTTAGGATGTGCTCATGTCGACATGCGCTTGAGGTGTAAGTTCACTGTTTTCTATGTGTTTAGGCGTTTATATCATATCATCTTTGTATCAGCCATGCAGAGGTCAGGGTCTGTGAGATGGTTCAAGCGCAAACAAACTGATATGTGGCTAACACTATCATCAATGTGTATAAACTGAGAACCACATGGTTAAAAAAAGCTATTACATTTAATGTAATTGCAGCATATGGAATATCTTGAGTCACATATATGAACACATGAAATGTGACTACATAAAACACACAATATTCACCCCAAATGTTGTCCCACAGAACAGAGCTGTCTGAACAAACAGTTTCATATTGAAGAATGCTGCTGATTTGTTTACGGGCTCCCAGCATGCATTGCATCATGAATCAATTATGCCATTGCTGTTATAGTCAAGTCAAGTCACCTTTATTTATATAGAGCTTTTAACAATACAAATTGTGTCAAAGCAACTGCACAATATCAAAATAGGAACATTTTTGAGTTAAAGGCGTTTCTTTATTGAATTCAGTGATGTAATTGTCCAGCTCAGTTCAGTTTAAATAGTATCTGTGCAATCAAGTCAGTAATAACGCTGGAAATGAAGTGTCACTAACTAAGCAAGCCAGAGGCGACAGCGGCAAGGAACCAAAACCTCCATCGGTGACAGAACGGAGAAAAAAACCTTGGGAGAAACCAGGCTCAAGGCAGTTACCCCCCCCACCCGCCTGACGAACCATAGTTTGTTCCACAGCAGCAAAGTCAGTGTAAGGGCTCACTGGTTCCATGTTTTTTTCCCCGATGGCTGTCTAGGAGACAGGTACCTCACTGGAGATCTGTCCTCTGGTGCTCATCTAGGTTGTCCTGGAGTCCCGCTGACCGTCCAGAAGCTGTAGAGGTCGTCTCTAAATGATAGATCCACCATCTGATATCGGATATCGGACTGGATCTGTTGACTGGCAGTGATCATCTGATCTGGATACGGACTGGATCTGTTGACTGCAGTGATCCTCTGATCTTGGATACGGACTGGATCTGTTGACTGCAGTGATCATCTGATCTGGCATACGGACTGGATCTGCGTGACTGCAGTGATCATCTGATCTGGATACGGACTGGATCTGGTGACTGCAGTGATCATCTGTCTGGATACGGACTGGATCTGTTGACTGCAGTGATCATTCTGATTCTGGATACGGACTGGATCTGTTGACTTACAGTGATCATCTGATCTGGATACGGACTGGATCTGGTGACTGCAGTGATCATCTGATCTGGATACGGACTGGATCTGTTGACTGCAGTGATCATCTGATCTGGATAAGGACGGATCTGGTGACTGCAGTGATCATCTGATCTGGATACAGACTAGACTGGTGACTGCAGTGATCATCTGATCTGGATACGGACTGGATCTGGTGACTGCAGTGACCATCTGATCTGGATACGGACTGGATCTGGTGACTGCGGTGATCATCTGATTGGATACGGACTAGATCTGTTGACTGCGGTGATCATCTGATCTGGATACGGACTGGATCTGTTGACTGGGGTGATCATCTGATCTGGATACGGACTGGATCTGTTGACTGCAGTGATCATCTGATCTGGATACGGACTGGATCTGGTGACTGCAGTGATCATCTGACCATTCTGATCTGGATACGGACTGGATCTGTTGACTGTAGTTATCATCTGATCTGGATACGGACTGGATCTGTTGACTGCGGTGATCATCTGATCTGGATACGGACTGGATCTGTTGACTGCGGTGATCATCTGATCTGGATACGGACTGGATCTGTTGACTGCAGTGATCATCTGATCTGGATACGGACCGATCTGGGTGACTGCAGTGATCATCTGATCTGGATACGGACTGGACCTGGTGACTGCAGTGATCATCTGATCTGGATACGGACTGGATCTGTTGACTACAGTGATCATCTGATCTGGATACGGACTGGATCTGTTGACTGCAGTGATCATCTGATCTGGATAAGGACCGGATCTGGTGACTGCAGTGATCATCTGATCTGGATACAGACTGGACCTGGTGACTGCAGTGATCATCTGATCTGGATACGGACTGGATCTGGTGACTGCAGTGATCATTGATCTGGAACGGACTGGATCTGTTGACTGCAGTGACCATCTGATCTGGAAACGAACTGGATCTGTTGACTGCAGTGATCATCTGATCTGGATACGGACTGGATCTGGTGACTGCAGTGATCATCTGATCTGGATACGGACTGGATCTGTTGACTGCAGTGACCATCTGATCTGGATACGAACTGGATCTGTTGACTGCAGTGATCATCTGATCTGGATACGGACTGGATCTGTTGACTGCAGTGATCATCTGATCTAGATACGAACTGGATCTGTTGACTGCAGTGATCATCTGATTCTGGATACGGACTGGATCTGGTGACTGCAGTGATCATCTGATCTAGATACGAACTGGATCTGTTGACTGCAGTGATCATCTGATCTGGATACGGACTGGATCTGTTGACTGCAGTGATCATCTGATCTGGATACGGACTGGATCTGGTGACTGCAGTGATCATCTGATCTAGATACGGACTGGATCTGGTGACTGCAGTGATCATCTGGGCTGGATAAGGACCGAATCGGGTGGCTACGGTGACCTCGGAATAAGAAAGAAAAAGACTAATATTAGCGTAGATGTCATTCTTCTTACGATGTAATAAGTACATTGTGTTTTATGGGAAGTGTTCCCGTTTCCGATTAACCTAAATAATGCAGCCTAACAATCCTTTAAACGGATTTGAATATTAGAAGCGTATTAGTGTGTTATGTGTACGCCAGGTTAAAGAGATGGGTCTTTACTCTAGATTTAAACTGACAGAGTGTGTCTGCCTCCCGAACAGTGTTAGGTAGATTGTTCCAAAGTTTGAGAATTAAATAGAAAAAGGATCTGTCGCCGGCAGTTGATTTTGATATTCTAGGTATTATCAAATAGCCAGAGTTTTGAGATCGTAGCGGACGTGGAGGACTATAATGCGATAAGAGTTCGCTCAAATACTAAGGAGCTAAGCCATTCAGAGCTTTATAAGTAATTAACAAGATTTAAAAATCTATACGATGTTTAATAGGGAGCCAGTGTAGTGTTGACAGAACCGGGCTAATGTGCTCATACTTCCTGGTTCTAGTAAGAACTCTAGCTGCTGCATTTTGAACCATCTGTAGTTTGTTTATTAAGCATGCAGAACATCCACCCAATAAATCATTACAATAATCTAACCTTGAGGTCATAAACGCATTAATTAACATTTCTTCATTTGACATTGAGATCAGCGGTCTCAGTTTAGATATATTTTTAAGATGAAAAAATGCAGTTTTACAAATGCTAGAAACGTGGCTGTCAAAGGAGAGATTACTATTAAATAGCACACCTAGGTTCCTGACTGATGATGAAGAATCGACAGAGCAGCCATCAAGTGTTAGACAGTGTTCTAGGTTATTACTTGTGGGGGTTTTAGGTCCGATAATTAACACCTCTATTTTTTCAGAATTTAGTAGTAAGAAATTATTCATCATCCAGTTTTTATATCGACTATGCATTCCATAAGTTTCTCAATTTGGTGTTTTTCACCAGGCCGTGAAGAAATATAGAGCTGAGTATCATCAGCATAACAATGAAAGCTAACCCCATGTTTCCTGATTATATTTCCCAAGGGTAACATGTAAAGCGTGAAAAGTAATGGCCCTAGTACTGAGCCTTGAGGTACTCCATACTGCACTTGTGATCGATAGGATTATTGTGTTGATGTTTTCTGACTGTATTCATGCTGTTGTTGTTGTCAGTGTTAGTTTTTGTTATGAAATGACTTATCTATCAGCATTTGCTTTAAAAATTAAACAACAGAAAAAGACACCAAAGGCACAGATGCATAGACTTCACCAGTTAAGATTTTAAAAATATAATAATATTTTCATTCAGCAAGGTTGTAATAAAATTAATCAAGTGGCATTAGTAACATTTATAATGTTACAAAAGTGTTATTTGTCTATTATTTGTCTACATTCCTATCGAAATATGTGGCCTTAAGCATAAGAGACTTCTTTGAAAAACATACAAAAATTACACCAACCACAAAGTTTTGAAAGTTAGCTAATTTTACTATTTCAAACTGATAAAAAAGATTCAGAGAACATGTTTAATTTGTATTTGGAAATTGTTTCATGTGAATATTGTAAATACACCATTCTTATCTAATGTATTTCTGTTGTAGGCCTATGTTTCATTCTTTTAACACCCACAGCCTCACACAGTACGATCTAACCCCATTTTAACATAGGCACCTTTAACCGATTTGGCTGACTCTTACAAGTTGTTGTAAATCTTTGCTAAGCAGCATTGGATCTGCGTTATTAAAAGACGTCACACCAGCGTGAGGTGAGGTAATTGAATAGGGCAGTGCTGGATGGAGGAGAAAGTTCATTAATCAGATCAGGAGTTGAAACGAGAGAATCATAGATGGGGCGGGTGAGGGATAAAGCTAGAAATCAGTTTAATCTATTTTGACGTATGATTTGGCGTATTATTCATATCTGTAGCAAAAAATGGTGCAGGATGATTTATATGCCAAAGTTTAATGCTTAGGGATTTTGGTAAAATCCCTGTAAGAATGAGCAATAGTGGCGCTTTAGAAAAAAACACTAATAATAAGGGGAAACACAGTACTTTCTGAATAAAAACTATTTTTTAACCCCCTTCCTGTCAAAAACATGACACAGTTTTGAAAACTCGTAAAAGGGACAGTTCCTTAAAATGAAAACGGTCTCGTGTCACTGTTAGACTTTTGATTATCTTCGAAAACAAAGTGAATATATTTTTAATGAAACCTGAAAGATTTATGACGCTCCACTGAAAATAAATTACATTTAAATTTTGACTCTTCAAAAAGTTCTTAAAGACATTGTAAAAGTAATCCATATGAACTGAGCAGTTTCTGAAGTGTTCCAAGTCTTCTGAAAGACACAATCCCATGAAAACAAACCTCGTTAGTCCTCACGGCTCAGGCACGTATAGCTTGGCTTCTGTTGACCATATTTGATGTGCTTTTAATCAATGTTTATACACTCTTAAAAATAAAGGTTCCAAAAAATGTTCCACCCGCAGTGACGCCGGCATAGAAGAACCATTTTGGGCTCTCAACCTTTCAGTGAATATTTCTTAACAGAATTATTTTTTTCCTTAGTGCGAACTAAAATCTGTGGAACATTTTGTGGAATTGAAAGGTTCCATAAATGTTAAAGGTCCTTCATGTTTTTATGGAACCATAGATCGCAATAAAGAATCCTTTTGTTCCCCAGAGAAGCTTTTAATGAACATTTATTTCTTACTATAATTTTTTTTTTATGTATGAACATCTGAAGAACCTTTTGTGGAATGAAAAGATTCCATAAATGTGACAAGTTCATCATGGATCCATTGATGCCAATAAAGGACCTTTATTTTTAAGAGTGTAAAAGCCTAAATTTGTTCATCAAATTGATTCAATTCTAATTTAATGCATTCATTAAATTATATAAAGGTATCGTATCTCTTCATTAGACTTGTATTTAAGGAATAGTTCACCCAAAAATGAAAATACTGTCTCACCCTCATGTTGTTCCAAACCCGTAAAAAAGACCTTTGTTCGTCTTTGGAACACAACTATTTTTGATGAAATCCGAGAGCTCTCTGACCCTCCATAGACAGCAAGGGAACTACCACATTCAAGGCCCAGAAAGGACATTGTTCAAATATGACATCAGTAATAATTAATTCATTACATTTCTGCTTTTTTTCTAAGCGCTCAAAGCGCTCTACAATTGTGAATGGGGTTTCTCCTCATTGACCACCAGTGTGCAGCATCTGGATGATGCGACGGCAGCCATGTTGTGCCAGAACACCCACACACACAGAGGAGTCAGTGATGAAGCCAATCAGTAGATATGGGGATGATTAGGAGGCCATGATGATCAGAGGCCAATGGGCAAATTTGGCCAGGATGGTAGGATTTTTTAAGGATTTTTAAAGGTATTTTTAATGACCACAGAGAGTCAGGACCTCAGTTTATCGTCTCATCTGAAGGACGGAGCTTGTTGACAGTATAGTGTCCCCGATTACTATACTGGGGCGTTAGGACCCACACAGACCACAGGGTTAGGGTTAGGCTTAGAAATTGTTGAATACAGTCTTTGTTTTTGTTTTCTTTGTACACAAAAAGTATTCTCGTAGCTTCATAACATTACAGTTGAACCATTGATGTCACATGGACTATTTTAACAATGTCCTTACTACCTTCTGGGCTGTCTATGAAAGCTCTTTGGTTTCCTCAAAAATATCTTAATTTGTGTTCTGAGGATGAACGAATGTCTTATTTGTTTGTAACGACATGAGGGTGAGTAATTAATGAGTATTTTCATTTTTGGGTGAACTGTCTCTTTAAACCACTCAATTCATAGGGTTTTCTTTTACCATGTCTTCATGAACTTTTTTAAGCTTGAGAGTTTAAAGGAATGGATTATCATTGAACCTACAAAAACCTCTTAGATTTCATTAAAAATATCTTCATTTGTGGGTTAAAGATGAGCAAAAATGTTAAGGTTTTGGATCGACACGAGAGTGAGCAAATGATGACAGAATTGTCTTTTTTGGGAGAACTATCCCTGTATGTAAAGTCTGCATTGTGACCTCTCTCACTTCATCGATCAGTACTGTTCAAGTAGCAAAGCAATAGCAGTGCAAGTCAATACAGATTCATTAAAAAGTAAACCGTAGTTTGGTGCAGTGCTTGACCCCTCATGCACAGATTCTGTACCGTTGAACTGAGGCTAAGGTCAACATACTCCATGGAAGATCAATGGACTTCTGGATCTGTTTGGTTAAGTAGTTTTCCACAGCAAAGTGAGCCTTATGCTTCCAGTACGAGGTCATGTGTGCTGAATCGATCCTGACCTGAGAAAACCGACACATGTATTTTGTAAGTACACGCAGGTGCAAAGTGCAGCGCAGGTGTGTGCACTGGATCCAGCTCTGCATGGGAACCCACAGCTCCAAGACCTGTGAAAGCATGGTGTGTCGAAATATCTGGGTGAAAGTTTCTATCAAAGGCATAGTCCATCCAAAAATGAAAGTCCTGTCATCATTTACTCACCGTGATGTTGTTTTAACCCTGTATGACTTACTTTATTCTGTCAATAGGAATCAAAACTGTTTGGCCATCAACATTCTTCAAAATATCTTCTTTTGTTTTACACAAAAGAAACTCATGTAGTTTCCTTTTTTTATGTATATTGCATATGTATATTACATCCATATTTAATGAGTCCCTCGCTACCTCTGTTGTTCCCACCTCCTTTAAAAATCTGTCATCATCCCTGTGCCTAAGAACAGTAAACCCTCTTGCCTGAATGACTATCGTCCAGTTGCCCTCATATCGACAGTCATGAAGGTTTTTGAGAGACTTTTAAAGAAACACATTTGCTCCTTTTACTTTGGACCCTCTTCAGTTTGCCTATCGGCCAAATAGGTCTACTGACGATGCCATCTCTCAGGTACTGCACTTGTCCCTCTCACACATTGACAGCACAAATGGCAACTATGTAAGGCTGCTATTCATTGACTATAGCTCAGCCTTTAATACTATAGTCCCCACCAAGCTAGCTGTCAAACTCTCAGACCTCGGCCTAACACTTCACTCTGTGACTGGATTCAAGACTTCCTCAACGGCAGACCACAAGTGGTGAAAGTCGGCCAGTTCACCTCCAACTCCATCACCCTGAACGTAGGAGCCCCACAGGGCTGTGTCCTGAGTCCCTTGCTATACTCTCTATACACCCACGACTGCGTGTCCTCTCACAGCTCCACCTCTATTGTTAAATTTGCGGATGATACTGTGGTTCTGGGCCTCATTAACAACAATGATGAGGCCGCATACTTGGATGAGGTAGAGAGACTTACATCATGGTGCCAGGACAACTGTCTCTCTCTGAATGTGAGCAAAACTAAAGAGCTGATCGTGGACTTCAGGAAGAGACAGCAGCGGCCCTACACTCCTCTTATGATCAGTGGGACCCCTGTGGAGAGGGTGAGCAGCTTCAAGTACCTCGGTGTAAACATCTCAGAGGACCTGACTTGGACTACACACATTCAGACTCAGGTTAAGAAAGCCAGGCAAAGACTATACCATCTGCGACAGCTGAGGAAATTCAGGGTCTCACCAGCAATCCTGAAAACCTTCTATTCAGGGGCCATAGAAAGTGTATTGCCTCAGTGCATCTCAGTGTGGTATAGTAACGCCACAAACCAGGACTGCAAAGCTCTACAGAGAGTCGTGCGCCTGGCTGAGCGCATCTCAGGGTCTGCTCTCCCCTCTCTGCAGGACATCTACCTCAAACGCTGCAAAAGCAGAGCTGCTAAAATCATCAATGACTCAACTCACCCCGGCAACCATCTTTTCTGTTTACTGCCATCTGGCAAGCGCTTCAGGAGCATGATGGCAAAAACTGAGAGACTGAGGAGGAGCTTCTTCCCTCAGGCCATCAGGCTCCTTAACACAAACCCAGTCTCATAAACACTTACAAGACTCATTATTAACTGTAAAACATCCATATTCTCATCACCCGTATTGCTGCTATGTGTACATACCCGGTACAACCCGTTTGCACATCCCTCTTATCCCTCTTGTTCATATTACTATTTATTAAGTCCCAGTATACTGTTTTTGCACATCTTATTGTTTTGCACTTTTTATTCTATTGCACATTTTACTCTTATTTCTCTTTTTTTACCATATATATGCTCTTGTGTTGTGTTACTTTTATATAATTTTTATTTGTATTCTTTTGCACTGTCCACTGAGCGGACCTGATTTGATTTACATTTCACTTCTGATTATACCCTGTATAATTTATTATGTGACAAATAAAGAAACCTTGAACCTTGTATATACTAATGTCACAACCGACAACCAAATAAAACATCATAATGTACAGGAACACTTTCACACATATTTCAAACCAAACTTGTGTTTTATCTGTGTTTAAACTTAAACACAGATAAACCTGTGTTTATCTGTGTTTAAACTTGTGTTTAACCAAACTTTGTGCTCTATCTGAAGCTGAAGAGAGACAAGTGTCTGTGTGTGTTTGTCAATGAACGAGGTGTTCGTATGCAATGAGGTTTTACACCACTGTAGGTGCAGCCTTGCAGGTCAATACAAAACCTGAATGACTGAGATAACCACACAAGATGACAGTCACTAAGTCATCTATGGCCTGTATATGAATGCTTTTCTTGGAACAGCCTGTCAACTTTCTGAACTGTGTCTTTGATGTGTGATAGTGATGAGTAAAATTGACACAGCATTGTTGCCATTGACAAGTATATCGATGTGTGTGACAGATAAGTGTTTGTGAAATGTATTCAATCTATGTTGATAAAAACAGTAACTTGATTTAGCACTCAAACTAGAGTTATAAAGCAGTATGGTCTATTTGAAGAAATGATTGGTGAACAGACTTGTCTCCAGTTCTCTGAGGTGGGCCAAAATGTTTTTAGGGCGAGTCATAAAATTACCAACAAACAAAAAGTGTATTACCCTGAGTGGGGTGAGCTGGGCCAGCCAATAAATATGTAATACATAGATTATTATAAAAACACTGAAATCCCAATAAGAATAACATGAGACCAATTTCTCTAGAAAGTCATCGTCTATATGAAAATGAGAGGTCTATGACAGCAGCGTTTATTTCCGATGAGGCACTTTCCTCTTCTGAAGAAAGAGGAAGCATGTATTTGGATATGTGAGAGGTGGGGGCAGTTTCACAATGAGGTTTAAGATATATGACATGTTGCCAACCTTTCACAATGAAAGAACTTCAAAAATGATTTCCCCTTCAGAAGCAATACAGAACTTCACTTAACTGTCAGGAAGATGTGCAATATCAAAGTGCTGCACTGTAATGATTGTCTCGGCGTTTCTAGGCCAGTCCTTCAGCGCTCGGTTAGGCCCGTCATTTATAGCATGCTACTTTTTTTTACTATCCAAAATGCCATAATTTCTCCTCAATAGAAGCTTAATGCAATTATCATTTATTTACCTATTATTTATCAAATTATTATGTGCATTCATATGCCTACAAATTATATATATATATATATCCACACACACTATTGTGATTTTATTCAAATAATTTTAGGACAATTCTTTTATAGTTTGACCTGTGGTATTTCTTGAGGGACTTCACGATCGTCTATTAGTTTTGTCATGTTTATGTTTTGTTCTTGGAGTACCTGAAGCACGATGTGTTAGATGAGAGCTTTCTCTGCACAACCGAATGTGCATGTTTCCAGTACCTCTTTGGGACTGATATATAAATAGTGCTGAGAGCTGTGTGCACTGCGTTATGGTCCTGAATAGCTGCTTTGTTGAGTGTTAAGTTACAGTACACTGCAGTCATGTGTGTGTGTGTGTGTGTGTGTGTGTGTGGTGTGTGTGTGTGTGTGTGTGTGTGTGTGTGTGTGTGTGTGTGTGTGTGTGTGTGGTGTGTGTGTTGTGTGCTGAAGCAGTCATGAGCTGTGTGTGTGTGTGTGTGTGTGTGTGTGTGTGTGTGTGTGTGTGTGTGTGTGTGTGTGTGTGTGTGTGTGTGTGTGTGTGTGTGTGTGTGTGTGTGTGTGTGTGTGTGTGGTGTGTGCTGTGTGTGTGTGTGTGTGTCGTGTGTGTGTGTGCCGTGTGTGTGTTGTGTGTGTGGTGTGTGTGTGTGTGTGTGTGTGTGTGTGTGTGTGTGTGTGTGTGTGAGAGAGAGCCTCTTAATTCTATGCTGTAATCAATCTGTGACCTCCCAGATCTTGTGATGTTACTTTAGAGAACATGTAATTAGAAAAGGACAACGTTAAAGAGAAAATTCACCCCAAAATTTAAATTCTGACATTTAGATATAACACCTTCTTAAAGTATCAAAACACATTATTAGCCATAATATTATAGTACAGGGTTATAATACTGCCACATTCCCAGACTCATTAAAACATATGTGGATACAGAGAATATTTTTCTTGTAAAATAAATAAATAAAGATTTTTTTTATCAGGTTCATGTTTAATTTTTATTTATCTATTTAGCAGATGTGCAAATAATGCAAACAATCAATGAAAAAATGGTTCAAGGTCTTATCTGTTATAAACTGAGGAAGAAGTATCTAAACCTTTTATGAAATAGACAACTCCCAAAATGTTAAATAATAATAATAACAATGTAATAATATAATATTGTGGTGTTATAGTTAACCTAGAACTGGAGAATGTCAAACAGCTACTGTCGTCATTATTTGTTGTTATTCAAATTATCGCGGGCAGACAAAAATAGATTGTTTTTTTCTGTGTGATTTGCTTTGTAAATCAAAGTGATTTATCTTCACAAGACTTAAAAGTATCTTATGACGACAATAGCTGAGTTAATTCAACATGATATAATGTACACATTATTATAATGGAGGGGTCACATCGGGAGGAACCATTTCTGTACAGTAGTGAAAGGGTGGGAGGAGGAGTGACGTAGATTATGACCGCGTCTCTGGAGCGAACCACCACATACAGAGGTGCGGAGTGTAATTACAACGACTATGTTAATAAACAAGGTGCTATATAGCAATAACATCTAACATGCGTGTTAGTTTTAGAGCATCCAGAATGACTTGGATGATGTTTCTGATAAGCAGTAAGTTAGCACTACAGGAGCGTGAGGACAGAAAGTCTGGATGTCCCCTCTGGTGTCTCAGTGGTTCGGTCCACTGGTAAAATTCCGAGAATTGCGAACTGCGTCTTCTCAGAAGAGTTCTTCCAAGAACTGTCTTCGGTGGACACTTCCAAGAAAAATAAACCAGGTGACTTTCTTCTATCTAGCAAAACGTCTAGACTAAACACGAGACGCTCTAAAGAAACGAGTTATTTCTATAATATATATTTTATTTCGTTTTACACCAGACTACTTTGTTGTGTTTAGAGCTGTCGTGTTAATTACGCAACTCGACTTGTGTTGGCCTAATTGCGTGAATAACTAATCTTATTCGTCTCATTTGTCCGTTTCACTCTCTGTAGAGTTGCGTTAGATTCAGTGAGGTGAAGCTGATTTAGGAAGCTCTGAATTATATAATAAAGACAGGTTTATGAAACTTTATATGGGAGGGAAACTAAGTTTATTCTCTATAATAGACAGCCTGCGTGGTCATTAAACAGTAGACGCGTAACGTTAGATCATAAACATTTAAAATGTTATTGTTATTATTTTTCATAGGCTTTCTCTGACTTTGTCATTCACTTATTAAATGCTGGTGAACTCTCAAATTGATCTATTTCATGGAAAATGTCATACATTTTTTTAATAAATCCAGCACGCGACTATGTTTTATGTTCGATTGCGTCAACATTCAAGCATATTAATGTCGTGAGATTGTGTATTATTATGTGTACTGTAGTCTCTGTTTCACTGAAACATAACCGGATCAAATCGAAACGCTCGTTTTACACCGAACACCTGTAATAGAGTCAACTCATGTGGCTTTTATTCATAAACTTGCTGTCATAATACTTAGTCAATATGCCAGATGGTTTGATATATCAATATGAACCTTCGCTGTTCAACAGGTGTCACTCGGGAAAGTGTCTTAAATCATGTAGCCTACTGCTCCCTATATAGTGATGTTAGTCTGAATGCAAGGTAATGCATGTTTTTTGTTTTTCAAAGGTGTTGCAGAATTTCTGAAATAATATCAAAAGCGTAAAGACGTCGTCATTGAGATCTAGTTAATTTCATGACTCAAGGGCTGTGTCTCAAACTTAATAAGCTGCCTACTTAGATGGTATCGTAGCTTTAATATAAAAGCATAAATAATGCTGTTTAAAGTTGTCTTGGTAGGCAGCTCTCTAGGTTTGTCTGCGCACTTTGCTCTCAAGTCAAATGCATATAGTAAATATTAAAATGTTATGAATATAGCAGTTAAAGGGGATTTCAAATATGTAAAAGTATGTATAAATAGTACGTGTGCATATGTATAAAACATCAATTAGATATCTTACTATATAACTATTCAAAACTAAATAAAATTAACAAAACTCAAAGGCAAGCAAATGTTTACTACAGAGACATAATAATTAGTATTATATATTTCACAAAGAATATTTAATATAAAATATCGTTGGGCCTAAATGTAAATGTAGATCATATCTTCAGTTTGCAACATTGTGATTTTGTGGACATCTAGTGTTCATTTGACTAAACTTGCACAGCTTGACATGACGATTTTAGGTTAATATAACCTATTGTGTAACATTATATATAACTATACAGATTTGTTTAAGTATATCTGGAGTGAAATAGTTCATTATAAAGTTTAGTAACCAAGTGGGCATGTATTCATTGAATGCATCAAGTTAATTCAAATGTTGTACTTGATTCTGAATGCTTTGTGTGCAGGTGAACGATGTCAAGTGCAGCAGACGGCTGCATTACGTTCACTCGCCATGCTGGTGATGTGCTGTTCAACTTCAACCGCCTCCGCAGCAGAAACATCCTGACCGATGTCACCATTGTGGTCGGTGGGCAGCAGTTCCGGGCCCATAAGACAGTTCTGATGGCATGCAGGTAGTGCTATGACTTTTGAATTTAGCTAAATGTTAAATGCATGACATGCACAGTAAGTGATGTTTGTTTTCCATCTTGTCTTTTTCCAGTGGCCTCTTCTACTCCATGTTTGCAGATGCTTATAAAAGCACCTTGAGCATCATAAGTTTAGATCCAAAGGTGGACCCCGATGGCTTTGCCATATTATTGGAGTTCATGTATACGTCTTGCCTCACGCTTAAAGATAACTTTATTATAGCCACCCTCAACACAGCCACATACTTACAGATGGAGCATGTGATGGACACGTGCCAGAGGTTCATAGACTCCAGGTGAGTGCTTAGAAAGGCACAAAAACACTATCAGAGACATAACATAGATATTTTTTGTCTTAAATTATAACTTAATATTTGAATTAATAATTCAGAAATACATAAAAAATGTAGTTCACTTCATATATGATGAGCATATTTTTTTTTTTAATTTATATATTTATTTGGGGGGGGGGGCATATAGCAAAAAAAATAGGATGATACAACTTTTCTGATATCATAATGAAGAAAAAAACTAATTAAAAGGAATGTATCTATATTAATTAAATAGAATGGCATCATCATTTATGAAAAAAAAATACTGAATAGTTGAAAAACTTGTCTGCATCTTAATTTCTATGTTTTAAGTTATTAAGTCTCTTAAAATAGCACATAATTTGACTTTTTTGACATGGCAAAGTTCATTTACATTGTAATTTGTCATGTAGTCTAGCCCCCAAAACATTAAACATTATAATTCATGATATTTGTATTTTTGTATAAATTATACAATAATAAAATGTTTTATATATATATATATATATAATCATCATTTTATACTGTATATATCATTTTAATATTGTATATATAATGTTTTAGATTTATTTTATTATATTATAATATTTATTATTATTTGTAATACTTTTTGAACATTTTAATGTGTACGTTTGCATATATTAAAGGTATAAAAATATTGTATTGCTTTTTACATGATTATACCACATGACATTTTAAAGTCAGTCATTAAATCAAACAATGGTTAAAAATGGTTTAAAGTTTTTTCAAAACAAAAATAAACCAATAAGAATACACCGATTACAGAACTGGCCCTTAGATTTGTTTTTCTTCATCTTGGACTCTGTCACTGACTCGTCATCTGCTGGTTTTCTCAAAGGGGCTTGTGTGTAAAGCAGACCAGAGCAGAGATGCTGGTTAATCACGGCTGTTTATCTTCAGAAGCTCCCTTCATCCTCAGCGATGCCCTGAACACCCAATCCAGCGTGAACTTCAGCACTTACGCTCCTCCCAATCTGCACTATGCAGTCAGCACTTCCACCGAAAGCCCTTCTCGCTTCTACAGACATCTACCTCTCCCCATGGACGTCTCCAACACCACAAACCCGCTCTGGCAGATCCCGAAGACCGGCGTAATAGCCCGCCAGCAGCACTCCCCGCCAGACAGCAGAGCCTCGGCTCGGACCGAGACTAATGGAGGAGCCACGGAGGCCAGAGAGGAGAAGAACCGTCCATCTGTGCTCTTCCGTTCAGCTCGAGCCGAGGGAGACAGGAAGACTCCGCTTCTGAATTCGGAGGTGGAGAGCATTGAGCCGTGTCACACCAGCGGGCCCAAGAGCCCTCTCAGATCAGACTGCCAACCCAACTCCCCCGCAGAGTCCAGCAGCTGCACTCGAGGAGCGGCGTCTCCTCCCAGCTCCATCAGTCTCAACAAGGTCCGCAACTGGAAGAAGTACAAGTTCATTGTGTTGAACTCCTCAGACGGGGCGAATGATAATAGCTCACCGACTCCATCCCACATGGCTACAGAATCCACCAACAAGAGCGGTGAAGCCCGAGGGCAGCTGACTATGGATAGCAGGTCAGTGAAGCCGAGCTTTAAGGATGGCAGTGTAGCCTGTGTTAGTATCTGATGCATTATTCTTAAACATGGTGTCGTGTGTTTTTAGCTCTGCAGATGATTGCATCAAAAAAGAGGAACACGACTCTTCACTTCCCAACACTTTGACAGAAAGCAGCACAGGACCCACAAGATCAGGTGAACACACTTTCTTCACAATGTTGAAATGGATTTTAGGCCTAAACAGCATTCGTACATGGGCGGAATCTGATGTGTATTTGTATTTTTTAGAGATTTTAATATTTTGTCAGTGTCAGTCACGTGTGAGTCAGAATGGTCACAGTAAGATTTTTTTTTATATAATTTGAGATATATGTAAGATTTGAATGTGGCCCCCATCTTTTTCTGTAAAAAACTTAATAGTAGTAGTATTATTAGTAGTAGTAGTAGTATCAAGTATTTACAAAAATCTAGGCCCCAGTGGTTTTCTGAGTTTTATTTAAAAAAAAAAGTATTTTAATGTTTTAGTAGTTATTCATTTATTATTATTATAAAAAAATATTTAGGCATTACGGTTTATGTATGTGGGTTATATATAAGTGATGTATATATATAATAACCTATTTAAGTATTAAAATACTAGTAATATACATACTAAATCTTCTAATAGTTGCAGTCATATTTAAATATTTTGTTGTGTGTGTGTGTGTGTGTGTGTGTGTGTGTGTGTGTGTGTGTGTGTGTGTGTGTGTGTGTGTGTGTGTGTGTGTGTGTGTGTGTGTGTGTGTGTGTGTGTGTGTGTGTGTGTGTGTGTGTGTGTGTGTGTGTGTGTGTGTGTGTGTGTGTGTGTGTGTGTGTGTTGTGTGTGTGTGTGTGTGTGTGTGTGTGTTGTGTGTGTGTGTGTGTGTGTGTGTGTGTGTGTGTGTGTGTGTGTGTGTGTGTGTGTGTGTGTGTGTGTGTGTGTGTGTGTGTGTGTGTGTGTGTGTGTGTGTGTGTGTGTGTGTGTGTGTGTGTGTGTGTGTGTGTGTGTGTGTGTGTGTGTGTGTTATATATTTAAGTTATGTATATGTATTACCTGATTAAATATTAAAATATTTGAATGTTAACTTAATATTAATAATGGTTAGGTTTTACATTATATATATAATAAGTGAACATACCTGAGGTTTATTTTTATTTAATTTATTAGTATTTTTTTAATATATTTGTATTATTTTCCTGTTGGGTGTTTTTTCTCTTTGAGGCCCTCTATTGGGCAGTATGTGAGGTGAATGTGAAAAATACAGCCGAGTTTTCCCACAATGTCTGCTACTCTAACTGTTGTGGATAAAAGTCTTTTGGAATCTTAATGTTATTAAATCATTATTATCATAACCAATGTTGACAGTCTGAACTAACAGATCTGATTCATAACTTCCAGTGTGTGAATGACTCTTAATAGCTCATGTGTTGTGTTTGCAGAGCGGGACAGAGTCTACTGTAACGACTGTGAGTCCAGGAGCGAATCTGACGCAGAGAAGCCGCGGTGGCTGCAGGACGGAAAACCGTACAAATGTGACCGCTGCCAGGCCATGTTCTGCTATAACGGGAACCTAGCGAGCCACAAGTCCGTCCACACAGGTACATTTGCAATGCTTTGGAACTGGTGCTCACTCAGACCTGTGTGTTGCAGTTTTACATTTTTATCCTGGTTTATTATAGCAGGAGAGAAACCGTACCGCTGTAGCGTGTGTGGAGCGCAGTTCAACAGACCTGCCAATCTGAAGACACACTCACGGATCCACTCAGGAGAAAAACCATACAAATGTGAAACCTGCGGCTCGCGCTTCGTCCAGGTACAATCAGCCCCCCAGTGTGTGTTTCTGTACGGTGACAATGCAAAGCAAATGCACTTCATCTTCTACTTTCGTGGTTTCAGGTGGCTCACCTGAGGGCTCACGTACTGATCCACACCGGAGAGAAACCGTACCCATGTGACATCTGCGGCACGCGCTTCCGCCACCTTCAGACGCTGAAGAGTCACTTACGAATACACACGGGAGAGAAACCTTATCATGTGAGCATCACCTGCACATTTGTGACCTTGGAGCACAAAAGCAGTCATAAGTAGCACGGGTATATTTGTAGCAATAGCCAACAATACATTGTATGTGTCAAAATGATCCAAATTTTCTTTTATGCCAAAAATCATTAGGATATTAAATAAAGACCATGTTCCATGAAGATATTTTGTAAATGTACTATTGTAATTATATCAAAACTTAATTTTGATTAGTAATATGCATTGCTAAGGACTTCATTTGGAACTTTAAAGTTGATTTTCTCAATATTTAGATTTTTTTGCACCCTCAGATTCCAGATTTCAAATAGTTGTATCTCAGCCAAATATTGTCCGATCCTAACAAACATACATCAATGGAAAGCTTATTTATTCATTTTACAAAATTGACCCTTATGTCTGGTTTTGTGGTCCAGGGTCACATTTGTTCACGTATCAGTATTGAATGTTAGAACTGAGAGAGCATTTGATGCGAACTCTTCTTGGTTTCTCATTTCAGTGTGAGAACTGTGACCTGCACTTCCGCCACAAGAGTCAGCTGCGTCTGCATCTGCGACAAAAGCATGGAGCCGTCACCAACACCAAGGTCCAGTACCGCAGAAGCAGAACAGACCTGCCCGTCGCCTCCCTCGTGACCTCTTGAAAACACATCAAGCTGTTTCAGAGACATTTTACAGTTCCAAAGCCGTCACAAAATACAGATGCCCGCATGGATCTTTGTCTTGCCAATGACCGTGTTTACTCGTATGGTGATGCTGCATATTATTTCTTAAATATGCATTAGTTCACCAGCACATTCTGGTTCAGCCTGCATGATTTAATCATGATTTTACTGTAAATACTGACTTCCAAGCATCGTACGTCAAGCTCTTGTCATGACAGCCTGAGTCATAGTCTAAGATCTCTAGTATTTATTTTTTATGAAGAATGCTATTTCACTCCCTTTTTAGTAAAACTATGCATTGTATATAATATATGACAGGGAATATTGGTACAAAAATAATTATGCAATTGCAGTTTATATGTTTTGTCAGTGTGGTGCATTTAGAAGCTCTGCTTTGTCTGACAGTTATACTGGATTTACGTGTATTTGTACAGCTGTTTTTGGTACTAGAGGGCCGAAGGTCCTTGCAATAAAATATTTTATACCAAACAAATGCAAAGTTATGGTTTGATTATTATACCTTTTTTCCCCTCTTTTTTTTGCATATTTAAGAATCTTACATTTACATATGCATTTTTGATATTATAAAGTTAAATGCTAATAATTATGTACAGCCAAATCACAGTTGTGCTGACATTCAGTGATAGAAAATATTAATAGATTATTAAAATGGTGTAGTGTTGAGTAGCATAGATGAATATGATAGAAATACTTCACAGAAATTTTAAATCAATTGTCAAGTTTCATACAAAAGTTGGTTTGTGTAGCTACAATTTTAACACACTATTTAACATCATCATATTTAGTTTACATGAAATATGAATTTATGTGGTGTTATTTTAGTAATATTTATATTAGTTATTAATATTTTGAATACTATTGTAGTTACGCTTTATTTAAAAAAATTTTTAAATGAGATAACATGAACTAACAATGAATAGTTGTATTATTAACTAATGTAAACAAAAATGAATAAATACTATTGTAAATGTATTGCTTATTATAAGTTAATGCATTATTGCAAAGTATTACTGCAGCACGATTGGTCTTCAGCGAACCCACAAGGGCCCATGTCACACCTCTCTCTATCTCCCTGCACTGGCTCCGGTTGCAGCTCGCATCAAGTTCAAGACACTGATGCTTGTATATAGAACAGCCACAGGCTCAGCACCCGCCTACTTCCACTCACTATTACGAATCTACATCCCCTCCAGAAGTCTGAGATCTGCTAGTGAGCGACGCCTCGTGGTACCATCACAGAGAGGCACAAAATCACTTTCCAGAACGTTTTCATTTACTGTTCCTGGCTGGTGGAATGATCTTCCCACCCCCATCCGGAGCGCTGGATCCCTGTCAATTTTCAAGCAACACCTGAAAACTCATCTCTTCCACCTTCACTTGACTTCTGCTCTTTCTTCATAAAAAAAAAAAAATAAAAGAGTGAAACTTTGCTCTCTTTCCTTAACCTCTCCCTGTCTAGCTAGTTTTGCTCTGAACAATGCCTGAAATGTTGTATTTCAAGCACTCCCTGTGACTGTTTGCCTCTTTACAATGTATCGCTTATTGTATTCCTCAATTGTAAGTTGCTTTGGATAAAAGCGTCTGCTAAATGAATAAATGTAAATGTAAATTACAACCCGAATTCCAGAAATGTTGGGAGTTTTTTTTTTTTTGAATAAAATGAAAACTAAAAGACTGTCAAATCACATGAGCTAATATTTTATTCACAATAGAACGTAGATAACATAACAAATGTTTAAACTGAGAAATTGTACACTTTTATCCACTAAATGAGCTCATTTCAAATTTGATGCCTGCTACAGGTCTCAAAAAAGTTGGCACGGGGGCAACAAAGTGCTGAAAAATCAAGACATTTTGAAAGTTTTCAGCTGGGAGAACATCTAGCAACTAATTAAGTTAATTGACATCAGGTCTGTAACATGATTAGCTATAAAAGGGATGTCTTAGAGAGGCAGAGTCTCTCAGAAGTAAAGATGGGCAGAGGCTCTCCGATCTGTGAAAGAGTGCGTAAAAAGATTGTGGAATACTTTAAAAACAACATTCCTCAACGTCAAACTGCAAAGACTTTATAAATCTCATAATCTACAGTGCATAACATCATCAAAAGATTCAGAGAAACTGGATAAATCTCTGTGTGTAAGGGACAAGGCCGGAGACCTCTGTTGGATGCCCGTGGTCTTCGGGCCCTCAGACGACACTGCATCACTCATCAGCATGATTCTGTCATTGACATTACTAAATGGGCCCAGGAATACTTCCAGAAACCACTGTCTGTAAACACAATCCGCCGTGCCATCTGCAGATGCCAACTAAAGCTCTGTCATGCAAAAAGGAAGCCATATGTGAACATGGTCCAGAAGCGCCGTCGTGTCCTGTGGGCCAAGGCCCATTTAAAATAGACTTGAAGTGAAAAAGTGTTCAATGGTCAGACGAGTCCAAATTTGATATTCTTGTTGGAAATCACGGATGCCGTGTCCTCCTGGCTAAACAGGAGGGAGACCTTCCAGCGTGTTATCAGTGTTCAGTTCAAAAGCCAGCATCTCTGATGGTATGGGGGTGCATAAGTGCATACGGTATGGGCAGCTTGCATGTTTTGGAAGGCACTATGAATGCTGAAAGGTATATAAAGGTTTTAGAGAAACATATAACATCAAAAAGGCTTTTGTCACACTGCAGGTCCATTGGGAAACTAGTAAAGGCAAGAAACTAGATAGATAAGTTAGTGATACATACACTAAATCTATCGAAATATTAAAATAAATCCATAGATAAAAAACCAGAACCTAATCATCCAACATATTTCCACATTGTTAAACATTAGATGGTGGAAGCATCATGCTGATTCATTCATCTATAAAAAAGTTCTGGGGTCATTATACAGTATATAAGGCACTTATCATGCTCTTCTAGTTCCTCCACACAACACAGAACAAGTTCTGTATGAATGAAGCTTTGTCCAAAGGGTTATTGTTGTGCAGAAACATGAGAGGTCCTTTCACAAGCACGGATTCATCCAGAAAGGCTTAGCTGCTTTATTTTACAGCTTTATGCCTACAGTGCATTCAACTATTATTTTCCTCCAATGAACGCGAACAACTGTCAAACAGTGTGAGCACATGCTTTTATAGATTGAGAAACTAGATATTTGAATTAGGGGTGCAAATACGATACTGCAAATTTTGGTATCGATCCGATACCGAGTAAATACAGGGCCAGTATCGCCGATACCGATATCGATTCCGATACTTGTCATAAAAAAACATACATTTAAATGACCAACAACAATTAAAAAATTAACAATAGTAATGTTGATATGAAATTATTACATTCACCTTAAAGCTAAGTGGATATTATTTGCCTTTCTAAAAGGACTTTGCAGGCAGAGGAGCCCAGAACATGAAAGCAATGCACAGTTTAATGTTAGGCATTTTCCTCCCATAGAAAAGAGTTATACAAATAATTACCGTGGCATAATAAATTAAGAACGTAATATTAAAAGACAAAACGTTATTATATACACCTTATTAATGTTGCAAACTAGATATACAAGTTAGCAGATGTGCCCAGAATATGAAAGCAACGCTCAAAGTTTTTACATTATGCATTTTCCTCCCATAGAAAAACATTATAAAGAAAGGTTTAACGTAAGTGGCTTATTGAACGAAAACAGTGATATGAAAAATAACTATTAAACCATAACTCGTTTATTATTGAAAGGATTTTAGTATGTTATGTATTACACATATTACATACTGTAATATGTGTAATTATTGCAATAAAAAACTGTGATATGAAAAGGCCAAATTCGTTATAGTTTATAAAATATATAGGCCTACTATGACCAAATAAATAAATAAAGACTCAATTCGGTATAGTTTGTTAACAAAATATAATATGTGTCAAGCAGCTGAGCCCAGAATATATATGCAAACATGCTAAACAACATGTTAAGCTTTTTAATCCCATAGAAGACCGTTATAATGAAAACATTTAAAGCCTTAATGCATTAAGAAATAATATTAAAAGGCCAATCTCTGTAGTGATGTGACTATCGACACCGAGGCTTCGAAGCTTGTATCAAAAAAACGAAACATCTCACATTGAAGCGCTGTATCGGAGCTTGATTCGTTTTGCCAAAAGCACGTGATCTATGACGTCCGAAGCTTCATTCACCTGAACACCACGTGACTGCTTCAGTATCTGCTTCAAACGAAGCGAACCTCAGCGCCGTTTCCTTTACATTATATTACATTATAATGCGTTTGCATTGTTTTATTTTTATCCTAATTTATATATTAAGGTCAAATGAACTTTGCCCATGAAATAACAGTCTAAGGACTGAAGCAGAGTTAACATTGACAGATCACAGATTTAATTCATGAGTTTATGTTTGATTTATTTGAATTATTTTAGTGGCAGTACACCGACACAAATGAATGACTTTGACAATGGCCATTATTTTTATACAATAAATTAAAACCAGGAATCAGTAGCAGAACCAGATGTGAAACCAGCAGCTGTAATGAATCACAGCACTTTGGAAGGTGTTATTAATTTTTAAGACCACTAGATGACCACAGCATGAACCGTTTTAAAAAGCGCAGAGTAATGAACCTTTTCCTGATACAATTTTCATTTGTTGAGAGTGAATTGGTGGGTTTTTGTTAAATGTGAGCCAAAATCATCACAATTAAAAGAACCAAAGACTTAAACTACTTCAGTCTGTGTGCATTGAATTTATTTAATACACGAGTTTCACAATTTGAGTTGAATTACTGAAATAAATGAACTTTTCCACGACATTATAATTTATTGAGATGCGCCTGTATGCTTTGATTCTCAAGAAACATTTTTGATTATTAATTTTGAAAACAGTCGTGCTGCTTCATATTTTTGTGGAAAACATGAAACTTTTTATTTATTTATTTGAAATAAATATCTTACAAAACAATGACCTCAGACTATTGACCTTAGAAATCAAGTCTAAATTGAATTTAGAAATGACTAACAGTTTAAAAATCATGCTGCTGTTAAAGGAGACAATAATGCTGGATCTTTTTTTACATTTTCAATTTATTTCCTGAGAACAAAAAAATTGGTGCTGCATATAATAGTGCCTGTCATATTCATGTGAACCTGGTGGTGGTTGAGAAGAGACCCCCCCACACACACACACATGATTGTAAAGCGCTTTGGGTGTACAATAATACACAATAAAGCGCTATATAAATGCATCATTCATTGACTCGACTCAAGGCGGCTTTCATTCTTTCCCTGTAGAGCAGAATCATGAATTACTGAAATTCAAACCGAGCATTAGATTGGAGTCAGAAGACATGCAACATCAAAACATTTATTTTTTTTCAGTGTGTTCTGTCATTCTTGATATTTCATATATTGTTTTGTGTTATTTATGGAACGGTCGCATCAACATGACAAATTCAGTTTCTTCATGAACAACACCACGATGCTGAGACAATCAAATAAAAGCACGAGCCCCCATTCCCCACATCTTAAAATCTACTGCCTGAGCAAAGATGGCACGTGTTTGGAATACAGCAGCCACAATATGATAAAAGAAAAACATACAGCTAAAACTCAGCTCTCTATTGGGTGGCCAGCAAACGGTCCTCAGAACCTGCTGTGGATTACAATACAAAACAATGAGAAATATAACACAAACAGGTCTGGAGATCTACTCAAACACTCGTACTTCATGTTGGTCATTTATAGCTAAGACAATGAAACGCTTAAGTGCAGGAGCCAATAGGATCTGCAGTATTTTACAACCTATTCTTGGCTTATTGTGTTCTATACACTGAATGGAAGATTATCCTGAAGTTAAGAGCAGAAGCGTGCATGTTCTCGTCCTATAGAAGTGCCCTGAACATTGCTCAAGCTTGCTGAAATATTGTTCATCATCCGTGTAATATTGAGCAAGTACGGATCGCTTGCTCAGCAAACGTGTTTTCTTTTCAGACTTACAAACATAGACATAAGCACACACTCTCTCATCTAAAAAACAACAAAAACAAACCTATTTTACTGTTGAATGAGTCAAAATGTATATATGGGTACATGAAGGCATAGCGCTGCTGACAGACACCTTGATTTTCAAGACTTTGGGTTTGTGCTGTGGACGTTTATCCTTCTTTCTCCAGAAGGGTCTTCACATCTCCAAACACCTGAACGAATAAAACAGACAAAAGAAGCTAAAGTACACTCTAAAGAACGGACAGATGTTTATTATTTACATCGACTGCACTATTAGTATTATTTATATATTATTATTATAGTATTTAATAATACATCAATGTATTACTATGGTGTAAAAACATTATAAGAAATAATGCAAACTCAATTTTAATGTTATTCGTTTTAATTTAGTTTTAGTAATTTTATGATGTGCTTTTGTAGTTTTTGTATATTTTTCTATTTAGCTCTGATTTATTTTGACTTTCAGTCTTAGGTTAATAATTTTAGTAATTCGATTTGAGTTAGTTTTCAAGGCAACACTTCACTTTTGGTTTGTTTTAAGCTCAAGTTTTTCATTTAATATTTCTATGCACAACAGAATAGCATTTTTTTTGTATAGCATCGTTACATGACAGACTATATATTCTAGTGAAAGATACATCTTAATGAAGTAAATTTGGGATTTTAATGAAAATGTGTCCTTTCAAGGAATAGTTCACCCAAAATGAAAATTTGCTGAAAATGTACTCACCCTTGGGCCATCCAAGATGTAGATGAGTTTGTTCCTTCATAAGAACAGATTTGGAGAAATGTAGCATTGCATCACTTGTTCAGCAGTGAATGGGTGCCGTCAGAATGAGAGTCCAAACAGCTGATAAAAACATCACAATAATCCACTCCAGTCCATCAGTTAATGTCTGTCTGTAAGTGAAAATGTGAAAATCTACCCCTTGTCCTTCACCCACACATATTTGTTGTAGAACTGTTTTTGTACTGTAAGCTGTGCTCGATCTGTGAATATTTCTCAACTGATTCAGACAAGATGACATAATGGACACAGATTTGAGCAATGGTTTGAAGTTAAACATGTCTTGATGGTATTGTTTTTTACAAATGCTTCAGAAGTTGTTAATTGATGGACTGGAGTGGTGTGGATTATTTGGACTCATTCTGACGGCACCCATTCACTGCAGAGGATCCATTGGTGAGTAAGTGATGCAATGCTAAATTTGGCCAAATTTTCCAAGTTGAAGAAATTGTTGAAGAAAAGAAACGTATTTCCTCTATGTTTTGGAAGTAAATTTTCATTTTTGGGGGAACTATTACTTTTATTTTTTAGTAATATACATTAATGTCTTTCAAAAACTTTCAATAAAAAGCACAACAAAATAACTTTCATGCAGAACTGCACCAAAAGCCCCAGGCTCAAAAACCCAGATCAATGTCACAAAATGAGCTAAACACAGTCGTACCTCATCCACTGATCGGGAGGCATCAATCGTGCACACCTTCCCCTGCTTCTCGTACTGCTCTATAATGGGCCGTGTGGACTGGAGGTACGTCTGGATCCTGAAAATAAAACAAGAATATTTAGGGAAACTTGAGGTGAATCAAAGTCCCTGTAAACAAAGAGTCCATACATTTCCATATAATGCCAAACTACATGGTGACGGTCTAATTTAACATGATTACAGTGGTCATACTACATGCTTTGCATATAGCTCAGTATATCTGATGCAGTTATAATGAGGAGAAGTACCTTTTCTCTAGACTTTCTCTGTTGTCATCGGTGCGCCCGCTGCTCTTCCCCCGCTCTAAACATCGGTCAATGCAAACCTGAAATATCACATTCAACCCAGACAGTAGAAACTGTGAATGTCATCTTTATGGTGTTTCTGATTGTTCAACTGTGTTTTTTGTTTATTAATTATTATTAATAAAAACAAATCCATAAGATGATGTTATCTACTAAATGTCATTTACTAGGGGGTCTTTCGGTTCGGTCCGCATGTGTACGGTACAAACACAGTGATGTTTAACCACTACACGAGTGAAACTTACAGTTTTATATAATGTTGCTTTCAATAAAAAAACTAAGTCTCATCTTTCAGATTCTGTCCTTTTTAGGAAATTGAAAAGAAAATGCTGTTTTGACGCTCTCTGATGTTTGAGGTCAAACGGCAGCTTTACTACTGGTTATTATATCATAAATAAACATGACTGGACATCTCATCTCTCATGTAATCACTCAATCAGTGTTTCAACCGCAGAAAGATGTCAAGAAAACAGCTTGTAAACAAACCGTCACGTAGCATTTACCTCAGCTTCACTAGAGAAGAGCATTTCACTGTATATTAGCCTTAATTAATGTCTCAATTATTAACAAGTTATGACAGACACCGTACAAATGATTATATTTCAACAACAAATACAAACTTTATAATTAAATGTAAAAATGGCCTTCTGTGCAATTTACGTCAAATAAAAACATACATCTGTTTTATTTTGAGTGTTAATTATTATACATCAAAATAAATAATAATTGAATTTAAGTTTTGACTCTGCTGTTTTTTAACCTTTAATATTATACAAATGTGAAAGTAATAGGGCTCCCTATAGTTTACAGCATTAGGCGAGGTACTTTTTATTCATAAGACATTTTAATTATAACTGAATTTAATTAATCAGAGCAACAATTTGTTCATTAAACCACTCTTTGATAAAAAAAAATATCAAAAAAAATATTTTTCCTCCCTGCTGTACTGAACAGTGACACTAAAACCATCATGTTTGTATACCGTAACACCTCTATTATTCACAAATACAAATGTCCCAAAAATGTGTTCATTATTCATTCTAAATGATATTTCAATAATCATATGCCACTTTAATTTAATGACAGTACAATAAATCAATATAAAACACTCTTAAACCCTAAGCTGCTCTCGAGTCCTCACCTCATTACTGCAGTCAAAGAAAAGCACAAACTTGACCTCCGCCTTCCCGTCCATGACACTGGTCCATCCCTGCAGGTTCTCTTGGTTTCGTGGGAACCCATCGATAAGAAAGCGGAACTTCTTCTCATCGGCTTTCATGGTCTTTTCCATTGCCTGACAAACACATGTTTCTTCAGTAAAGATAAATCTCTGAAAACATCCATTCTTAGATAAGATAAATGACTAATCTGCTCAGAAAAGGCCGATAACTTGACTGTAAAGAGGCTTGGTGCAGTTATGATTTATGTCTATGAGCCGCTCTTTGAACTCTGATAGTGAAACTAAGTTCAGTGATTATTCTCAATCTGTCTGGAAATGTCCACCTCTTCCCTTCTACAATCACCATGAGCCACGGCCGGGAATGCTTTGGACGAGTGGAAGCACCTTTTTCAGCAAGTTGATGGTGATTTCAACAGGAACGATTTTGCCCTCTTTGATGCAGGCGTCGATGAGCTGACCAAACTCCGAGCCGGTGCGGCTGCGCTCCTCTCTCAGCAGGTCTCCGGCAGACAGGTGAGTGTAGCTGTAGTTCTGAGCCCAGGAGAGAGACGGGTCAATAAAACACATTACAAACGGCAATGCCACCTGTCAGATCATACGCTTCTTACTAGGGGTGTGCGATATTGAAAGAAAATGATATCTCGATATTTTTGGGGGATTTTTTCGATAACGATAATTAGACGATATTTTGCCGAGTGTGTTATTGTGCTGATATCTGAATACCGTGCACAGCTGCAGTTTATGATATTCTTCATATTCTGTGTGCTCGGTTCACATCAGTGATGAATTAATCTTTTCATTTAAGTTTAAATTAGATTTTTACCTTTTAATAAAGCAATTTTGTTTCTAAAAGTGTACATATTTTGAGTCAAATTGTTACATTTAACCAGTCAATTAAGATAATACACATTTAGGCTGTTACTAAACAAATAAAACCAGTATCATCAACATTAATCTCTGCAGAAGTGTTTAGATGTATTCACACACTGTTTAATGCAGCTCAGAGAGACATTGAGTGCTTTAATTTGCAGTTAAAAATGCATAATTCTTCACATTTTAAACATAAAACATTGAATACTGATATTTAAAATTATTTTAAAAATGAAAATAGACTTTAAATGTGAAATTAAACCGCCAGCAGGTGGCAGCACGTCACTGTTAATAAGTGAGTCGTTGCGACTGAACCGAATCATTTAAACGAATGATTCATTCATGAACGAATCACTGAGACTGAACCGAATCATTTAAACGAATGATTCATTCAGGAACGAATCACTGAGACTGAACCGAATCATTTAAACGAATGATTCATTCATGAACGAATCACTGAGACTGAACCGAATCATTTAAACGAATGAATCATTCATGAACGAATCACTGAGACTGAACCGAATCATTTAAACGAATGATTCATTCATGAACGAATCACTGAGACTGAACCGAATCATTTAAACGAATGATTCATTCATGAACGAATCACTGAGACTGAACCGAATCATTTAAACGAATGATTCATTCAGGATCGAGTCACTGAGACTGAACCGAATCATTTAAACGAATGAATCATTCAGGAACGAATCACTGAGACTGAACCGAATCATTTAAACGAATGATTCATTCATGAACGAATCACTGAGACGCAAAACAGCGCTGTGGCTGTTTGGAATTATTTTTTGTCGGCGAAATGCAGCAAAACCAGGCAATATGGTGTCTAAAACGTAAGTCTCTTAATATTAACTTATTGTTTATTGAACTGTTGTATAAAATCAATATCACATTTGTAATCATGCTTATTTTTGAAGAAAAAAACGGCACCCTTCGTGTGATTTTAACTATATGAAACGTAATTATATACATTTTCTGCCCCATATCTTGAATTTTGCGATCACTCTTAATGCATTTTAATACTGAATCATGCAGTGAAAGAACACACTATATGCGCGCGTGTACTGTTTAACCCCTTCATCACCACGCAGGCTAATGTGTGCGTGCACTATGTATGTAGGTGTTAGTTGGGGTTTTGCAAAATACTCGATATTGTCAAATTGCACATCGTTAAAACAACAATTACGATAATATCACAGATGATATATATCGCACACCCCTACTTCTTACAAAGGAACATGACAGCAGTCATTTATATGAACGGAATCGAAACATAGGAGTGTATGGGTTTGGTAACTGAACAGGCAGCTTTGTAGCAAACACTGCTTTTGACAGATCAAATGTTTTTTAAAGTGCCTCAATTATGGATTTTTGTTTTCAATTTCAAAGTGCAGTGTAACACCGCTTTAAGTTAACACATCCAGAAAGAGTCAAAGTTTTCAATCTGAAAGTGCTCCGTGTATAAAGTTATTGTTTCGTCTCTGAATATATTGCCACCCACTCAAAACAAATCTGGGAAATGAAGCATTTTCAGCATTGGTCTGATTGCCAAATTGCAAATTGATTTTCTGCTGTTTCCTTTTGTGTTACGTTGGTCTGAAAAAATGCAAATTCAAAAACTTTGGTATTTCACAACCTTGTTCAGAAGCCATAAGGCTAATAGAGAAGGGTTTTTTATAGCACTCAAAGTACAAATATAGATATAAGAACAGAGATTGGATCTTTTTCAATAACTCTTTTGCTATAACATAGTTATAAGAAATGAGTAGTTTTTCAAAGTGCTGTGGCGTGATTTATTCATAAATTATAAGAAATGAGTAGTTGACAAAACTGTGGCGTGACTTTATTCTTCTATTATTTATTACAATTGTCCAGAAGAAAATGAACCAGAAGAGTCAAAAAGGGTGATTAAAAAATTATAGTTACTGTAAATACCAGAAGAAAATGAACCAGAAGAGTCACTTTCCTTAACCCCTTCCTTGTGATTAAAAAATTATAGTTACTGAACAATTTAAACGTACTGTCCAATGTACGGCCTCTCTATGAGAAGTCTTTCATTGAAAGTAAAAGCATTCAAATGAATAAAAGTAATTACGTTTTTTTAAGCTTTTGAAAGACGTCTCTTATGCTCACCAACAATAAAATAAATTGATCAAAACTACAGTAAAACAGCAACAAATATATCACTTTCAGATTTTTCAATTGTCATATTTCAACATTTTATTCATGTGTATTTTCTGTCTTCAGTGCCTTTAGTGTCCGTACATGATCTTTCAGAAAGTATTCAACATTATATACAATAGTACTGTTTTTACTGTATTTTGATCAAACTGATAAGCTAAACTTTTTTTTTCAAAAACTAAAATCTAAAAATACTCAAATAAAACCTCCCGTTCACAGTCATTTAACACATATGCCCTTTAACCCAAAGCTGGTGCCAAACCATGAATCATGACCGCTGAACACTGCACAGACAGCAGGGCGGGACCTGTTTGAACACAGCTGCTGTTCATAACCAGGATATATGAATATGAATACACTCCAGGGAATTATTAACTCAATGCACATCTTCATTCGGAGAAAATTCTCTTTCCATCAAAGGTATTATATCATCATGTCAGATGAAACATAGTCTCGCTGTTAAAGGGACCAGATGGCGCTGGGCATGTTCTTCATGAAATGTCTTCAAGGACACAAAGAAATGAACTGAAGTAAACACCGCAACACTCTAGCAGCCCCATAAAGCCTCGTTGTCTTGCATACAGCGCTTATATAGTTATCCTCTATTAATATGATAAAAGACCTCTCTTACCTCCACGATTCTCGCGCATTGTGTCCCCTTCCCCGCGCCAGGCCCGCCCAAAACAAACACAACCTGCGGCTTCATCATCACACTCAACCTGTGCACAACGGGTGGGAGCTTCTCCGACAGCCTGTGCAGCAAAGCCACTATCATAAACCGTACGGATGAGAGAGAGCTGCTCTAATGAATGACCATCGACCCCTGCGAGTCAGGTACAGAGCTGCTTGAATGACCGCTTGATGCGTGTCCAGGAAGTGCGCGGGGCAGATTCCACTTCCGCCGTACACGTGTCCGACCAATCAGAGAGCAGAGGAGACGCTGACGTTCCTTAAGCCACGCCCACAGTTCTGAATACTCTCTAGAACGCGCACCCCTCCTGAGTCTGGGGTTCGCGCGCCAGCATCAGCACCCGTGTTGCCATGTCCGCTCATTATAAGCGACTTATTTTTTTTTAGATCCTTATAAATTCAATGTGAGCATTGCCAAATGTTTCATGTTGTTAATTGTATGTAAATTTACTTAAAATATAAAATATATTAAGTTAAGTGACATTAAACGTTTTATTATAGACCATAAAATCAGGTTAGACGCCATATTGAACTTAACACAGATGAGGTTATGGATTAATTTAGTCTTTACATGTAATTTTCACAACTCACAATTTTTGTTGCCTACTGAACTCAGAAAGACATTTCATCAGCTGAACAATCGCCATTTTGTGAAACAACAGTACAAAATCCATTGAAGATACTGTACTTTTACACTTCACAGCTTCGTGTTCATTCCTGTAAAAAATCATAAATATGACTCTACCCTGACTATAGCCTACTCAACTTTGAACTAGTTAATTCAACTTTGAAAACATTATTTATTGTGTATTTAGAAAGAACAATTTTCTCAGTATTGTTTTTGTTAAGGTGCATATAATCCTAATATTAAATAGTGCATCAATAAGATAATTTTTCACTTTAGATTGTATTTATTTATTTACAAAATAATAAGTTGCAATTTAGCATTGCTGGATCCAGCTTTTATGTAAACACGTCCAGATAGCTTGTTTTTCTTGCGCACTCTGGCAACACATATCAGCACCTCACTGCAACTGAACAGCGACCATATAAACACATGTCTGCGTTAAGATTCTCTGCTGCTTTTCATCGAAGGAATATATATATATAAATCACTGCGCTATATAATGTTGCAGGGGGCTTGTGTTTGTTATTACTTCCATCACCGTCTTTGTGTTCATCATCTATTTCCACAGGGTGTCTTCGCTATGGATGCAAGGGATGGAAACACACAAAGGAAAAACACAAAATTAGTCCAGTGATGCCCATGACAGACATTGTCCTTTTTAAACGTAGCACCCAAGTTTGCATTTTAAATCAGATGCACTGGATCCCTGCTTGGCTGGATCCGTCTGTGTCGCTTCCCCCTTTTCAGAAGGAGCCGCCGCATCAACAAAATGTTGGGTAGGTCGTTCACCTGGAGGAAATATAACCAGCGTACCCTCTCTATGCAGCACCGGCTCCCTCTTCTGCAGTGACATGCCCGCGCCCAGCAGAAAAACCAGGATCAGAGGGCTCAGAGCTACTGCTGGACGCGTGAATTGGAAGAAGGACGGCAAACAGGCGCACACCGGGTGTCCAATTCGGTGGAGGCCGGATCACATCTGCTGGGGACGAGCATCAAGGGCAGTGCGGCACTCCAGCGCTTCGGGAGCAGGCGACACGGATCATCCACACACCCCCAGCTCCACAACAGCACCGTGTTCCCCTTACCCTTCTCCATCGGTGTCAAAGATGCGCTAGAACAACGCGCGCGCGCTCTGACATGCATCAAAACATGTCGATAGCAGACATGCTTTTCAGTGCTTTCTCCCAGAGGATTTATCGAGAATATATTGAGTTGGAAATTAAGACGAGGATCTGTCAGCGTTTCGAGGGATGTATAAAAAGTGCCAATGAATATATTGCTTAAATATATCCTCCTTTTTCCGTCATTGGCCACATTGACACCCCTAATAAGCAGGACCATGGGTTGCATTCAGAGCATCGCCTGCAAGCCCCGCATCCGACGGGAGAACATAGTGGTCTATGAGGTCTCAGCCTCCATTGACCAATGCCCGACCATCATTGAGGAGAATTCGCCCATTGTCCTGCGATACAAGACCCCGTACTTCAGAGCATCGGCCGGGATAGTGATGCCCCCGGTTCCCAGAAACGAGACATGGACCGTGGGCTGGATTCAGGCGTGCACCCAAATGGAGTTCTTCAATACTTATGGTGATATTGGCATGTGAGTAATCGGTCAACAAAACAAACCAAGACAAGCTCAAGTTTCAATGTGTGTTACATGATATTGATAGTAAACTGAAACACAAATGTTGGAGGTTTTCATATTTAATGGTCGCTCTGTTGATTTTGTGGTCATCTGTTGTGACAAATGAATGAATCAGTGCGGTTTGACATCTCTATATCTTTGTAGAATCTGTTCTTTGTGTGATATTTATTGTAGGGTTGTGGACCGTTCAGAATAGAACTTAGAATGCTTTCAAAACGCCAACTAGTTACAAAGTAGATGCAGAACTCTAATTCAAATTTGAATGTAAAGTAGACTGAATTGCAATTCAAATACATTCATTTAACGGTATTTTGACATGAAAAAATAAACATAATAAAGCCTTGTTTCAAAGTTGTGAAAAAGTAAAACAATCTTTAAAGTTTATAGCTTTATAGGTCTTGTGGAGAGAGAATTCATTACCCAGAATGCACTTCCTATGTTGAATTTCTTCAAAATAAATAAATATTTTGTCATTCCACTTCTACTTCCTGTGAGTTGTGCCCCATATTGAAAGGCAGCCAATTCTTCAATTCAGAATTTTGCCCAACCATCATTAATCTATTGACCATGATTTTGCCAAGCTGCTCCTAACACTACCCTTCTAAAATTGAGGGAAATTCTGTTAAAATAATAATCCCATCCACTTGATTGGCTCTATGACTTTCTCTCCTTTTCACATGTAGCTCGTGTGTGGTGAGTGCACTGGTGCCGTTGTCCTGTGACTGCCGTCACATCATCACTGGTGGTAGTTGAGGAGAGACCCTAAAGTGCTTTGGGTGTACAACAATACACAATAAAGCGCTATATAAATGATTCATTCATTCATTCAAGCCCAAATCAAGCTTTAAACTTAACCCTAAAATACAGGATCATCAAGGAGACCATCAGAGTAGGAGAGAAGCGGACAGAGATAGGTTAGGAAGAGATAATTAAAATGAGTGGGAAGGCTAACTGAGAGAGAAAAAACACACATTCATGAATATTCCAGTCACAGCCCGTGTCTTTTAAATCACAGTTTTTCCATATTTGTATGAGGCACTTTGTACTGAGCAGGTCCGCTCACCCACCTTCACCATCTCTATTCACTCACCTCGTTCGCCCGTTTGATGTATTAAGGCACCGCCGCTCTTTGGACTCATGCCTCTTTTGTCCTTCCTGACCGCTCGCCTTCTTTCCCTTCCGCAGGTCCAGCTGGGAATTACCCGAGCTTCGAGAAGGACGGGCGAAGGCCATAAGCGATTCTGACGGCGTCAGTTATCCCTGGTACGGTAACACCACCGAAACAGTGACCCTCTCAGGCCCCACATCCAAGCCGTCCCGGCTAACGGTGAGCATGAACGACAACTTCTACCCCAGCGTGACTTGGGCGGTGCCCATCAGCAACAGCAACACGCCCATGCTCACGCACATCACCCGAGACCAGAGCTTCATCACCTGGCTGGTGGCACTAAACGCAGACACCAAAGAGCGTATCGTTCTTCAGACGGTGCGCTGGCGTATGCGCGTAGACATTGAGGTGGATCCTTCCATGCCGCTTGGTGCTCGTGCCAAACTGATGGGACGGCTGCACCAGGAACAGCCGCACATTCTCAGCAACAACGAGCCCATCCCGCCCAACGCACTGGGCAGGCCCAATGCCAACGATGCCCAGGTGCTGATGTGGAGGCCCAGGAGAGGACAACCTCTGGTAGTGATACCACCCAAATAGGGGTGTCTTAACAGTGCCTATGGGACATTGAAGACTGCATGCACTGTTTGGACACTGGATTTTGGGATTCCCAGTTTTGTTGGGTTTCTCAGTTGCTCTGAACTATTCAGTCGTTGAAGGGAATTCTCTGCGTGCACCATGAGGTTTTACTACCTCTAAACTTCAAAGTACTTGGGCAGACAGCAAATGATCAGGAGTTTAATAGTACTAAATGAACCCACTAGGTTTAAGGAATAGTTCACAGAACAAAAATGAAAATGTACTAACCCTCGTGTTTTTTTGTTTTCTTTCTTCTGCAGAACACAAAAGAAGACCACTAAACCAGTCATAAGGGTCAATGTTTTGAAATTGAGATTTATACATCATCTGAAAGCTGAATAGATAGACTTTCCATTGATGTATGGTTTGTTAGGATAGGACAATTTGGCTGAGATACAACTATTTGAAAATCTGGAATCTGAGGGTGCAAAAAAATCTAAATATTGAGAAAATCGCCTTTAAGGTTCTTATCAATGCATATTACTAATCAAATATTACGTTTTGATATAATTACGGAAGGACATTGACAAAGTATCTTCATGGAACATGATCTTTACTTAATATCCTAATAATTTTTGACATAAAAGAAAAATGGATGATTTTGACCCATAGTATTGTTGGCTATTGCTCCAAATATCCCCGTGCTACTTATGACTGCTTTTGTGCTCCAGGGTCACATATTTTGTAGAATGTTTCAGCTGTTTTTGTCCATACAATGAAAGCCAATGTGGTCCAAAAATTCTTAAAATATGACTTAAATGTAGCATAACATTAATCAGTGCAATTTGACTTGTATATTTCAAGTCCTCCTGAGCAACATGATCACTTTGAATGAAAACGTAAGACTTGGTTCACTCCCAAATCTAATCAATGATTAACACATGCATACACAGACTACATAAACTATGGCGAATGTCATGCCTCACTGGTTCCTGCAAGCCATGTCTTTATATGGAGAAAATACAGCTGAATACATTCTTCAAAATATCTTCATTTGTGTTCCATGGAAGAAAGATAGTTAAACTGTTTTAGAACGACATTAGGGTGAGAAAATTATGACTGAATGTTAATTTTTTAGTGAACTATACCTTTTGGAAAACCCTTAGTGGTGATATCTTTACAGTTATTACTAAGAGTCCTACATTAAGTTTTTTTTTGGCAACAAGGCACTAAACTTTCAGGACGGATGCTATATAATGCATGAAAAAGATTGAATGTTTGGTCCCATACAACACAAAGTGAATCCAGAGGCATTAAAAGAACCAAGGGAGGTCACCGCAGGTCCAGCAGGAAATTTACACTTTTGCTTTATAGGACAACCAGCAAAACTCTTTGACACTTCTATCAGTCGATTGAGACTTGTGACTTCATTTCAAATGCTATCGATTATCTTTTACATGCCGTAAGACGAAAAAGACCCCAGAGTACACGGAGACAGCCGCCCGTTGAGGTGGAGTGTATTTAGTCATGTCGAGGATGCAATCAGACACATCCTGGAACCGGCGAGTCGATAGGAGTTTGTTTATGCTCACACATGAGTCCGTTTGAGTTTACGCAGTGGGTGCTGCACCATAGGCATTCACCAGATTAGTCACATGCCATACGCACTCCATCTGTGCCATTCCACGTCACTGTCTCCTTCTCAATCTGTCTCACTCCGTCCTCTCCCACTGAGACTCCTCGGGTAATCATGACACAGACCAAATTGAGTTTCCATTACAAATGTCAGGTTTACCTTTCAAGGGATAAAAACCCGAAAATGACAACTCTGTCCTTATTTACCCACCTTTGTGTCGGTACAAAGCTGCATGATTTTTTTTCTTTTGCTGGACACAAAGATATTTGGAGAACTGTTTTGTCCATGCAGGGGATTTTAGCAGGGTTCAAAACAACAAACAAAACATCCTTGATTTAGGATGACACAATTACTGACTTTCTATGAAAAGTGGACAAAACTTGTATCTATGTAAAATCAAATCCCTTATTGCTATAGATTTTGGACTTACTTTCAAAATAATGCTTTTGCTAATAAAGTGTCGCAAAAAATCATACAGGGCTGTTTAATTATGAAAAATAAAGGAACATTACAAAAATAAATAAATATTAAAACAAACTCAATAACTTGCAGTCTTGGCACGCAATGCAAATTCATATTTAAATAAAGATTTATATAAAGCTATAAGATGTTTTTTAACAAAGTAGGCTAGTAAATCAATGTGAAAAAACAAATATATATTTCAAATAAAATGCTAAATAAATGTTAAACTATGGGTTCTGTGGAGGAACCAACAAACTAACATGAATACAGTATAAAATGTGTGGATAATGCTTTCATGAGACACTGCTAAATTTACTACTTCTAAATTACTTGATAGTTTTATTCATTGTTTGCATGCTTTTAATTTAGTGAATTGTATTGTTTTATTATGCACTGAATTGGACTGGTTGGAAATGAAGAGGTGAAACCAGTCTGAACATATAACAGAACATAATAATGACTAACTCTTAAATCTAACAGAGCATTCATTCATGCCTAGAATCACTTTCAAAGGAAAGTTTCGTTGTAAGTTGAGATGCATGCAGGACGTCTAAAGCTTGGAGCACTGATCTAGACAAGGGTAGAATACATCATATAGGGTTCCTTCTGTGTTATATGATAAATACCTCATCTCATCTCCCTCTATCATTTCTCAGTTACATCTTCTGTATCTCTGTCAAAGCCATATTCCTCCTCGAGATGAATAAATAAGATACATTCAAACATATGAACAATGCATGAACACCAGCAGCAAATTGGTGGTTTTAGTGATTTCAACATTTCCTAGAACACAATGAGGAATAAAAATGTTGCTTAAATGGTTAAAACCCACTTTCTTTCATATACACATGCGTTCCCACTGCAAAACGAGTCTATGCAATGGAAGAGACTGAGTTTACTGTGGAAAGGTTTCATAGCAATGCATTATGAGCGAGAAAGACCCAGTTAGAGGGGGGGAACTGATTTTTCATCTCCCTTCTTGCATGCAAGTCGTTTTTGCATTAAACAAACTGTGATGCATTATATATTTCCACTGAAACCCCCAGCTGAGAACAACAAGGTCTGGCAGTTCACTCTGTTCATCCAAGGACTAATAAAAGTGCATTGAGCATTAAGCAAGAGTCTGATCTCTCAACATTTTGGTTCAACGTTTGAGATTCAACTTGTTTTTATTAGCAGAATTTGACAGGAAGACATTTTAGAAACACTCTTTATTGGCTTTGAGAAAATGATGTTTCTCAAAGGACACATTCAAGTAAAACATTCGCTTTCTCAATACGCCACGGCACAGAAAATCAATATGAAACTTTAACATGTTGAATTTGTGAGGCTCAGAGAGTCCTGAAATATGTAAACACATTTCAAATGAAGTCCTTAAAGTCTACAGCTGAGTGTAACAATCAGTCCTGCCACCTAATACACCAGAAGCAGTTTGAGTTTCATTTAATAATTCATTACATTTATATAGCGATTTTACATAGAAGGGGGGGATCTCCTCAACCACCACCAATGTGCAGCATCCACCTGGATGAACGCCCACCACACACCAGGAGACAGTGTGATGAAGCCAGTCAGTGTATGGGGATGATTAGGAGGCCATGATGCTCCGAGGCCAATGGGGACATTTGAAATTACCATTGTAATGCCATTTCTGGTGTTAGTGTGTTGATATCATGAAATCATATTGAAGACAACTCAAGTTTTGGATGGCTGAATGTTTTTTTTGTGCTACCTTCTTACAGTGTCACAATAAGTCTGGTTCTCTTGTCCTGAACGTCACCTGAAGTAGAGCATCTCCTGGTGATTGTGTTTCATCTCATGTCCAGTCTTCTATACTTTACTAGGCTTGACTAGGTGCGCTCTCATACCCGTAGAGAAACGTAGCAGCGATAACCAGCATCGCACCCAGAAAAAACATGCTACAAAAGAAAAAAACACTTAATTTTCCTCAAGTTCTACAAAGTGCTATAAGTGGGTCATTCCCAAGAAACGGTGCCATTTACGCCAGAACATTTCAGGGCTTTTTTATATAATTTCATTTGTAAAGGTTACTGCTGAACTGCCAAGAAATCATATTTTCACATCTCAGGCCAACATTTCCAGGGACAATGCTGCTGTCATAGATGTTGGGTGATCACCGCAGGGGAGACGTTCCCAACAATATTCAGATTAGAGCAGCATTATTTCAACCCTGTCACAGTAAGTTTGGGATTTATGACCTAGAACTTGAATAGATTACTGAATAATAGCAGATACCTTTGTTACAAATGAATTCATAAATATGTGGAAACTAAAGGGCTATTCACACAGAACATGTTTTTTGTGTTTAAAACTGAAAGACGCATAAATGACTAGCAGAGTTTTTCCATTTCATAACGCTGTTTTTATACATAAACCTGTGCTAGATGGATGTGTTTGACTGATGTGCTCATGCCTTTTGCATTGTCTCTTTCCTTGTGCTCACAAACTGCTTTAAAAGTTGACACTCAAATTAATAGTAGTTTAAAAAGTAAAAACACATCTCTTGCATTTTTTTAATTTCACTGTGTCCATTTTGCTGCGTCCACCAATGTGTGTTTGTTTTTTTTCAAATTGTTTCAATTGTAGCGTTGCATATTTTAAAAAGGCAGCACCGTGATGCGACCCTATTTCACACCGAGCGCTGCATGTTTGGCTTTTTTTTTTATTCCACCACCACACGATTTTAAATACAAAAACATGTTTTATCTGAATGTTTACATGCAAACAATGGAAAAGCAGCATATCGGAGCACAAAACACATTTTGTGTGAATGGCCCCTCAGGGTGTTGAAAAACACGAGATACAAAGACGAAGGTCTAAATAAGTGTTTGTTTAAAGTTAAACTTTTTAACCTGAGTGCCTCGTTTTTATATTGCTTTGTATGTGCATATATGTATATGTATTATGTGCAAGATGAAAAATACACAAGATGCAAACTCAATGTTCAAACATGTTCACCTAACACGTTTACATAAAAAAAATATGTTCTGTGTGGGCGTTGATAACTTTGTGGGCAGCGCACCGACATTCAGCGGCAATGTGCTGCGGGCGTCCCGAGTTCGAATCCCGACTCGAGGACCTTTACTGATCCCGCCCCCCTATCTCTCTCCCACTTCACTTCCTGTCAGCTCAGATCTGTCCAATCATAATAAAGGGGAGAATTGCCAATAATAATCTTATTCAGTGTGAATCCCTCTTAAGGTGTTCAAAAAACGAAATGCAGAGAAGTGGACTGAAAGTAGTATCACAAAAACGTAAGGCTTTATTTAGTTCCGTTGCAAATGTAATAGTTTAGTGTGAAATTCACTTTCCTATTGATGACAATACGTTCCCTTAAAAACCCTTCATCTTGTCAGTGTGTTTCTCTGGGACAGCTATGTCACCCACAGATCCAGTTTCACGCGAGAAGCGCAAATATTGTGTGTGTAATTAAAAGAAATGTCCTACCGCTGCAAGCTACAACATACAACACAATACATTTAAATGTATCTGCTCTGCTGTAGCTAAAATGTAAAATTATGAATATATTAAGCCAATATAATGAATGCACACAAATGTTTGATTTGTTTTTCGGCAGATCCACGCCACGTCTTTGACACACCTGGTATAAATGGACTGTTTGATGGCTTCTTCAAAGGAAATGATAATGTGTTCTGGCATAATTTAAACATGTAAAATTACACAAATGTAAATGAACAAAAATGTAACTTTAACAAACAAAGGTGTTGTAAAACAGTGCAAAACAACCACTCGAGCGTGGATCTACACAAACATGCATCTGCATCTCTTTAGATAAAATAATTTGCTTCATGAATTAATGTGAATTTATATGACTGAGAGGCACTTCAAACAAATCAAAAGATTGCTCTGTTTGTTGGCCCATCCCGACCAGTTCAACACAGCAGCACGGACAACGATTTGTGTGAGTTTAGGGTGGGATGGTCTTTAGCCACGTACACACTAACGTCAAATACGCTTGTACTGTGCATACAGTTTGATCATTCACAGGAGTATTCAGTATTTTGTGAATTTTACCAGTAGTAAGGGACACGCATGGCACAGTTTCCCGGGAAAGACCCAAATACAAATGTGTCTGTCTTACCTAGTAGGGTCAAAATCTTCCAACAAGAAATAAGAGATGATGGTGGACAGAATGATTGAGATGGATGTGGCAAAGCCCTTCAGGATGTTATCTGCATATTTGATGACAGCTGCAATGACTAACCCACCCAAAGCCTACAGGAAGATTGTGAAGCACGTTTAACACAAGTAACAGTGTGACATACAGGTCTGTGCGTGTGCTATTATGGAAAAGAAGTGAAAATGTACCTGAAGAGCCACCACAGTCCACGTCACACCATTGTACCCTTGAAAGAGTCCTTTCTCCTGCACTCTTTCTCCGTCGTATGCAAACACTCCCCCAAGTCCAAAAATGAGTCCAAATAAACCTGAAAAGAACAATGGAGCAAGTGTGGAGAAAAAGCAAACCAGTGTCACAGAAGAAAACACATTTCCTGAAACCTGAAGTAGAAACTTGTGGCTAAAATTAACACAGGTTGCTGGGCTGTTTCTAGGTTCACATTTTTATTGATATCTGCTGACCTAGCTGAATATTACGGATCCAGACACTCTGCTTGCTCTCTTTGAGGATCTTTTCAAAATAAACGCCAGCAAATCCGCTGGAGAAGCAGGCCACAAGCACAGCCAGCAGACCCATCAGCTGAGAGCCGGCAATCACATCCTCCTGCCTGGTGCTTGAGGTAACTTCAGTCGGCCACTGTTGGTTCAGGTTAAACATAAACAAAGGAGGAGTCATATTTACAGCATAGACGAGTTTTCAACCCCCTCCAAGAGAGTGCTAGAAGGTCCGTGGAAATGTTTAGAGAAAAACAGTGCTAAAAAAATGTATAATAAATAATAGAAAAAGATAAAAAAATTATTATTAAATAAAATATTTAATCAATTTAAAAAAAAAATATATATATATATATATAAATGGGATTAAAATATTTTAAATTATTAAATTAGAATTGGAAACAAAACAAATAGTAAAAAAATTGGTTCCCCTAACCCTTGATAAATATTAGCCAAGGCGGCTGTGAAAATAAATCGTTTATCATTTTGATCTTTCATTTAAAAAATGCACAAAATTCTAACCTATCATTGAAGTAAAACAATGGAAATTGGGGGGGGGGGGGGGTCTCATTATGAAATAAATATTTTTCTCTAGTTCACATTGGACACAATTATTGGCACCCAATTATTGCAACGTCCTTTTCCCAAGATAACAGCTCTGAGTTTTCTCCTATAATGCCTGAAGAGTTTGGAGAACGCCTGATAAGAGATCAGAGACCATTTTCTTCATCCAGAGTCTCTCCAGATCCTTCAGATTCACAGCTCCATGTTAGTACTACTTCTCTTCAGTTCACCTCACTCGTTTTCTACAGGGTTCAGGTCAGAGGACTGGGAGAGCCATGGTAAAAGATTCATTATTTTTTTTCTGTTGATTTTTCTGTTTGTTTTGGATTATTGTCCTGATGGAAGATCCGACCACGGCCCATTATAAGATTTCTAACAGAATCAGTCAGGTTATGATTTTTTATCTGTTGGTATTTGATCGAATCCATGATGCCATGCATCTGAACAAGATGTCCAGGACCTCCAGCAGAAAAACAGGTCCCACAACATTAAAGATCCAGCAGTATATTTAACCGTGGACATGGGGTACTTTTTATCCCTGTTTGTACCAAACTCATCTTGAGTGTTTGCTGCCTAAAAGCTCTTTTTTTGTTTCATCTGACCACAGAAGCCAGTCCTGTTTGACGTTCCAGTCGTGTCTGACAACTGAATATGCTGGAGATTGTTTTTGGATGAGTGAGGAGAATTTTTCTTGAAACCCATTTGAACAATATGTAGTGATGTAGGGGCTGTTTGATATATGTTTTTAGGTTTCTGACTCCAAGACTCAACTAATCTCTGCAATTCTCCATCTGTGGTCCTTGGAGAGTCTTTAGCCACTCAAACTCTCCTCCTCACCGTGCATTAGGACGACACACGTCCTCTTCCAGGCAGATTTGTAACATCTTTCGTTGATTGGAATCTCTTAATTATTGCCCTGATGGTGGAAATGGGGATTTTCAATGCTTTAGCTCTTTTCTATTTTGTGAAGCTCAGCAATCTTGTACTGCACATCAGAACTATATTCTTAGGTTTTACTGCTTGTGATGGCTGATTAAGGGAATTTGGCCTTTGTCTTCCTCATGTTTATAATCCTATGCGACAGGGAGTCATGGCTGGATAATTTCATGCTCCTCACCCCGGTGTAAGAAACTATAGTCTGCCCCGACCAGATTCCACTCGACAATATATGTTTGATCATGCTCATTTCCCAAAATGGCTTAATTATCATAGAGAAGAAGAAAGTCAACAGTTATGTTGTTTGTAGACCATTTGGGATGATCACATCCTGAGCAAATGGTCACCAATTGTAGAAGTGGAGCAGGTGTGGGACACAGAGAACCATCCCAGAAAAAGAGGTGTCAGAACTGAATTAACATACGACTACAGCTGTTACGACAGGAGCAACTTCATTTACATTAAGGGTAGTAAACTGTAAGTGTATAAAAGGTTTGAGCTTAGGATGTTCGGGGTTCATTCTGACGCCATTGAACCAAAGGTACTTTAAAAGCATCTCTTCATTGAGATCGTCGACGTCCTCATCACTTTTTCTTACACCAGTGGCAATTTTTTTTAAATATGAATGGGAATATACTTCATAGATATTTTATTCATAATAATTTCAAGGGTAACAATAATTGTGGCCAACATGAAGCTGTCAGTCCTCTGTCGTGTGTGCCCATATTTGGTTTGTTTCCTGTCCTTGTTTAATGTGATTATCAGTTAATTCTCGTCCAGCTGTGTTTGTCTCGTTATGTGTTAATTAACCTGTGTATATGAGTCCTGTCTTTTGAGTTTGATGTCGTCTGGTCTACTTGTTATTCCCGGTGTGAGTCCTGCCTTGTCCTGTCATGTCCTGCCTTGATGTCCTTATTAAATATTATCATTTGAGTTTATATCCTCGTCTGCGTGTTCCTGTTCCTCCCTCGTGTGTGCACCGTGACAGTAGCATTGTAGAAAAATTATTATTTTATAATGCGAGTTTCCCCCCACTTTCAATTGTTTAACTTCAATGAAAGGTTGGAAATTTTTAAGTTTTTAAATGAAAGATAAAATCTATTTAAAATAGATTAAAATAATCAAAGAATTAGACATCCATATTTATAAATACTTATTAACTTATAAATAATTCTAAATAAAGATTTATAATACAATATATAACATAATATAATACAAAAAAAATAACAAATGAATTAGGTTTTTATACAAGAAACCATAGAGCTGCCTCTTAAATATTAGGATGGGGTCCCAATGCACTGCAGCGAGTTCAGAGCACATACAAATCAAAGATGACGGAATAAACTGTAAAGTCATATTCAGTTAAATAAGAATTAACTATGTTAACCAATATTTGTGTCTTTTATGTATTTTATGCTTTCTTTAATATAGCATGGTTAGCAACATGCTAAGAACAAACTCTCAGTCAGAGTCAGTTTTAACAGTCACCAAAACAGACGGCTTGTTCCATAACTGCAGGTTTGAAAGAAAGCTGATAAACAATCACAAGGCTACTTACCTGGACAAGTGCAATTCCAGTCATGAGTACGACTAGTGAGAGCCACTGGTAAAAACCGAGCCTTTTGCCCAACATGGACACGGAGAACAGGGCTGTAGTGAGAATTTTCAGCTGATACGTGACCTGGGACACCAATGAGAAGGTAAATAAGGTAGAAACACATGACTTTTCTTTTTAAAATAAAATGAGCTTGTTTGTTTTCCATTGAGAATGATTTCTGAAGATCATGTGACACTGAAGACTGGAGAAATGACGCTGACAATTCAGCTTTGCATCACAGGAATATATTCCATTTCCAAATATGTTAACATAGAAAACATATTGTAATTTTTGGATACCATCTCACAATGTTATTTCCATGGAGCATTTCTGTAGAAATGTCAACAGCTTTCTGGAGAATTTGAATGTTTGACATTCATGAAATTATTCACATAATAAACATTTGAATTGGAGTGACAGAAAGAGGAATTTACTGAAGGTAATATTTCACTTAATAAGCAACAGTGTCATCATAGATAACTATAGATACATATAGATACATTTATAACAATAAAAAGTGTTATAAACTGATTATATCTCACTATTTATCATATACTGATGTTTAGCTCCATTTTGAAGAAATAAAATGCTGTATATGTCAAGTAAATATTTTTTTTATAGGGTTGTTCCAAACATTAATTAGAAAGTTTGTATAATATTTCTGGAAATAACATATACAGTGGATATTAAAAGTCTACACACCCCTGTTAAAATGCCAGGTTTCTGTGATGTAAGAAAAATGATACCGAGATAAATAATTTCATTAATTTCTTTAATGTAAACTATAACCTGTACAACTAAATAAAAAAACTAACTGAAATCTTTTAGAAAATAATGTGGTTGCATAAGTGTGCACACCCTCTTATAACTAAGGATGTGGCTGTGTTCAGAATTAAGAAATCACAGTCAAACAGATGTTAAATAGGAGTCAGTGAGCAAGGCACGTTTATGTTATATAGCACATTTCATACACAGTGGTAATTCAAAGTGCTTCACATACAAGGAAGTTAAATAGACATTAAAAATAATAATAAAAACAAGGAATTAAAAAAAAAACATTTAATCACAATAATAAAACAAAATGATATAAACATTGATTTGAAATGAATTCAAAACAGTTAAGAATAAAAAATTATTATACATAGTGCAATCAGTTGGGATGTAGCACAGCGCTCATTCAACAAATGCACAGCTAAATAGATGAGTTTTGAGACCGGATTTAAATGTGGCTAATGTTTTACACATCTGATCTCTTCTGGAAGCTGATTCCAACTGTGGGCGGCAAAATAGCTAAAAGCAGACTCCCCTTGTTTTGTGTGAACCCTTGGTATTTCTAACTGACTCGATCCTACTGATCTGAGTGGTCTGTTAGGGTTATATTCAGTGAGCATATCTGCAATGTATTTAGGTCCTAGGCCAGGGGTTCTCAAAGTTTACATTCAAAGGTCCGAATCGGAATTATCATCAACGTCAAAAGGTCCGAGATAATTGTTATTACAAAACTTGTTTTTTATAAACATGCTTAAAACTTTATATAATAATTCAACTTGATCTATGCTTAATTATCATATTTATGATGTCATCAGGTCGTACTTGTGTTTACGAAAATGAACCATAGTTTTATACAAAAAAAAAACACTTGGTTACTATTAAACCATGATAACCACAAATTAACCATGGCCTTGCTACACTAACCATAGTTTAACCATGGTATTTGTAGTAAACCTGGTTATATAAATTGTAATCAATATGCAAAATAAAAATTTTACTACACTTTTATTATAATAAAACCATGGTTATTTTTCATAAGGGTTACTCAACAGTACTGCATTTGTATACAACTAAATGCCCAATAAAGCAGTTCTCATTTAGGTCTACATATTTTATGTTTCTGAAATAGTACTTCAATGTAACCTGCAGTCACTTCAACTGAATTGCCAAAATCTTTAATTATAATTTTTTTAAAATATATATTTCATGAAGCACAAACGTCCGATCTATGTTCATATTTCAACCCTTTACAGACGAACTACATTCATGTTCATATGCCAGACAGTCAAGAGTGAGAGGTTTTTGGAAACGCTGTTTTGTACTCATTCATTCAGAAGTCTGCTGCGGTTCGGTTCTTTGAATACGCTGCTAACTCTGCTGGTGGAGAAAGACTGCGTCGGGAAGGCGAAACCTCGCGCTTGCGGGGCGAAACCGGTGACATTGTTCTACTGAATGAAAGCTAAGGTTTATCCAAAATGTCGCTAGTTGCTATGTGCTTTGTCTTACAAAAGAGTCTGTAAACACTGCAACACTGGTTCATGTGCCTGTGTGTGTGTGCAATGTGTGTGTGTGTGTGTGTGTGTGTGTGACATTATTACAAGGAGAAGGTGTGAGGACATTTTCAGTGTCCCCATAATTTAAAACGTTATAAATCATACAGTGAGTTTTTTTTGAGGGAAAATAGAAATGCACCGTCTCCTGTGAGGGCTAAGTTTAGGTGTAGGGTAGGTGTAGGGCAATAGCACATACGGTTTGTACAGTATAAAAACCATTACGCCTATGGAAAGTCCCCGTAAACCATAAAAACCAACATGTGTGTGTGTGTGTGTGTGTGTGTGTGTGTGTGTGTGTGTGTGTGTGTGTGTGTGTGTGTGTGTGTGTGTGTGTGTGTGTGTGTGTGTGTGTGTGTGTGTGTGTGTGTGTGTGTGTGTGTGTGTGTGTGTGTGTGTGGTGTGTGTGTGTGTGTGTGTGTGTGCCACGCACACTGCACGGAGGTCTACGAGTGCGCTTGAAATATCAAGTGGACGCGGGTCCGGATTGAATTCCCTCCCGGTCCGGATCCGGACCGGAGTCCGGACTTTGAGAAGCCCTGTCCTAGGCCATTGAGTGGTTTATAAACTAGTAAAAGTAGCCTACTTTAAAATCAATCCTAAATGTAACTGAAGCCAGTGTAAGGACCTGAGGACTGGTGTGATATGCTCTGATTGTCTGGTTCTAGTCAGGATCCTGGCAGCAGTGTTCTGGATGAGCTGCAGCTGTCTAATGGTCTTCTTTGGAAGGAGACCATTACAATAATCCACCCTGCTGGTGATAAAGGCATGAACAAGTTTCTCCAAGTCTTGACTGCAAACAAAACATCTAATTCTTGCAATCTTGCAATGATAGTTTTGAGATTTTTTGACTTGTCTATGCATTCACCTTGAGAACTTCATCTTTGTTTCCAAATGGAATGACTTCAGTTTTGTCCTTATTTAACTGAAGAAAGTTCTGGCACATCCAACTGTTAATTTCATCAATGCAATGGCAGAGGGAGTCAATGGGGCTATAGTCATTTGGAGATAAGGCTAGGTAAATCTGGGTATCATCAGCATAGCTGTGATAGGCAATTTGGTTCTTTCTCATTATTTGACTTATTGGGAGCATATACAGGCTAAACAAAAGTGGGGCAAGAATTGAGCCTTGTGTGACTCCACTGAGACTTATGCTCTCCTATACTCACATAATAACATCTCCCTAATAAGTATGACCTGAACCATTTGTGTACCATCCCAAAAAGCCCGACCCAGTTTTCCAGTCTCTGTAGAAGTATGTTATAATCGACAGTGTCAAACACAGCACTAAGATCTAGAAGGGCCTTTCCAACTTCAGCTGCCTCAGCAGAGCTCAGAACATTGAAACAGACCACTCTCACCCTGGTTCCCACCTGTTTAAACTGCTGCCCTCTGACAGGTGCTACAGATGCATCAAATCACGCACCAATAGACTCAAGGACAGCTTCTTCCCCAGAGCTATAATCACACTGAACACACACGTGTACTGACATCTTACTCAGTACAATATGTGTATCATATTTCTGTGCAATCTCCATTCTTAGTGCAATGTTTTTCTATATCTTTATTCCTTCAGTGCAGTACAGCATTATATTCCAGTGAAATATCTTCACTTTTTGTGCAATGTTTTTATATTATAATTCCTAACAGTTTTATTCAGAGCCAGAAGTCTACCTCATATTAGTGCAATAATCATTTTGACAAGCTGTGACTTATTGTTATTTATTTATATATACACACAAGCAACTCTTTCGGTGTTCATTTTCTTTATTCTTTTGTCTTAGCTTAAATATTTTGATTGTACATAGTACATCACTTTGTATCATGTATATTTATTTTTAGTTTTTTTGTCTATTATGTACCGTGCACCTTATGCAGAAGCTCTGCAATTTCGTTGTATCTTGTGTACAATGACAATAAAGAAATTCTATTCTAGTAGTACCAGCACTGATATTTTGCCAAAATCAGAATTAAGGCGAATATCATTTATTTTCTTAATAAGCGCTGTCTCTGTGCTGTGATGCGCTTGGAAACCAGCATTGGTTGCGCTTGCCTGGCCGCTTGTCGGTGGCTGGTAACCGGAAGACAAGCTTACCGTGACTCCAAGCAGGTGGAAGAAGGCTTTCCACACATGGGAGATGAACTGTGGCCCTCAATCTGACATGATATCTTCTGGTACTCCGAAGTTCCTGAATACATGATGGAATAGGTCTTCCGTAGTCTCTAGGGCCGTTGGTAATCCACGGAGAGGAATCAGTTTGCAGGCTTTCGAGAAGCGGTCCACAGCTACTAGTATGCAGTTGTTACCTTCGGAGTCAGGGATGTCAGTCACAAAATCAATTCCCATGTGTGACCAGGGTCGACGAGGAATGGGGAGAGGTACGAGCTTGCCCTCCGGCAGATGACGAGGAGTCGAAGACATGGCACAGACTGAGCAACTTCGGACGTACCTGATGATGTCACGGGACATACTGGGCCACCAGTACCGAGCTTGGAGGAGCGAGAGGGTCCGTAGGCTGCCTGGATGTCCAGAGCCCAGTACATTGATTTACAGGAAAGTGTGTTCAGCTGAATTGGATTAGAATTTTGTTAGATGGGTATAAAAACAGCCGCCGCGTGAAGACCTTCTTGTGTGAAGACCGAAGAGTGTAAAGGCCATCGACTCTACCGTGCGACTCCACTGGGCAGGGACACCGGCAAAGGATATAAGTATCGCTTTTTATTTTTCCTCTTTCCTACTACTTGTTTCACTTCTGTTTAAGGTTTTTGTTTGAATTTTTTATAACCATTTCTTGCTATGTGTAAGTAAGTTGTTGTTTTTTAGCATGTGTGTTTGGCTCAGTATTATTTTTTTAGGATTACTGATAAACTAATGTAGTTTTATTTGTATTTGTTATCTATTTTAGTTTTAGTTACAGTTGTAGTAATGTTGTCATTTTATTAGTTTTTTATTACGTTTTAGTTTTATTTAATTTTGAGTTATTTTAGTACTTCAACATACTACATGGAAATAAAATAATATAAATATATCGGTGTTTGACTGAGTGTTATGTTAAAATCATTATTATACTCTTACCATTTGTTGTCTTAATATTTGTAATTGTTTTTAGCTTTATTTTTTGTTTTTATTTAAATGTTTAGTTTTTAAATGTTGTTGTATGCATTTGTCATTTTTATTTAATTTCTTTATTTTCTTAAACTATATAGTATATATAGTATTTATAGAGTTTTAACTTAGAGTTTTATTTACTTTTTCTTATTTGTAAGTCGCTTTGAATAAAAGCGTCTGCTAAATGACGTAACGTAAAGTAAAGTGCATTGTGAACATAGCCCAGAAAGGATTGCCGTTGGAGTGATGGAACGAAAGTCCTCCCTTCTGGGCCTCCCAGCAGAGCAGGTTCGGTGCGAGTGGCGGTTCTGATGTCCTTGTCGATGTTCCATACAATGGGGTTGACAATTAGGGCCAGAGGGAGAATTGGCTTGGGATCCGCAGGAGATTCAGGCGAGTATACACGGGATAGAGCGTCCGCCTTGGAGATACGGCTTCCAGGATGGTAGGTGATGGTGAAGTCAAACCTGGTAAAGAACAAGGCCCAGCGGGCTTGTCGTGGGTTGAGCCTTCTAGCTTCCCGGAGGTACTGGAGATTCTAGTGATCGGTGATGACCGTGAAAGGATGATTTGCTCCCTCCAGCCAATGCCGCCACACTTCTTGAGCCAGCTTGATGGCTAACAGCTCCTTGTTACCGATGTCATAATTCTGCTCCGCTGGGGTCAATTTCCTTGAATAGTAAGCGCAAGGCTGGAGGCGTGGAGGCTCACCATACTGCCAGGACAGCACGGCCCCGACTCCTGTGGTGGAGGCGTCCACTTCCACCACCACGAATGGCACATGGGGGTCTGGATTACGAAGGATGGGGGCCATGCTGAATGCAATCTTGAGGCTCTCGAAGGCTTCGTGGGCGCTGGAGCTCCAGGACAGGGATTTGGGCTTCCCGTGGAGCAGGGTGGTAAGCGAGACTGCGAACAGACTGAACCCCTTGATGAATCAGCGATAGAAATTGGGGAATCCAAGGAATCTCTGCAGTTCCTTAACAGACTGGGGGTTTGACCATTCCCTTACTGCTGTTACCTTCCCCTGATCCATCTGAATACCCTCCTCTCTGATGATGTAGCCGAGGAACTGCACTGTGGGGCGATGGAACTCGTATTTCTCTAGCTTAAGATACAGATGGAACTGGCGGAACTTCTGAAGGACCTGCGAAACGTGGTGGCGATGGTCGGCCAGGTTCCGGGAGTAAATAAGGATGTCGCCAATCCCAAATTGGTGGAGGAACTCCCGGAACACCTCGTTCATGTACTCCTGGAAGACGGAGGGGGCGTTGGCAAGGCCATACGGCATCACAAGATATTCATAGTTGCCGGAAGGAGTAATGAAGCGCCCTCCCGGATCAGAACGAGGTTGTACGCACTACGCAGGTCCAGCTTAGAGAAGATGCGGGGCCCCACGGAGTTCCTCGAGAGAGGCCGGGATCAGGGGAAAGCGGATAAGGGAGCTTGACAGTCTGGGAATTCAGAGCTCGATAATCTATGCATGGCCTCAAACCCCCGTCCTTCTTACCCATGAAGAAGAAGCTAGATGCCACTGGTGAACTGGATGGCCAGATGGATCCTTGATTAAGAGCCTCCCTGATGTAATCCTCCATAGCCTTGCACTCCGGGATGGACAGTGGATACACTCTACCCTTGGGAATTTATATCCAGGCAGCAGGTTAATCGCACAGTCCCATGGCCAATGAGGTGGTAACTGGGTGGCTGCCTGCTTGCTGAAGACATTCTGGAACGCCTTATAATCAGATGGGAACACGGGATTCTCGCTGGGCTCAGGACTCTCAACCCGCGTGGAGGCGACCTGAGTGGCGGGTGACTTGAGAGGTGGGCAAGGAATATCCTTGAGACAATGTTGATGACACCATTCGCTCCAGCGAATTACCTCACTTGATTCCCATCTGATCTCTGGAGAATGGAGTATGAGCCAGGGACGTCCCAGGATGATATTCACAGTAGGTCCCTCCAGTGCCTGAAACTTGATCTCCTCCTCATGCAGGTTGCCGATCTTAAGCTTCACCAGAGGCGATTCGAACCTCACATACCCACGTCCAAGCGGCTTTCCATTGATGTTTCGACTCGGAGCTCCCGGGCATGCCGTTGGCGGGGCAGGTGTAAACGACTTACGAGGTCTTTGAAGATGAAATTGCCCGAGGAGCCCGAGTCGACCAGGGCAGAGGCTGAAACGGAGTGGGCTGGAGTGAATAGTTGGACAGTAAGCACAGAAAGCTTGGGAATTACAGGGTCGGTTTGGAGAGTGCTCACCGCTGGACGTGGGGGTCTGATGAAATGATCTGCCGCAGCACAGTAGAGGCACAGCCCAGCCGCCAATCGGTGGGCACATTCGTAGCTGGAGAGACGCGCCGTGTCCACTTGCATGGGTTCTGGTACTGGGGAACCGTTGGCGGGTGAGACTGGCTGGTGAGCGTCTTCGGTGGTGTGGCAGGCAAATAAAAGGCGTTGGGAGATTCGGTTGTTCTTTTGCTTAAAGTTATCCAATCTTACGGAATCGTCATATATCGCTATCTGAGCATGGATACTGGTCTCCAATCCCTGCCGATAAGCACTGAGGATAGCTGCTTCTTTTCAACCACAAGTTGCCGCCAGATTGCGGAACTGCAACGTGTACTCGTGAGTCGAAGAAGTGCCTTGACGCAGGCACAGTAGCTGGCCCGCGATCGAGAGCGCTCCGGTAGCTGATCCAAACACCTCCTCAAAGTGGTTAGTAAATGCTTCATAGGAATTTATTATGGCAGTATTAGCGTTCCATATGGCTCTTGCCCATGTTAATGCGCGACCGGAGAGAAGGGAGATTAAAAAGGCTACCTTGGAGCACTCGGTGAGAAACTTCTGCGGCTGCATCTCAATATACAAATCAAGTTTGTACATTCATCCACACTCAGCCGAATCACCCGCATAGGCAGCCGGTAATGCCATGGGACTGGCAGAGGCAGATTAATGGGGTGGTGTAGGCAGAAGTGAGGCCCGAAGAGTGTTGACCAGCTCCTCCAGGATATCGGACGGTGACGAGAGTTGGGGATCCATGGGAGGTTTGGTGCTGGTCCGGTCTTCTGTCACATACGGGCCAAACACTCACAGGTAAGTGAGTAACAAGCAGGTTTATTGACCAATGGGAGAGATTGGTGATCGTGGAGAGCTGTGGCAGGTGAGTGAGAATACTGTGACCAGTGTTATGGAAGTCTTGCAGAGAATTGACAGTCTTTATCCTTGTAGGTATGAGGGAGCTGAGGAGTCTGAGAACAATGGGGAGCATTGTTTCACTTGATACTTGATACTTGTTTCCAGTGGCAGCTGGTGAAATTTTTTTGAGGTGGGGCTGTGGCACACTGGCACAGCAAACAATTTCACAAACAATTCTTCGCAATAAATCAAACCGTCAGGCTGATCTGGACCCAGCTCCTTTACCTTCAGTTTTTCTGCCAAAGTTCTCCTCTCAAACGGACATTGGAGTAGAGATTGTACAGAGTTAGGTTTGTGTCCGGAATTAATTAACCTGAGTCCGCCATTGTCACGTAATTGAAAATTGTGCCACTACAGACCACGAGACCAGCCTTGATTTTAGCAGCTTAGCAGCTTCATTTCAGTTAAGATTTGAGGACGCTGATTGGCTAAATTTTATGTCCCATCTTGAATATATTTATATCTTGAATCAGGATTTGACTAAGTTCTACAAAGACCCGCCTCCTGCGGCCGATTTCTCGATCGTGCTGACAGGCAGAGAGGGCATATTGTGATGGTGAAAACATATATTTTTCACAGAAGATTTTCTAATATATCACATTATACAAATATACATTTAAATAATTTATATAATTATTATTTTGAGTGTGTGGTTCAGGGGGGGCGGCGCCCTAGCACCCTATATTGGCCAGCCGCCACTGCTTGTTTCACTTCTGTTTTAGTTTTTATAACCAATTCTTACTATGTAAAAAAGAAGTATACTTAGGCCTTTAGTGTTACGTTAGAATCATTATTATACTCATACCTTTTCTTGATTTAATATTTTGACTTGTTTTTAGTTTTATTTTTTGCTTTCATTTAAATGTTTAGTTTTGAAATGTTGTTGTACGCATTTGTCATTTTAATTTCATTTTTTTATCTTCTTAAATGTGTATATATAATATGTATAGTTTTAACTTTCAATTTTAGTTACTTTTTCTTATTTGTAAGTCGCTTTGGATAAAAGCGTCTACTAAATGACTAAAAGTAAAAGTAAGTAAAAAGTAAAGCAACGAAGGAGAGATGCTGGAGAAACACTGGGAAGACAACATGAGACTGGAAGGTACGTATAAACAGGTTAGTAAGGCACGGGAGTCAGGTACTGTTTGGGGTAGTGAATGGTAGACCGGACAATGAGTGTCAGAGAGAGTGTGGTACTTATGGGAGTGTTGATGAGGGATTGCATGTGCGAGTGGTTAGAACTCAGGTGATAGTGATCTGGTGATTGCTGTTGACGGCAGTGACTGTGACTCTCTGACACCAAGAGGCCTACAGCAACATTAAAGAAGCTGCAGGAATTTCTGGCAAGTACTGGCTGTGTAGTACATGTGACAACAATCTCCCATATTCTTCGTATGTCTGGGGTAGGTGGCAAGAAAACATCCAATGCCCTCGCAATGACAGAGTTGGAGCATTTTTGCAAAAAATAGGGCAAATATTGCAATGTCAAGATGTGTCATGCTGATAGACTCGTAGCCATAAAGAGTGATGTAATCAAATCAAAAGGTGCTTCAACAACGTATTAGTTTAAGGGTGTGCACACTTATGCAACCACATTATTTTAGTTTTTTGTTTTACCCCACCTTTCCTAAAATATTTCAGTTCGTTTTTTAATTAAGTTGTACAGGTTATAGTTTACATTAAAGGTGGAAAAAGTTCTGAAATTATTTACCTCAGAAACCTGCCATTTTAACAGGGGTGTGTAGACTTTTTATATCCACTGTGTGTGTGTGTGTGTGTGTGTGTGTGTGTGTGTGTGTGTGTGTGTGTGTGTGTGTGTGTGTGTGTGTGTATATATATATATATATTAGTATGATAAAATGTTTTTAAAAAGGTTTCAAATGATCTGGAAACTCTTCTAAAGGTCTTCCTCTGGATTTGTGCTTTCTCACCTGGTAGGTAGCTGCATCTAGATTTGACAGAGCCACGTAGAGCAGGTTGTTCTGCAAGGTGTAGATACCTGAGGGAATGGCCAACTTCAGCGTCAGCAGAGGCTTGCTGATTATTTCCTCCTTCAACGTCAGCTTCGTTGCACAAACACTGAAACCTAAGAAGCACATACAGCACTGCACATTAGACAGCAAAGCACAGCTCTCCTCTACTGCTCTAAGCTCCTGACAAGAATGAGAACGCTGTTTCAATGACGCTGTCAGACAAAACACCAAAGGACACCGAATATTATGCTTGTTTCCAAAACAGGATAAAAAATTAAGTTAACTGGGAGTTTTTTCTCACAGTTCTTAATTGTCAAATACAATCTCAAAATTGTGAGAAATAAACTCAGAACTGTGAGGAAAATAAGTCTATATTGTGAGATATAAATTCAGAATTGCAAGAATATAAATCTTAATTGTATGATATCAACTCAAAATTGCAGGAACTAAAGTCAGAATTGCGAGATAAAAAGTCCAAATTGCAAGACATAATTGCGAAAATTATGGAAAAAAAGTTGCGACATATAGACTCAAAATTGCACAAAAAAGTTAATTGTGAGATATAAACTCAGACTCGTGAGAATAACAGTCTGAATTGTCATTTAGACTCCAAGTTGCCAGAGAAAAAATCTGAATTGATATAAACTCAGAATTGCAAGAATAAAAGTCTGAGTTGTGATATAAACTAAAAATTGCTGGAAAAAAGTTCACATTGTGATATTTAACCTCAGGATCGCAAACGAAAGTTCAAATCGTGACACACAAAGTCACAACTACCTTTTTTATAATTTGTCCCATGGTGTAAATAACCTTTCATAGAATATACAAAGCAAAGAGCCACATTGACATAAATCCCAGGAATAAGAAAAGATAAAACACTGACAGCAATACAGATTAGACAGTGAACCCCTGAAGACAGACAAACACATAATAAAAACTAAAGAGAACTACTATCTAGAGATCTAATGCATTACAGACAGAATGCAGAACACATTGGTTTCCACACGTCAGAGTTGAGGAGGTGCAAACTCACGGTGTTCTCTGAAGACAAGCAGCATGCATGCAGCAATCTTCAGGACTTCAGCACACACTACGGCAGACGACGCCAGGTAGCGCGGCCCATCGGACTGCAGCATACGCGAGTAACGCATTGTCAGCACCAAGGAGGTGGTCTGCAGTACCAGCACCCCCAGAGAAACATACTTCAGTCGTGATGAGGTGGACGACATAGAAAGACTGGACACCTCCAATGGTACAGAAACAGGGGACAGGGACGAGTGTCCTTGTTTAGTCTAACAGAGAGAGAGAGACATCAAAGAGAGTTGATTAAAGCCTGATACCTTTGGGTATTCCATGGGATATGGAAAGATTTGCATATATCACATACTACAGTTCAAAAGTTTTTGAAACATTAAAAATATTGTATGTCTTTATTTGCTTAAAAACAGTAAAAACTCCAATATCATGAAAAATGTATTTGTTACATTTCCATTAATTGTGTGTGTGTGTGTGTGTGTGTGTGTGTGTGTGTGTGTGTGTGTGTGTGTGTGTGTGTGTGTGTGAAAGCTGAATTGTTAATCTGCTGATTTGCTGTTCAAGAAACGTGTATTATCAATGTTGAAAAAGCATGTGCTGCTTAATATTTTTGTGATACTTTTTCAGGATACCTTGATGGATAGAAATTTGAGAAAGAACAGCATTTATTTGAAATAGAAATATTTTGTAGCACTATAAATATTTCACTGTCTCTTTTGTTCCATTTAAATCATTCTTACTGAACAAAATTGGTAATTTCTTTAAACAATCTTGAACAATAGTGTATGAATCAATATCAAAATATAGATTTGAATAAGTAACTGACAAATACCTCTTTTCAAAGTACTTTAGGTTAAACTATAAAATGGATATAACTATATAATTAACATTACATTAATACAGAGTAAAGAATAAACAACACTACTTGGTATAAACCCATAATGCATTACTAATGCCTTTCTAATAGTTTCCCCATGCCTCCAGACCATTATACATCACTAAACAATAATGGCCTTGTTTGATTATTAACACCTTATGGGAGACATCGCAAAAATCATGTAACTTCATTTGACCCTGTGAGCCATTTTAAAATAAAATATGGTGTTCACCATGAGAAAATGCCACCTACCTTCAGCACTCATGCATATTCATTAACTATGTCATTAAACAAGCTCTCAGATATCATGCCTCAAGAGTCCACATGTCTCCAATACAATATACACAAACTCTGATAGTTTCACAGATCAATGATCCTCACTTACCCCAGTTAAAATAATCACAGCGGTGCCATTGCAGAGTTAGCATTCAGTCTTTCTGAGCAGTTGTGTTTCAGCAGAGATAGTATCCGTTCAGTGGAGGTACAGAGAAAGCATGCATCAGACCTGAGTAAAGAGCAAAGAGGTCAACATGAGCCACTCCCATGACACACAGCCGGATGGAAAGAGGATGTGATATGGTGTTGTAATCCTATATTTTCATGCAATTTTGCGTTCACAAATGAAAAAAACCCACTATTTTCACACTGCCAGCTGGTAAAAGCATAGTGATTAAGACAAACAGAGTCTCAAGAACATTGAAAAAGGAGCTGGAAGTTTTAATTTAATACATTTACATCAATGCAAATATGACTTGGCAAACAGAAGGTTTGGGTGTGATTGAGAAGGCTGGCTAGAGGTGGGGTGCACAGCACACACAGACGTCCTTATGCAGCTCTGAGGCTGTGGTGAGGGGGGGGGGGAACCACACAATCCTGCTCTGTGTGCAGGACGACGACAACTCAGCTCCTGTCCATTGAGATGCCCCCCGCCACCTCCAGTGGCCTCAGTTAGACATGCATATAATGTGAACACATGACAATTTTGCACGATTCATAAAACATCCAAACACAAAAGATTTTCCTAAATACATCCCACTTTATAAATCGAAGTTCATGTTAAATTCAAATGCTATGGGAATATATATACATCAGTGCTGTCAAACCATTAATCGCATCCAAAATGTGTTTTTGTTCACATATTATGTGTTTGTACTGCAAATATTTATTATGTATATTTAAATAAATGCATAACCACGCATTTATATATTTATGAAAAGATATGTTACAATATGTTACGGTATGTATAAGATATGTTACGTTTATCTAATAGATATATTTATATAGTATAAATTATATGAATATAAATGTATACATGTAAATTTTTTCTAAATACATAACATTGTGTGTGTGTGTGTGTGTGTGTGTGTGTGTGTGTGTGTGTGTGTGTGTGTGTGTGTGTGTGTGTGTGTGTGTGTGTGTGTGTGTGTGTGTGTGTGTGTGTGTGTGTGTGTGTGTGTGTGTGTGTGTGTGTGTGTGTGTGTGTGTGTGTGTGTGTGTGTGTGTGTGTGTGTGTGTGTGTGTGATGTGTGTGTGTGTGTGACTGCGATTACTTGTTTGACAGCACTAATATACATATATATGATGATAGGGGGTTTTCAAGCATCAAAACAATACAATTTTAATACAGCTTTACAGTTTTTCCCTTTTAATTAAAATGTGCCCTGCAAAAAAAATACAAAATTCTGAGCAAAAAATAATGACTTTCAATCATTTTTACAATTTAAAAAAAAGGCAGCCCCCAAAAACAAATTCATTGTATTTTTACATCTTTTTAAATCTTTACCAATCTTTGCCTTGATCCATCAAACCACGAGATTTTATCCATTTATCAGCAAAACAATTTTGAAGATTTAAAATAGAATAAAATTATGTATAATCACTTATTCTTTTATAACAAGTGACGGTCAGAATATGTATGGTGTTCTATTTTAAAATCAATATATATGTTACGCTGAAAGAAGATGGAATATTAATGGAATATTATTTCACCCATATTTTGACATTTTTTATCTTTCTACACACAGTACATAAAACACTTTTGTAATTGAAAATGATGTGGTCACCAAAATTGTATGTCTTGTCTTTTATGTGGGTCAAAATTATACATACACACGCTAAAAAAATGCTGGATCATTTTTTTAACCCAAATGCTGGGTTCAGCCCATTGAGTAATTTTTTATATTTTTTTACCCAGGTGCTGGGTAGTTTTTCTGTCATTTCTGTAACTAAGTTGCAGAGTCATTTTTAATTCTGGGTTATAATTTTTTTATATTCTAGTAGCTACCTCCGCTTGTGAAAAGCGCTACCCTGCACATTCGATCGCCGCCCAGCAGACACACGGAGTGGGCAAGATAAACGATAAGTGCTGTCGCGATCACTGGTGCTCGCCTCATCATCATGTGACCGCTGCAGTTAAATGCTAAACATATTCCTCACTTCCTTTGCTTGTCCGACACGTGGTGCTCAATGAGTGACGGATCCGCATCCAGCCACGACCCTCGCACTCTGGTAACTTGATGTGCTTTAATTTTCATTTTATTTGTGAACACCTCTCCGAGACCTTTTTTTTTAATTGCATGTGCATTTTATTTTATTTAAACCTCAATTAAGTTTAAATTTAATCCATAATCAAGATTTAAATCTTAGTTTAAAGTTATGGTGCAACAGGATTAAAGTTAATCGTAAATATGATTTAAATCCAGGATTAAAATGATGGGTTAAAATGTAAACCTGCTTATTTTAAAAGGTTTAAAGTTTGGTGCAAAATAATTATTAGATAACCTTGATTTAAGCTAGATTTAAAATGAATCATTGCAAACAATTTAGCTATAATTTGAAGGAAAAAAAGCCGCGATTGGCCTAATGATCATTTAAAATATAATTTGGAGAAGTATTTCTTTCACAAAATGATTTGTATTCTGTTACTAATAAAATCGTTTTTTATTCACTGCTTGTCCTATTTTGGCACAATCCCTAAATTTAACTTGAGTAGTTTTACTAAGGGCACCCATCTCACATGAAATTGAACATATTCTTCTATTCTGATATAAATTACTATAAATTTGATATGGTAATTAATACAGAGACAATAAATTTAGGCAAAGAGCACTAATGGCTTGTTTAAGACTTGAAGCTAAAAGTTGAGGACTTGCAATTCGACTTGGGACTTGTCTGTCTTGACTCGAGACTTGACTTGGGACTTGACTTGGACTTGTCTGTCTTGACTCGAGACTTGACTTGGGACTTGTCTGTCTTGACTCGAGAATTGACTTGGACTTGTCTGTCTTGACTCGGGACTTGACTTGGACTTGTCTGTCTTGACTCGGGACTTAACTTGGACAAGTCTGTCTTGACTCGAGAATTGACTTGGACTTGTCTGTCTTGACTCGGGACTTGACTTGGACTTGTCTGTCTTGACTCGAGAATTGACTTGGGACTTGTCTGTCTTGACTCGAGAATTGACTTGGGACTTGTCTGTCTTGACTCGAGAATTGACTTGGACTTGTCTGTCTTGACTCGGGACTTGACTTGGGACATGTCTGTCTTGACTCGGGACTTGACTTGGACTTGTCTGTCTTGACTCGAGACTTGACTTGGGACTTGTCTGTCTTGACTCAGCACTTGACTTGGACTTGTCTGTCTTGACTCGATACTTGACTTGGACTTGTCTGTCTTGACTCGGGACTTGACTTGGGACTTGTCTGTCTTGACTCGGGACTTGACTTGGACTTGTCTGTCTTGACTCGGGACTTGACTTGGACTTGTCTGTCTTGACTCGAGACTTGACTTGGACTTGTCTGTCTTGACTCGGGACTTGACTTAGGACTTGTCTGTCTTGACTCGGGACTTGACTTGGACTTGTCTGTCTTGACTTGTCTGTCTTGACTCGAGACTTGTCTTGTCTGTCTTGACTCGGCACTTGACTTGGACTTGTCTGTCTTGACTCGATACTTGACTTGGACTTGTCTGTCTTGACTCGAGAATTGACTTGGACTTGTCTGTCTTGACTCGGGACTTGACTTGGACTTGTCTGTCTTGACTCGAGACTTGACTTGGAATGTCTGTCTTGACTCGAGACTTGACTTGGAATGTCTGTCTTGACTCGGGACTTGACTTGGGACTTGTCTGTCTTGACTCGGGACTTGACTTGGACTTGTCTGTCTTGACTCGGCACTTGACTTGGGACTTGTCTGTCTTGACTCGGGAATTGACTTGGACTTGTCTGTCTTGACTCAGGACTTGACTTGGACTTGTCTGTCTTGACTCGGGACTTAACTTGGACAAGTCTGTCTTGACTCGAGAATTGACTTGGACTTGTCTGTCTTGACTCGGGACTTGACTTGGACTTGTCTGTCTTGACTCGAGAATTGACTTGGGACTTGTCTGTCTTGACTCGAGACTTGACTTGGGACTTGTCTGTCTTGACTCGAGAATTGACTTGGACTCTGTCTGACTCTTGACATTGTCTGTCTTGACTAGGAACTTGACTTGGACTTGTCTGTCTTGACTCGAGACTTGACTTGGGACTTGTCTGTCTTGACTCAGCACTTGACTTGGACTTGTCTGTCTTGACTCGATACTTGACTTGGACTTGTCTGTCTTGACTCGGGACTTGACTTGGGACTTGTCTGTCTTGACTCGGGACTTGACTTGGACTTGTCTGTCTTGACTCGGGACTTGACTTGACTCGACTTGACTTGGACTTGACTCGAGACTTGACTTGGACTTGTCTGTCTTGACTCGGGACTTGACTTGGACTTGTCTGTCTTGACTCGGGACTTGACTTGGACTTGTCTGTCTTGACTCGGGACTTGACTTAGGACTTGTCTGTCTTGACTCGGCACTTGACTTGGACTTGTCTGTCTTGACTCGGACTACTTGACTTGGACTTGTCTGTCTTGACTCGAGACTTGACTTGGGTCTGTCTTGTCTTGACTCGGGACTTGACTTGGGACTTGTCTGTCTTGACTCGGGACTTGACTTGGACTTGTCTGTCTTGACTCGGACACTTGACTTGGACTTGACTCGATACTTGACTGTGGACTTGTCTGTCTTGACTCGAGACTTGGGACTTGGAATGTCTTCTTGACTCGATATTGACGGGACTTGACTTGGACTTGTCTGTCTTGACTCGGGACTTGACTTGGACTTGTCTGTCTTGACTCGAGACTTGACTTGGGACTTGTCTGTCTTGACTTGGACTTGTCTGTCTTGACTCGGGACTTGACTTGGACTTGTCTGTCTTGACTCGAGACTCGGCCCTTGACTTGGACTTGTCTGTCTTGACTCGAGACTACTTGACTTGGACTTGTCTGTCTTGACTCGGGACTTGACTTGGACTTGTCTTGACTGTCTTGACTTGTCTGTCTTGACTCGGGACTTGTCTGTCTTGACTTGACTTGGGACTTGTCTGTCTTGACTCGGGACTTGACTTGGACTTGTCTGTCTTGACTCGGCACTTGACTTGGACTTGTCTGTCTTGACTCGATACTTGACTTGGACTTGTCTGTCTTGACTCGAGACTTGACTTGGGACTTGTCTGTCTTGACTCGATATTGACTTGGACTTGTCTGTCTTGACTCGATACTTGACTTGGACTTGTCTGACTTGACTCGAGACTACTTGACTGGACTTGACTCTGACTTGTGACTTGACTCGAGACTTGACTTGGGACTTGTCTGTCTTGACTTGGGACTTGTCTGTCTTGACTCGATACTTGACTTGGACTTGTCTGTCTTGACTCGAGACTTGACTTGGATTTGTCTGTCTTGACTCGAGACTTGACTTGGGACTTGTCTGTCTTGACTCGGGACTTGACTTGGACTTGTCTGTCTTGACTCGAGACTTGACTTGGACTTGTCTGTCTTGACTCGGGACTTAACTTGGACTTGTCTGTCTTGACTCGAGACTTGACTTGGACTTGTCTGTCTTGACTCGGGACTTGACTTGGACTTGTCTGTCTTGACTCGATACTTGACTTGGGACTTGTCTGTCTTGACTCGAGACTTGACTTGGACTTGTCTGTCTTGACTCGATACTTGAATTGACTTGGACTTGTCTGTCTTGACTCGATCTTGACTTGTCTGTCTTGACTTGTCTGATTGACTTTGGGACTTGTCTGTCTTGACTCGATATTGACTTGGACTTGTCTGTCTTGACTCGATACTTGACTTGGACTTGTCTGACTTGACTCGAGACTTGACTTGGGACTTGTCTGTCTTGACTTGGACTTGTCTGTCTTGACTCGATACTTGACTTGGACTTGTCTGTCTTGACTCGAGACTTGACTTGGACTTGTCTGTCTTGACTCGAGACTGACTTGGACTTGTCTTCTTGACTCGGGACTTAATTTGGACTTGTCTGTCTTGACTTGACTTGGACTTGTCTGTCTTGACTCGGGACTTGACTTGGACTTGTCTGTCTTGACTCGAGAATTGACTTGGACTTGTCTGTCTTGACTCGAGAATGGGACTTGTCTGTCTTGACTTGGGTCTGTCTTGACTTGACTTGGACTTGTCTGTCTTGACTCTGGACTTGACTTGGACTTATCTGACTTGTTGACTGTTGTCTGTCTTGACTCGGGACTTGACTTGGAACTTGTCTGTCTTGTCTTGACTTGGACGTCTGTCTTGACTTGACTTGACTTGGACTTATCTGTCTTGAATTGGGACTACTTGGACTTGTCTGTCTTGAGCACTTGGGAAGACTTGAGACTTACTCGGGACTGTAACTTGCACTTGTAACTTGCAAAACAATGACTTGGTCCCACTTCTGCTAACTGGAACCTAAAAGTTAGCAGGTCTGAGAACCTGTTTGATTGTGAGAAGTTTCACCTCAGTCTGCTATCAATCTCAGGCACACAACAACCTAATTTTTGTTTAACCTGGAGTTTATTAAATATATAAATGGTGAATTTACTTTCGGTCCTGTCAGCAAAACAATGTAGGGTGTTAGCTGTAAATCAATATTTCACCCAATTTACCTGGGCTTAGTAAACATTTTTCATGCATGATTCATATCTATGCAAAAAATGTGGAAAAAAATGTAAAGTAGACAGCATGGAATTTTTTTAAAAATATGTATTTTTCTAAAGCTTTAATAAACAGTTGCATTAAAAATATCTAGATTTTCCTTTCTGTAATTTGATATGTAAAGCTTTACATGGTCTTTGTGAGCTGCCTACCTGGACAGCATTTTAGGGCATGTTTGAACGTCCAAACGTCCTAAGGCTGCCAAATATACACCAAATATTTGGTTCTTTAAAGGTTCTTTACATGCAGTAATGGGTTTTATTTAGAATCATAGAATTCTGAAGAACCCTTTTATGCCGAAATGGTTCTTTGTTAGAGTTTAGGGTTTGTTGTTCCCGCCCCTTTTGTTTTTCAAATCTGTAACTGTCAAAGCACTTAATAACTGGTTTTATAGAGTTCATTGATCCAACTACACAGACTTTCAACTCACTCTCAACAGGTAAATTATTTAATTCTTAAATTTAATTAGAAATGTAACTGTAAAATTGTAACCGGTTTCCAAACAAACATGTTCTTATCTTTCTTTCTTTTTTTGGTCACATATTATTAAGTGTGTGCACTTAATAATATACTTTCACATAAACACATGGACACACTGTAACTCTAAACTCAATTGTGTATTTCAGATGTATCACATCCTACAACCTCATCATCTGCAGAGAAAAATCACCACTTAATCACACCACAATAATGAACTTAAAGGCATCATATTGATTGGAATGTGATTGATTCACTGAAACTTGGTTTTCATCACATCTATTTTTTGCTCTTATTTTGTGTTTTACTTCTTTATTGATTTATTTATTCCTGTTCATTGTCAATTGTCATTCATTAATGTATTCAGCTAATAACTGTTGTTATGTGCACTGACAAGTTTGCATGTGAATAAAAACATACTTCATTCACACAACATGCTGCTGCTGTGGTTATTGTTGTTGTTGTTGTTTTAATGTGAAACCCGAACCGAGGCTACACTACAAGATGCCTCATTACTGATTTTCTGGAGCTCAGCCATCCAACTACAGACTGTCAACACTCTCAACAGGTAAATAATTTATTTCTTATAATGTCTATAAATTATCAATTTAAAATGCTAATTGTTTTTTTAATGTATTTTCTCTTTATAGTTTAAGAGAACATGTTCGTGTGACCAGCTCTATTCAGTTAAGGACATTCTCCTCTTCTTCACTAAGTAAGTAACAAAGATATTGAATGTATGATCTATTTTGTTAGATATCTTTATTACTATGGCTTATGCATAAACATACCCATGACTTTATATTACTTTTTCCTTTTAACATTGTGAAGTGCTCACATACTACCTTTGGCCTTCATAAACAATTGTTTTCACATAAATGAAAGGAGACACATTGTATATCTAAACTCAATTGTGCATTTCAGATACTACAACCTCATAATCTGCAGAGAAACGGCCATTCAATCACACCCAATTACAGATGATGATTAACTTAAAGGCATCATAGAGGATTGTGAAGATATTTTACTGGAACTTGGTCTTCAATACACTATTTTATGTTCTATTATGTAGTACTTTTTTCTGTGTCAATTGTCATTCATTAATGTATTGTACTAATAACTGTTGTTAGAACACTGTCATTTTTGCTACAATTTCACGTCATAAAAAAATACATAAATTGACACATTGTTGTTGTTGTTGATTTTATGTAAAACCTGTGTTCCTGTGGCTCAGTGGTAGAGCATTGCGTTAGAGCGCAAAGGTTGTAGGTTCGATTCCCAGGGAACACATTACTGACAAAACAATGTATAACCTGAATGCACTGTAAGTCGCTTTGGATAAAAGTGTCTGCTAAATGCATAAATGTAAATGTAAAACCCTAATAGACACTATTATTATAAGATATTACAAGTATATAATAAGATAGGTAAGATAGATTATAAGACCAGGCAGATAGAGGGGTAAAAAACATATTAACAAAATGTATTAAGTTATTTTTACCCCTCTATCTAATAATAATATATACGAATATTAATTATATTAACATACTAATATTTATGAAAAACTACCATTAAAAAGGTTATTTATAACACCATTAAGGTCCTATAGCATGTTCAAAGCATGGTTCTGTATGGAACCCTATACAAAGGTTCTATTTAGCACTTAAAGGGGTTCTGCTGTTGGTACAAGCCGAAGAACTCGTTTCTGGTACTGTTTAGAATCATTTTTCTTAAGAGACTATAGCATTTGCAAACCTTCAGTTAGGTAAAAGCGTGTAAAGAAGTAAAGTCTGTGCTGTACCTGGTGTCAGATGTGTGGCGCTGAGTGCGTGTCGAGTCTATCAGAGACACCCAGACCTGACTGACTGCTCAGATCAATCATTTGATGTGAAACGATTACTTCCTCAACCACCCTGTCAGCCTGAGGGAGATGATGCTGCAATCACGTGTCATCTGGGTTATCATAAACACGAGCTTCCTAGTCAGAAATCGTGCATTAACGGCCTTAGAGAGACCTTAAAGGGCCAATTTTCGATACATACTGGATTTGCTGACGTAGAAATAATGTGAACATTAACATTTGTATTCCTCATTAAGATTTTAGGTTGAAATTTACGTATATGTTAAAATGTAGTTGTCAGTATATTTTACCAATTTTTTGCCTTGTATTTTTTTATTCACGAAGTGACTGTGTGTGGTTGCTCGAGTTTGGGTAATTTGTTTAAATTATAATTCATATAATTTTTTTTATAAAAATAAACTAACATAAAAAACTACATAAAACAAAATGTATGCATTATTATGTCATGCATTTATTATTTTTGAGGGAGCACAGGAGATGGGGGGGGGGGGTTAACACACCAGTTTTTAATTTTTCATTTTTTTAGGCTATTATTATTTAAAATATTTGAAATATTCCCAGTAACTAAACGGTAAGCACATGCATTTTGCACCTTTCTATATCATGTTAGTTAATCTATAACGGGCAAATTAGCATAATGTTCTATTAGGTCATTCTATGGAAATGTCCATTTTTCTCTCCCTAGCCTTTACAGAAATATTACTTGAAAAACACTTAAGGCTTACGATTTCTTTATATTTTAAAATCAAACAATGTGTTATTTGAACAACACCTCCGTTGAGCCATTAATGTGGCAATAATTGTTTTTATTTAATTAGAATTCCAAGTAGCACAAAACTGCTTGGCCCCACGGCCATGTAGAGAACAGGTGCTGTATTTTGAGGTCCAAAACATTTAAAATACAATAATGTATTCATAACTATCAAATATATAATGTAAATGACATTTCATATGTAGCTTTTAGTTGAACTCAGTGGTATGACCTGCTTTACTGTTTTAGGGGAATAAATAAAGTAGAATACGTAATACGTAGAATATGTAAGTGTGTTTACTTGTCTCATTAGTGTTTAGCGCAGTTGTTGTTGTTGCTAGGAAACGCTTGTTTTGTTTACTGTGTGGAGACGTGCTGAAATCGCGTTTGGTCTCATACTGTATCGCGTCTCTTGTCAGTGTCTGCGCTTGCTTGGCCATTTGTTGTGATTAACAGGAAAGTGTGTTCAGCTGAAATCAAATAGTGATTTGTTAGACGGGTTTAAAAAAGGTTATTATACCGCGGCAGCCGTCGTGTGAAGCCCTCCTTGTGAGAAGACCGAAGAGTGTAAAGACCAGTGTTGGGGAAAGTTACTTTTAAAAGTAATGCATTACAATATTGCGTTACTCTCTAAAAAGTAACGAATTACGTTACTTAGTTACTTTTTATGGAAAGTAATGTGTTACATTACTTTTGCGTTACTTTCGCGTTACTTTTTAAATATGAGCAGGGTTTGATTGTTTGTTTTTAATACAATAAGTTCTATTTATAGCAAATGTAAAAGTCTTTCACCAAAAAGTGTAATGAATAAACCTCAGACTGAAGGACGAGTAAATTACGTCTATACAGAAGAACACAGGAGAAGATTCAACACTCTTCAGCAATAAAAAACAACAATGAAGCACAATTGTTAGTTTATCTAAATTATTTTTTCTCATTAGTATGGTTGAACTGGATCATCAAAGGTCAGCAGCAAACACATCGGTTAATAAAATGAGATTAGATATATTTGTGTTCTTTAACATATTTAATTATTGCAGGCTTGCGTCATATTCTGAGTTTGCATTTCACTGTTTTAATTCATTTTGATGAATGCTGAATCTGTTTATTGTGAGTGGGATGAATTAATACACGTTCATATTTAGTCTAGATTAGATCTACAGTAAGATCATGTTCACACAGCGCACTGTCAGTCAATAAATGGAAAAAAAGTAACTCAGATATTTTCTAGTAAATTAAAAAGTAATGCGTTACTTTACTAGTTACTTGAAAAAAGTAATATTATTACGTAACTCGCGTTACTTCTTGTAATGCGTTACCCCAACACTGATTAAGACCATCGACTCTACCGTGCGACTCCACCAGGCAGGGACCCCCGGCAAAGGATATAAGTATCGCTTTTTATTAATCCTCTTTCCTACTACTTGTTTCACTTCTGTTTTAGTTTTTATAACCAATTCTTACTATGTCAAAAAGAAGTATACTTAGGCCTTTAGTGTTATGTTAGAATCATTATTATACTCATACCTTTTCTTGATTTAATATTTTGACTTGTTTTTAGCTTTATTTTTTGTTTTAATTTAAAAGTTTAGTTTTGAAATGTTGTTGTATGCATTTGTCATTTTTATTTAATTTCTTTATCTTCTAAAATGTGTATATATAATATGTATAGTTTTAACTTTTTATTTTAGTTACCTTTTCTTATTGGATAAAAGCGTCTGCTAAATGACTAAAAGTAAAAGTAAGTAAAAATAATACAAAAAGATTAAACTATGAAAATTGCATATAGTTAATGAAAATAAACTATAGTTAATGTGTCATTCTATCTGCATAAAATCCGTATTTTTAAACTCAAGTAGCCTACCACGTATGGGTGTCATGCCTTCAAATATTTGTATATGACTGACTTTGTATTTTACGTGAATTTAATTAAAAAAACGTTTTAAGTTACTAATTATAACACTTCCATTGTGTAGCCTACAGAAACACAGTAAAGGACATGTACCATCCATTAAAAAAGAACATTATAATTTAATCATCAAGACTCAAAATCTCCCATTATAATCACAGAAGCTGTTTGCACTGTGAAATGAATCTTTTCTGCACTTAGTTGTTTCTGATGAGAGAATTCACATCAGCGAGCGCGCACCCTGAACTCACCTGACTCATCTGAACGCCTCTGATTGGTCACTGCACTCACAAGCTCAACAGAATCGTCTGTGATTGGCTATAATGCGCAGAGCTGTATAAACACGGGCTCAGCGCTTGACGCACTGAACATTCACAACGTGATTGTAGCAAATATTATTCGGCTATTTTTTTGTATTCAAAACTTCTTTCAAAATCCACTTGGCTCAAAAATCCTCACTTTGAATGGGCATGACTCCTCTGCGCTATGCTTTCATTTTATTATCGTGAAAATAAATATCAGAATGTAAATGCTGTCTTTCTCCTCCTGACCACTGAGCGGCAGCGTGGAGCTACACAGCCTCGCGCTCCTCACAGAAAACCCCGTGAACGGAAACACGCGTGTGAAGCTAATGTGAACTAGAGAATAACGACTCCCGTTGTGATAAATATAATCGGTTTAATTCGCAAAATGGTTCGTAAGTTGAAATTCCACGAACAGAAACTCTTGAAGAAAGTTGATTTTATCAACTGGGAGGTTGACAACAATTTACACGAGGTTAAAGTGTTGAGAAAATATCACATTGAGAGGAGGGAAGATTACACGAAGTAAGTACTTGTTAATAATACTTAACAGTTATTTGTTTTAAGAACATACATATATTTCCTTACACGCGCACGTTCATATTTTAGAGGAAGTGAATGATAGTGTCTGTCTTCAGAAAAAACATGACTTAAAGGTGTATGATCTCTCTGTAGATATAACAAACTCAGTCGAAATATCAGAGAGTTGGCTCAGAAAGTACGGGACTTGGACGACAAGGATGGCTTCAGAGCTCAAAGCACGGCTCTTTTCTTGGAAAAACTGTAAGTTTGGGAGCCTCTGGATGATGTGTGGGCGCTTGAGCTGCAGTCATGAGTAAAGCTCGAGTGTGTTTCTCTTTTTCTCAGGTACAGTGTGGGTTTGATCCCCACTAAACAGAACCTCTCTCTGGCGAATGAAGTCTGTGCTTCTGCGTTCTGCAGGTAAGATGACTGCGGCATTTGATCATGGACCGCTGTAATAAGGTGGACATAGAAAAACAACAGCTCGAGTTTAAAGAAACTAGTTGTATCATTTGTTTCTGATTGCTGTTATTTTCTGCAGGAGACGGCTTCCCACAATCATGCTGAAACTGCGTATGGCTCAGAACCTGAAGACTGCCACGACCTTCATCGAACAGGGCCGTATCCTTCCTCAGAAACTCTACACACACTTGTGTTTTCTGCTGCATATATTACATGCATATTATGCTGTATAATCTGCTTCAACTTTTAATTGATAAATTAATGACTTGCTGTAATTTGTATAATTAGATGCGACGAGTATACTGGGAGTTCATTAAATTTGAAAGCAATAGTTTAACCAAAAATGAAATATTTACCCTTAGGCCATGTAGATGAGTTTGTTTCTTCATCAGAACAGATTTGGAGAAAGGTAGCATTGCATCACTTGCTCATCAATGGATCCTCTGCTGTGAATGGGTGCCGTCAGAATGAGAGTCCTAATATCTGATAAAAACATCACAGTAATCCACACCACTCCAGTACATCAGTTAATGTCTTGTGAAGCAAAAAGCTGCGTGTTTGTAAGAATCTTTTCTTTAGCATTTTAACTTTAAACCATAATCCATAATGCTTTCTCCAGTGAGAAAGTCCATCACATGTTGTCCCCTCACATCAAACAACACTGTAAAATGTATTTGAACTGTTTTCACTGGTAAATGGTGACTTTTTCACTGGAGGAAGCATTTTTATGGATCATGGACTATAATGGGTTGTGGACATGTATTAGCTAGGAGCAACAGTTAATAACGTCTCAATGGATTTATTTGTTACAAACATGAAGGTTTTGGCTTCACAAGGTGTCAATTGATGCACTGGAGTGGTGTTGATTATGTTTGGAGTCTCATTCTGACGGCACCCATTCACTACAGAGGATCCACTGATGAGCAAGTGATGTAATTCTTTCTCTAAATCTGTTCCGATGCTCTAAAACTCATCTACATCTTGAATGTCCAAAGTGAAAAGTGATGTGACATATGGCCAAGTATGGTGACCCATACTCGTAATTTGTGCTCTGCATTTACCCATCCAAAGTGCACACACACACAGCAGTGAACACACACCCGGAGCAGTGGTCAGCCATTCATGCTGTGAAGCGAGGAGCGCAGTGTCTTGCTCAAGGGGAGCGTGGTATTGTGGAGAGATGGGGGTTCGGTGCCTTGCTCAAGGGCACCTCAGTCACAGTGTCTCAGGGCACCTCGTGGTATTGAAGGTGGAGAGAGCAGTCAGGGGGTTCAGTGCCTTGCTCAAGGGCACCTCAGTCGTGGTATTGAAGGTGGAGAGAGCAGTTGGGGGTTCGGTGTCTTGCTCAAGGGCACCTCAGTCGTGGTATTGAAGGTGGAGAGAGCAGTTGGGGGTTCGGTGTCTTGCTCAAGTGTCTGGTATTGAAGGTGGAGAGATCAGTTGGGGGTTCCTCAGGGCACCTCGTGGTATTGAAGGTGGAGAGAGCAGTTGGGGGTTCAGTGCCTTGCTCAAGGGCACCTCAGTCGTGGTATTGAAGGTGGAGAGAGCAGTTGGGGGTTCGGTGTCTTGCTCAAGGGCACCTCAGTCGTGGTATTGAAGGTGGAGAGAGCAGTTGGGGGTTCAGTGTCTTGCTCAAGGGCACCTCAGTCGTGGTATTGAAGGTGGAGAGAGCAGTTGGGGGTTCGGTGTCTTGCTCAAGGGCACCTCAGTCGTGGTATTGAAGGTGGAGAGAGCAGTTGGGGGTTCAGTGTCTTGCTCAAGGGCACCTCAGTCGTGGTATTGAAGGTGGAGAGAGCAGTTGGGGGTTCAGTGTCTTGCTCAAGGGCACCTCAGTCGTGGTATTGAAGGTGGAGAGAGCAGTTGGGGGTTCAGTGTCTTGCTCAAGGGCACCTCAGTCGTGGTATTGAATTTGGAGAGAGCAGTTGGGGGTTCAGTGTCTTGCTCAAGGGCACCTCAGTCGTGGTATTGAATTTGGAGAGAGCAGTTGGGGGTTCAGTGTCTTGCTCAAGGGCACCTCAGTCAGTATTGAAGGTGGAGAGAGCAGTTGGGGGTTCTCAGGGCACCTCGTGGTATTGAAGGTGGAGAGAGCAGTTGGGGGTTCAGTGTCTTGCTCAAGGGCACCTCAGTCGTGGTATTGAATTTGGAGAGAGCAGTTGGGGGTTCAGTGTCTTGCTCAAGGGTCTCACCTCAGTCGTGGTATTGAAGGTGAAGAGAGCAGTTGGGGGTTCGATGTCTTGCTCAAGGGCACCTCAGTCGTGGTATTGAAGGTGAAGAGAGCAGTTGGGGGTTCAGTGTCTTGCTCAAGGGTCTCACCTCAGTCGTGGTATTGAAGGTGAAGAGAGCAGTTGGGGGTTCGATGTCTTGCTCAAGGGCACCTCAGTCGTGGTATTGAAGATGGAGAGAGCAGTTGGGGGTTCGGTGCCTTGCTCAAGGGCACCTCAGTTGTGGTATTGAAGGTGAAGAGAGCAGTTGGGGCTTCGGTGCCTTGCTCAAGGGTCTCACCTCAGTCGTGGTATTGAAGGTGGAGAGAGCAGTTGGGGGTTCGTTGCCTTGCTCAAGGGCACCTCAGTCGTGGTATTGAAGGTGAAGAGAGTGCTGTACATTCACTCCCCCCACCTCCAATTCCTGCCGGCCCGAGACTCGAACCCGCAACCTTTCGATTACAAGTCTGACTCTCTACCGTTAAACCACGACTTCCACAAACCACATTTAACCACAAACTGTTCCTTTAAGTGGAAATATTGTAAATAAAATAAATCTTTTCATTTAAGTTTGCATGAATGTGTTTGAAACTATTTCTTGACTGAGCAACAGATATTCGTGTTGGGCCTGAGATTGTCACCGATCCTGCTTTTCTCGTAACAAGGTTAGTTATGGAAACCCTCAGTACCTTTTTTTCTGATGCCTGCTGAAGAAAAAAAAAATTATAAGAATCTGGGGCAACTGAAATGTAAAGTTAGTGTACAATACTCTTACAGGAGTATGGAAGACTTTGTCACATGGGTGGATTCATCCAAGATCAAACAACATGTCATGAACTACAACGAGGAGGTATGTCGAAGTATATTCTGAACATCATCCGGTAGAGTTCATACAGAATTGTACAAAAATTATAAAGCTTTTGAAAGAAGTTAAGTTTAAAAGTGTTTTTTATTTTAATATTTTCATTTATTCCTGATAAAAGCTGAATTTTCAGCATCACTACTCCATACTTTTTCACTCGTTGAAGCCAGTTTTTTTTCTCTTCGAAACCTGTTTTTTTTTTCTCATCGAAAACCAGCTTTTTTTCACTCGTTGAAACCAGTTGTTTTTTTTCACTCGTTGAAACCAGTTTTTTTTTTACTCGTCGAAACCAGCTTTTTTAGGATTCTTTGACTAGAAAACTCATAATAAAACAATTTACTTGAAATAGAAGTCTTTTGTAACATTCTAAATGTTTTTACTGATCAATTTTAATGTCAGCTGAATAGCAAAAAAATACTGTTTTGAACAGTCGTGTACACAAACCTTTTATTAATCAAATGATTTCAGGAAATTGTGCATATTCATACAACCCTCCCTGTATGGACTAATAGTCTGACATCAGACAGGTTTTTTAAAGGCACTAAAATGTAAACATCAAGAGTCAGATTTTATGCTATTATGAAGTTATTAAAAACAGCTATTAAACACATTAGAACTAATTGCTCATTTAACATTACAATTTTGTTTTTGTTCTTTCAGCGGGATGACTTTGACCTCGTTATCTAAATCTCAAAATACAACAGGAAACGGTCCAGTGCATCAAGAGCAGCTGTTCGTTTGTGATTCATCAAAGAACAAATGTATATATTTATACCTTGTCAGACATAAAGTGACCAATTATCATCTTGAACCATTTTAAGTGAATGCATAGTGTGACTTGTGTATTTGACATTAAACGATTACAATTAATTTGTCTGAATTTACTTTGTTCCTACAAAAGCACCTTCACATTTTACATGTCACAAATACAAATTATATTTGACATAGTGGGCACCTAAAATCTTTATCAATGTTCCACCACCAGCTACAGATATGATTTCATATCTACTTTGCATAGCTCTGTTATCAACATCCTGAACACAGACAAGGCAACAAGTACATTGATAACACCTACCACGGATACATGTTATAAATAAAGCAGGGTACCGCTGTAATAAGACAACAGCATCATGAACAAAACTTCTCAGACAGCTACATTCAGTGTCTCAAACCGACATGATCTTAAGGCCAGAACAGACTCTGGTGTCTGAACTGTTTCTGTGAGCGAGGCCCTGAGAGTTTCTGCTTGAATGTGTCATACATTCACAGCCACCAGAAGCGCACATAAACAACGAGAGTGATGAGGATCACCGCGCCGGCCGCCACTTTAGCATAGGTGGAGCGAGTGTTGAGGTACTTGGCATCGCTGCGGTACTTCTTAGACAGGCTGGTCAGATCACTCGCTTTGGAATCCAACACTGCAGAGAGAACAATACTACATGATACTTTTACAAATAAAAAGTTTGTTTCGTACTCAAATGAGATTAAAATCCTGAAACCGGCTGCAGTAAGTGTTCACTCACTAGATAACGCTTCTCCACGCTGGAGCACTTCCTCTATATTAGCAACCATGATCCTTTGCACGTCGTGTAACTCCGAGTTGATGTTGCCCAGGTTTCTTCGTGCTCTGCTGTCGATGTAAGACTTTTTGGTTTTCTGAATGTATGTGTCTGGAGACAAATAGAAAATCATTTCATCTGCTTTGTCAACCAACTGCTGATCCTTTTAATTAGTTGTTTATATGCTACTGCTTAACGGTTTGTGGTCAGTACATTTTCAAACAAGTCTATTATGCTCCCCTAAATTACAGAAAAACTGAAATATTAATATAGTTTAAAATAGCATTTTCTGTTTGAATAAAATGTAATTTATTGCTGTTATCAAAGCTGAATTTTCAGCATCATTCCTCCAGTCTTCAGTGTCACTCTAATATACTGATTTGCTGCTCAAGAAACATATTATTATTATCAACATCGAAAACGGTTGTGCTGCTTCATATTTTTGTGGAAACTGATTTTATTCTTTGGTGAACGAATGGCATTTTTTGAAAAATAAATATTTTGTAGCATTATACAAGCCTTTACTGTCACTTCTAATCAATTTAATGCATGCTTTCTGAATAAAAGTATTAATTTATTTTAAAAAAAAAACTAATCTTACTGACCCCAAACTTTTGAACGGTAGAGTATATTAACTTTGAGCTTTCCAATTGCATTGATATGTATAAGATGTGTCTTACCAAACTCGATAAAGGAGTACGGCCGTGACACTGAAGGGACTTTGGTCCCGTGCTGCTCGCTGAATTCTCCCTCCAGATCCTCCAGATAGGCAAACGCCAGTTTCTTGGAGAATCCTGCTTCACATAAGGCCAAGTAACACACTCCTTTCTCAATGACGTAGCTGGAAAACAAGAGTTTATGAAGACATCCAGAATCAAACACTAACTCTATACGTGTCTGTCAGGGTTGGGCAAAATTCAGATTTTTTTAAATCGTCTCCTTTTCATGTTCACGAGTGGATTAGAATTGAACTACATCCTACAGGATGATGAAATTGAATTTTAATTGGCGTGACGGAAAGAAGAATTTACTAAATTGCAATTAAAACCATTTTTAAACCATCACACAAATTGTATTAGCTCCACACGAGTTTTGCAACAAAAAATAAACCCATCATTAATGTCAACTAAATATGCATATTTATTGTATGATGTTTCACTAGGGCTGGGTATCATTAAAAAAAAATCGATATCGATACCTTGAGTTCGATACCGGTTCCTGAACGATACTTTTTTTTGCCAATTTTATGAAATAACTTTTACTAAGATTACATTATCTCGAAAAAGCTTTGGTGTCATTTTTTTCAGCCCAGCTGTAATTCAACGTAATGCGTTACCCCCAACACTGATTACAACTAAGTTACGTAATAGTTACTTTTTTCAAGTAACTAGTAAAGTAACGCATTACTTTTTAATTTAGAAGGAAATATCGGAGTTACTTTTTTCCACATGCATTGACGGACAGCTCTGGTGCTGCCATGTTGAGAGAAATCGGGAGTAAGTGCAGAGCGTTGTGTGAACATGATGTTACTGTAGTGCTAGACTAAATATGAACATGTATTTACTCATCTCACCAGCACAAAAACAGATTCAGTATTTGTCTTAATGAAGGAAAACAGTCAAATGCAAACTCAGAATATGACGCAAACATGCAATAAATGTTAAATAAGACAAATATAATTATGTATTTAATCCCATTTTATTAACCAATGTCTTTGCTTCTGACCTTCGATGATTCAGTTCAACCATACTAATAGGCAAAAAATGTAGTTATTGCTTAATAGTGTTGAACTTTCTTCTCCAGCGTCATATTCTTCATGCTATTAGTTTGAGCCGCGTCCTCTACTGTACAGACATGAATTTACATTTCCTTCAGCCTGAGGCTTAATCATTTCACTTTTGGTGGGAAAGGGCTTTTACACTTGTAAAATATGTTTTTTATATTAAAAACAAACAAGTAAGCCGATCCCAGATTTAAAAAGTAACGTAACGCTTTACTTTCCATAAAAAGTAAACAAGTAACGTAATTAGTTAACGTTACCTTTTAAGGGAGTAACGCAATATTGTAATGCATTACTTTTAAAAGTAAATTCCCACAACACTGCTCATAAAAGCCTGATGTATATCAAATATTATACTCAACAAAAACCCATAAGCAAACTTTTTTAAAGCTCTGACTATTTTTTCATAAGTCAGGCTTTGAAGGGTTAAAATGACAGCAATTTATTTTAACTTCATTTGAATTCTATTTCCGTAAATTGGCATTACAATGTGACATCGCTTGTGTACTCACTGGAAGGCCATGGCTCCGGCCTCCAGAGTGCAGCGCGCGGGACTCTGCTCGTTGAGCTTTCTGCAGAGCTGCTTGGCTTGACTCTGGTACTTCTGTAAGTCTCGCCCTGACTGGAAACAGATCCACGTTAGTACAATCACAACACAACAGCAAAACAAACATTGAGTGTACATAACTCGCTCGATTAGATCGTGTGTTTCCCGGATGCTGTAGTCGTAGTGTTGATGTGTTCATGCTCACCTGCTCGTCCTCTTGCATCGATGCAGCGAGCGGCAGACTGTCGGCGACGCGAACAATCATCGTCAGCAGCACCATTTCGCCTGCTGTCTTTACTCTTCAACTTCGGGCTGTTCTGAAGCGAAGAGGTTGATTGTTTGACTGAAAGGCAGAAAGTGACACATTTGAACTGACAGCAGGGTTCAGATGAGCTGGCCGGAAGAGGCTGTGTCACCTCAAATCATTTCCGGCTTGATTCGCTTTCCAACGGTTCCGTTTATTTACTGAGTGATTCATTTAACGATGTATTTATTTATTCCACACTTTAAACAGAGAAAAATACAACAGACAAGAAAAATAAATAAGCAATTATAAATTGTACTACAATGAAAAAACCTCCAAAATAGATAAAGCAAAATGTTTAGCATGAACATCATAAATAATATTATTAGCTTATATAAACAATAAAGGAAATGTTTCTAGAAATGTATATTTCTTGAAATTAGATTATATATATAATTATTATTGTATTTTATTTTTGATTAGATGGACAATAATAGTTACATTATATAGTTATATTACATTTCTTGACCATTTTTGACAAACTATAACAGATACAGTAATATATATGTAAATTAAAAATGTATCAAAAACTAAAAACGAATATGCATGATTCACGATATATCCTTACAATACAAAAAAAATAACATATTAAAAGGCTTACAGTAACATTTACATTTTAAGAAGTAAAAATATTGTAATAATATGCTTGATTTAATTACCCAAACAACAAATATAGGCGTTTGGTTACTAAATCAACTTAATATGACAAACTAAACGTAATGATTGAATTCACAAGCAAATATCCAATAATACATTTACAAATGTCTTTCGCAGCTATTTTATAAAAGGACAGTCCCACAAGATACGTCACGCTGATATATTTTTAAAACCCGTTTTTAATCATGTTTTTTCCATCTGTAAATCTGTCATCAGTTGATCATCTCTGCGCTCGACTGCTTCTGTCTGTACGCACCGATCGTCTCGATTATTCACGTCTGTGGGCTGATCTGAATTGAGCTGATCGCGCTAGAACGCTTTTCCTGATCACGAACAGCACGATTAAACTCTGCATCTGCACTGAAGGTAAGACCAGCCGCATAACGTGGTTTCTTATGCCTTTACCTCATTCTGTCTTCATAATTTCATTAATTCGAGTGAAGCGTATCGTTTGTGTTGCGGCCATTGTTGTTGTCCTGTTCACATTACCAATAAATCACATCCTCTATGATTTAATGTGCATCAATAACAGCTTGAGGCTGCACGCGATCGCGATCATCTGCAATTGGAGCACAGCTAGTTGTGTGTTTGTTTAGTATTTGGTTATGAAGTGTTTATTATTATTATGCGCGTTCACTAGGCCACAATGCTCGCTTGCTACAATGTTAGTTATGGGAGAAACCCCGTCATGGGTGCTCTGTGATGACCGTTATGAATATGTTTTGCTTTCAGGCCGTTGTTGTTAGGTCATGTCTCGTGCACAAACGTCTCGCGCAGTAAACGCCGCATCACAGCGCATCTTTATAGGAACCGTTGTCTCTTGTGTTGTATGTGAGAAGCGGTTCTCGCCTCCGAGAGCGATTAGTTCAGCCCCACTGCTCGCAGCTCTTTTGATGCCACACAAGGGCCCTTTATGCGAGGCTCCAGCTGGACATGCTGCAAGTCTGCTCTGATTGGATGATTCTCATGCACGAGAAGTGACGTCTTCCTGCAATTATAAAAGTCTGCTCTTACGAGACAAATTGGTTTAAAACTGAAGACCATGTTAAAAATATTACTTTATATATTATAATATGTGACCTTGATTACAAAACCAGTCATAGGGGGCTTTTTTATTATTATTGTATCAGCTGAAAGCCGAATAAATAATCTTTCCATTGATGTATGGTTTGTTATGATAGGACAATATTTGGCTGAGATACAACTATTTGAAAATCTGAGCGTGCAAAAAATCTAAATGTTGAGAAAATCATCTTTAAAGTTGTCCAAATTAAGTTCTTAGCAATGCATATTACTAATCAAAAATTACGTTTTGATATATTTACAGTAGGAAATTTACTAAATATCTTATTGGAGCATGATCGTTAATTAATATCCTAATGCTTTTTTGCATAAAATAAAAATCTATAATTTTGACCCATTTAATGTATAGTTGGCTATTGCTACAAATATTCCTGTGTGACTGGTTTTGTGCTCCAGGGTCACAAATACATTTGCCAATTTTAGGATAATGATTATGATGGAATGTTATGGTAGTATTTATTTAAAGGGATAGTTCTCCCAAAAATAATAATTCTGTTATAGTGATTTTATCCGTGTTTCTTTACTTTTAATGAGTAATTGCATTTCAGTGTAACCGTATATATCGTGATATAGACATTGTTGCTTTAAATAAGGTCTTTATGATATCAAAATAAAAAGCACTCAAGCTCACTGAAGACAAGTGAACAGTCAGCGATTAAATAAGAAACTAATTACTAGCCATAGGACAAATAAAACTATAAATGCATACATTCATTGTATAAAGTAATCAAACGTATAAAAACACTGCATGTTCCTCACTATGTCAATTAAATATATATGTATTGAAGTTACAAATGTGATTCAGTCGAGAGCAGTGAGAGATGTTCTCTCTTTTGTTGTAATGTTTGATTAACATGAATGACTGCTGTCACTTTAAGAGCTGCCCGCATCGTTTTATATATGTTTATCCGTTAATATTCAAGTCAGTGGTGGTGTCCAATGTAAAAATGTAGTGCTACAACTCAAAATATTCAGCTAAAGCAGGGAAAAAAACATCTGTTTCGGCCAAAGCAGCTTTGGAGGGCCAAAATTATTGCCCGAAATGATGTTTGAAGCGTTTTGACTGTGAATAATCTACAGGTAAAGTAGTAGCAGTAACAAACCACAAGATAACCATAACAAAATATGATGCTACAGTAGAAACAAGTCTAATTTGTTTTGAACAACTTTACTTGAAGAACTGATTTAATAGTGCCCAAAGGTAGTTTATTAAAAAAAAAAAAACCATGCATCACAGTAAAAACATTGACTTTTTTCTCTCAAAGACAAAAGAAAGTTATACAGGTTTGGAACGACTTGAGAATGATTGTCCAAAAAATACGACATGCTAAAATCTCAAAACCTACTTTCCAAACGTCCATTTCAAAGACATTTTTCAAATCCGGTATACAATCTGGCATAAATGGTATCATATGAACATTGTTTCTTTCTCTCAACGCCCAGCCTGTGTGGCGTAGAGCGAAGGCTGATTGCTAGTTTTGCCATAAAGCAGTGTTTTGATGATTTGAAACACAGGACTTTACAGCTTTACTAGAGATGCCATATTAGGCTTTTCAATTTCTTCCATTCATGGTAATAGAGTGCAACAGTCGGGTTTCAGAGGTAAAAACATATACATTTTCTCCATCAGACATTGATTTTTAACAATAAATGGTAAAGCTTTAAAGTGAGACCTGTTGTGAGCTCCTCGTAGCTTGGTTTATGGCATATAATGGTTTAACAAAATACTTTTTCCAAACACCTGTGGGAAAATCAAAAGATTACAAACATTACTAATGTATGCATTTGACCCAAACTTATTGAAAACCCCATCGACTTCAAAAATGCTAACTTGTTCCAGGTTTTAGGATTCGTTCCTGCATCACTCTTCCCGTTTCTCCCAATCGTTGTAATAGCAGTGGTCCATCTCAGCTACACACAGTCTCTGGTTAAGCTCATTTAAATTTGTTTTAGACCATTAGACATGACATTACAGTGCTTTGGATGAAGCCTGAAACCTGTTCTTAGGAGGAACTTTGATACACAGAAGCAATGTTTAGTCATTGACTGACTGGACAACAAGCTGCACAATCTAGGCCACTTCTGGTATGTCCATAGTTAATATGGCCAAACTGTAATTGCAGTTACATGGTTTAGTGTCCAAAACATCTATAGGAAGTTGGTTATATTTGGTTTCAAGTCATTTTCATAGTTAGGGGTAACTCATATGACCCTGTGTTTACGTTATATGTTTAATCTTCACAAACCTGTTTTTTCTTATCAGTTCATCCCACCATTTCTAGTCTATTTCTAATGACTGATGTCCAGCATCCGCTTCTCAGCCAGTGTCCCATTAACCCAAATTCATATCAGCTGCTCAGCACGAGCAGGAAGTACATGTGACACACCCAGATATGAAACTGAAGTCCAGCGTTTATCGGTACAGATGCACTAAGCTCCATGTTAGACTACATGCTACTGTGTTATTGTATGTTTATGTAGATTGCTTTGAGTACTGAATGCTGGTGTTTTTGCTGCAGAACTCATGCCTGTGTTTGTTGGGTCAGGTGCAGTAGAGAGTGCCATGCAGGAAGGAGAGGAGAGGAAGTGAGGCGATGGGCTGTACCTCAGCCAAGCAGTTGTCATCTGTACCCAGTGATGAAGAGGGCCGGGGGAAGGCCTACAGCAATGGAGATGCCTTCTCCGGTCAGTGTCCCAGCTGTGTGTCCACAGATATTCACTCTAGATAATGTGATATAAAGCCGGAGTCAGTGTTTAAATTTGGTACCTGACTCAGAATTGACTGTATATATTGAGTGAACTGGGTGCAAAATTGAATTGAAATTGAAAATTTTACATTTAGATTTAAATTGTGTATTACATTGAAACATGTAGTTTTAATTTTATTTTGCTGTATAATGTTACTCATAAACATCTTATTATACACACAATATTATATATATATATTGATCAAATCAAAGACTTTTACATTGCTATAAAATATTTTTATTTCCAATAAATGCTGAGAATGCAAAGAATCCTTAAAAAAATAGTTGAGCAGCAAATCAGCATATTAGAATAATTTCTGAAGGATCATGTGACATAAAAATGGAAAACAGTTATAGGTCTAAACCGGGTGTCTCACTCGTCCTTAAAGGTGAAGCTGTGGGCTCTTTGATCGCCCCCTGGTGGCTGGCTGCAGTACAGGTCATAAACCCCGCCCCCTCTTCATGTGAACGAATGGGACTTCAGTCAAAATAAAAAATAAATTACACTTCCAATACAATTTTCCGAAATATGGTTTTGGTCACTTACGGTAGTTGTTATCACGCTGATATATGTTCAATTGTTTGTTTTTGTGATCAGTTTGATTTTAGCTAGTAATTTGATGCTATAAAAACGGGGCGTGTCGTTATGGTTGATTGGATCTGCGGGAGTTTGATTCCGAGACTCGGGCTCCAAATGACGTAATTTACTCAAGATGGCAGCAAACATACTGAGATGCATTTGCTTCACTTTTTCACTTTTAGTGGAAGGAAGCAGAGACGCAGCGTCCATCTTTTTTTATAGTCTATGGTCTAAACAATATGGAAGCCCATTTACGCCACTGAATTTTTTTTTTTTAAAGGTAATTGGGACTTTTTATCTCACAATTCTGACTTTTTTTCTTATAATTGCGTGATATAAACTTGCAATTGCGAGTTAAAAAGTCAGAATTGTGAGACATAAACTCACAATTCTGAGAACATATCAGCCCCCCCCCCCACCAAAAAAAAATTGGACTTTAAGTGTTTGTATCACGCATTTGTGAGAAAGAAAGTCCAAATTGTGAGAAAAAAAGTCAGAATTGCGAGTTTTTATCTCGTAATTCTGACTTTATAACTCGCAATTGTGAGTTTATATCACGCAATTCTGAGAATAAAAAAGTGGCAATAAACTTTTTTTTATTTTATTATTCAGTGATGGAAACAGGCTTCCATAAAACGAACTTGAGAAGTGGTCTAATTTTGAAGCTCTTCTTGGTCCCGCAGTGGGAGTACAGTTTATAACAAATCAGCTTTACAGTTCTATCAGTGTGAGTGGCGATTTAGCAGGTGCTTTTATCCAAAGTGAATTACAGTTCAGTTATTAACAACAGTCCCTCTGGAGTTACCTGGATTTAACTGCCCTTAAAACAGCGATGAAAGGTCATGCCTTGTTCTTCTGAGGTTGAATAAGCAACCTTAAAGTCAATGTAAAGTAATAATGTACAATGTTTACTTTCTTACTATGTTACTGATGTTACTGTAAATGATCCATAAATGCAAGTTATTTAAAATAAATGTCTTGGTGACTATTGGTGGTATTTCAGGGTTATTTTGTTAAATATGTTGTTGAACTCAAAAAGATCACATTACCCAATGAAATGGATTAATAAATGGATTAAGAATCCTGTGTACATGTGATTTTAAGCATGCTTTACTCTTTCTGTTTAGATGAGTACAAACGGAAAGGAGTTGAGAAGGTGAAGTACATGCATGGAGAAGAGGAGCGCACGAACACACGAAACCAAGAGAACTTGGTAAACATTGATACATAGTATTATGCATCTTCAAATAATCAAGTAGTCACAGATAATCATACTATCCCATAGAACATTCATTTTCCCTCTTTATGTCTTGCAGGAAAATAGTACATTTTTGCACAAGGGCAGGCACAAAGATGCCACCGGGAATAGTAATAAGATAAGGTGAGTGTGTTTGGTTTCTGCTCTAGTATTCATTAATAGTGAGATGATGACCAATGAGATGTTCACCAAGCCTTCATTGTTCCTCAGTATCCACTCGTCAGAGAGCCAGCAGGAGTTCTTCAGGATGCTGGATGAGAAGATTGAAAAGGTGATTGAAGTAGCATCACTATTACTATTGCTCAAAGGTTGGGAGGCTTTCTCAAGTCCCTAAAGTTTTTCCTCACTTAAGATGTTGTTTGTCCTATGCACACTAAATGGAGCATACATTGAAAGGCTATGTGGTCCGCTGTACGTTTGCACCAAAACCGAAGTATACTTCAGGCTTAAGCGTGTGTGTAAAAACTGAAGTATACTTTTAGCTTAAGCATTTGCGTAAAACCAAAGTATACTTTAGGCTTATGTGTTTGTTTAAAAACAGAAGTATACTTTGGATTTAAGCGTTTGTTTAAAAACAGAAGTATACTTTAGGCTTAAAAGCGTTTGCATAAAAACCCGAAGTATACTTAAAGCTTAAGCATTTGTTTAAAAACAGAAGTATACTTTAGGCTTAAAAGCGTTTGCATAAAAACCCGAAGTATACTTAAAGCTTAAGCGTTTGTTTAAAAACAGAAGTATACTTTAGGCTTAAGTGTTTGTTTAAAAACAGAAGTATACTTTAGGCTTAAGCATTTGTGTAAAAACAAAGTATACTTTAGGCTTAAGTGTTTGTGTAAAAACCGATGTATACTTTAGGCTTAAGTGTTTGTTTAAAAACAGAAGTATACTTTAGGCTTAAGTGTTTGTTTAAAAACAGAAGTATACTTTAGGCTTAAGTGTTTGTTTAAAAACAGAAGTATACTTTAGGCTTAAAAGTGTTTGCATAAAAACCCAAAGTATACTTAAAAAAACTGCTTAAGCTTAAGTTTAAAAACCTGAAGTATACTTAAAGCTTAAGCGTTTGTGTAAAAACAGAAGTATACTTTAGGCTTAAAAACAGAAGTATACTTTAGTTAAGTGCATAAAAACCCAAAGTATACTTAAAGCTTAAGCTTAAGTTTGTGTAAAAACAGAAGTATACTTTAGGCTTAAAAACAGAAGTATACTTTAGTTAAGTGCATAAAAACTCAAAGTATACTTAAAGCTTAAGCGTTTGTGTAAAAACAGAAGTATACTTTAGGCTTAAAAGCGTTTGCATAAAAACCCAAAGTATACTTAAAGCTTAAGCGTTTGTGTAAAAACAGAAGTATACTTTAGGCTTAAAAGCGTTTGCATAAAAACCCGAAGTATACTTAAAGCTTAAGCGTTTGTGTAAAAACCGAAGTATACTTTAGGCTTAAAGATTTGTGTAAAAACCTGAAGTATACTTAAAGCTTAAGCATATGCACAAAAACCAAAGTATACTTTGAGCTTTGGTGTTTATATAAAAACAAAAGTATAGTTTAGGTTTAAGTATGTGTGTAAAAACCGAATTATACTTTGGATTTAAGCATTTGCATTATTTAAGTATACTTCAGGTTTATGTGTTTGTGTAAAAACTGAAGTATGCTTTGGGCTTAAGTCTTTGCATAAAAATAAAAGTACACTTCAGCTTATCCATGAGTAAATCACTTCAGAAAATGTAAAAATCTAGTCTATTTGAATTGCTGTTTGTTTGTTTTTCCGAGGTACCTTCTCTTAATATGACTCATACATTTGCAGGGACAGGACTACTCCTCTGAGGACGAGGATATGACATAGCATGCTGAGACGTTTGACTCGCGCCAACATCGAGTCAATCCTGTCCCAAACTTACTTGCCATGCCTCCTTACCCAACAAGTATTAATCTTCAAGAGTGTGAGTTCAAGTGACATTCAACCCAGTTATCCACTCCGTTTACAATCTACACTCCCAGATGTCTTACAGGTCACTATTTGAGACTCTTGAGGAGTAGTATTTAAATTATATGGGGGCATGGAAAGGCCATGGTTAAGGAGACTGGGATTTGGCCCAAGATTTGAATGAGAAAGCCATTTTCAGACTGTTCCTTGCCTTACACTACCCATAAGCCTTCTCCTACTCATAGACTACATACAGTGGAGAGAGCCATGCTGAGAATCCTGGATTTCGCCCTCCCTTTGACATGGACACTACACACGCTGGACTACAGTGGAGATGATATCTCCTAAGGAGGACATACCTACCGAGAGACTTACGTGATTCTGTCCAGCTCATGCTGTTGAGACACAGTGAGTGAAAGCGTATGGACAGAAACACAAGGCCATTTCTAGCATTCCAATTGTTTTTTTAACAAAGTATTTTTCACCCACAGTGTATTATGTATATGTATTTTTGACGTTTTTCTTTGAGTTATGTTACAACCCTCAGGACAGCAGTGCTGTGTGTATCATCACTAGATTTGTTTGTTAGATGAGGGCAGTGCGGTTGCTTCTGGGCCGGTCTTGAGACGGTGGAGATAGATCACAGCAGCTAGCCATGTTTAGAGACACCAGTTACTGCATCTTAAGGTCATGTAGTTTTCAAATACTCATTTTACTCTATATAACAGGTGGATATCATACGTTCGCTTGACATTTATAGTCACTATTCTTGAATTGAAAACCAGTACAAGTTTCAAAACCAGCTTTCAGAAAGTTTTACATAGATACGTTTTTATTACCAGGAAGTGCTTCTTCCTTTTACAGTATGACAGTAATTTGCCATAGCCTTAAGCACACAGTGTTTTCTTTTCTGAAATCAGATACAACAGTAAGCCATTCATTTCTGTATTTCCACACTAAAGTGAACCGTATCCCACATGTATGCTTAAGTTCTTGATGTACAAAGTCGGGCCAGACTAAATTGCCAACAATGCAAGTGTGATGCCGAGTGAAAGAATAAATAAATACACAATGAGCAACTAACCAGGGAAAAGCATCTGGTTTATTGATGTTTCTTTTTCCTATAATGAAGTCAATGGGGTCCAATGTTGTTTTGTATTTTTTACAGAAAAATTAAGTCATTAAGGTTTGGAACAAGGGATGAATAAATGACAAGTTTTGGGAGAACTATTCCTTGGTTTACCCAAAAATGAAGATGCTCTCATCATTTACTCACCCTAATTTCATTAATTCCGGCATGAGTCTCTCGTCTTTGAAATGCAAATGAAGAATTTTAATGAACCTAACCGGGAGATTTTTGTCCCAAAACCTTTAGGCTTCAATTTTTTATTTTAAATAATCCACATGATTAATCCAAGTTTTCTGAAGAAACATGTTCGCTTTATAGATTAAATGTATGCTTTTATTCACTCATAAACATTGATCAACACATACATTGAGCACATAAATAAATGGTCAATGAAAGCTCAACTGAACTTGCTTTATGCGTGAGAACCAATGAGGTTTGTTTTTGTTAGTCATGCAAGCACTTGAGTGACTCTTCAGAAGACTTGTTTGGATTAAACCACTCAATTCATATGGATTACTTTTTTCCGATGTCTTTATGTACTTTTAAAAGTATCAACGTTTAGGTTGCATTTCACTGGAGGACACAAATCTCTCAGATTTCATTAAAAACATCTGTTATTTGTGTTTCAAAGATGAATGGAGGTTTAATGGGTTTGGAACAACATGAGGGTAAGCAAATAATGAGAATTTTAATTAATAAAGATGGATTTTATACAAGATTCAGATGCTCATGTATTTTTCAGCTTTCCCTGCTTGTTTTTTTTCTCAGAATGTGTCATTTTACACATCTGACATTTCAAGCATTTTAGTAAAAGCTAAAAGAGCAGCTCAGTGGTGTTGTGTTTGTGTAATACTCTGTATAACAGACAAAAGCAGCATGGATCCACTCATACAGACAAATACAGTCCATGTCTAAGCTGATCTTATAAATGCAGTCTCGCATCTTCAAAGATAATGAGTTCATAAATGCATTCAAACTGGCCTACATCAGTCACATCTGGAGAGCTAGGAACTGTCTGTATCATCTGGGTGTTTCTCTCATGTCTGTAACCTCCGTTTGCGATGCTGTCGGCGGCCATGGTCTTGAATGTCCACTGGAGGGTCAGGGGTCAGAAAGCCGTCACACAGTCTCTGATACACCAGAGTGGAGTCCGAAGCCACCGCACACAAGAGCATCGGGGCACCTCTGTCCAATATACACCGCAACCTGTGAGAGACAGAGGAAATCACATTATCATATGTGTTAAAGCATAATCACATTAAAGCTTACCAGGCAGGTATGAGACCTTCAAGTCATTTGTCCTCGCCAGATACCATCTTAAACACCTTATGTTTGGTAACACTTCATATAATATTTGTTAGCGATATGAGATGCCCAGGGATGCAAACTCATCATGGGTGAAAAAGACACCCCCCAAGCCTTATTATTTTTTACCGTACAGTTGTGCAGTAAAATGAACTTTTCATTCACGGAGATGACGAAAAAATGAGCCAAAAAACCTTGTGAAAAACAAAAACTTTTGAGATAACAATTACCATTATATCCAGTAGATGGCAGCAGCTCAATAGCTTAGTTGCCCTAGTTTTCAGGTCTTGATTTTGAATTAATTATAAAAGGATGACTATAACACATGTTTGTACTGTACTGTAAGTGGTATAGCATGTACAATTAAATAATAATGCATTAAATATTTTTAGATTGAATTAAAAAACTAATTGCCTTAAAGTCGGCATGAAATCAAAATGGACCACTTATTTTTTGATGGAATACTGTCGTTTTTATTATAAATAATTTGTCTGTGCACTTAATTATTTTTTTATTATTAATGTGCCCTTGTAATCTTTAATCAAAAACGTTCACCTCCCCTCCCCCTCAAAATGACTCCTCTACTCTTCTGGTCATGAGTGATGGTGCAAGGGCGGAGCTAGTGATGTAACAATAGGCGGTACTTAAGTATGAGTATGCGGTACTTTGATGTCATACACTGACCATTCTGTGCAGCCCCGCTTAAAGTCGAACGCGCCTTGTGTCAAGTTAAAGGGATTCTTGTGATTAACCTACAGAAAACACCTCTGACTGGTCATTGCTTTCAACAGAGATGCCTGTGATTGGCTATAATACTCAACTCTGCAAAAAGAAAAACACAAAACTTGTGGTTTTGTCATTCGAAACTAGAGCATGCACTAGTGATCAGACTAGTGATAAAAAGGTGAGTTTTCACCAAAAGGTGAGGAGTTTGCATCTATGGATGGGTTATTGGGTTATCAAGGGTTATTGTAAAGCACTACCATGTGTTCTTTTTAAAATGGTGTAGTTATGAATGTCACAGATAGAGATTTTGAGGCAAATATGTGAAAGCTGCTGCAAGCTTCTTTTTTTTAATACCCAACAAGTACCACATAAATATATTTCCAGAAAAATCGCAGTTCTGTCTGAGTGCTTTAGCCAATCAGAACATAGATGTAGCTCTCAGCCAATAGCGTGAAGCTAGAGGTGGGGTCACCTGAGCGCATTAGACCCCGCCCACTTTTTCAACAGCATTGGTTCAGGAAGTATTCAGGAGGGAGTCTTTAGAAGCCATTAACCAAACCAAAGAGCTGCAAAGCACATCACAACATTACAAAAACGAGCTGAATGTTTAAAAAAAAAGTATTTGAAAATGAGACAAAAAAAACCAAAGTACAAGACTGTGAACTTAATTGAGAGAAGGTAAAAACTCCAGTTCCATGAAGCATAAGAACACCCTGTCAATGGTGAAACACTGCAGTACATGCAAATAGTAGCGCAATGTAATGGAAAACGCATTCTGTGTGAACGGCCCCATTGGGAAACCTGTTTGGAAACAGTTCTTCAATTCCGCTTGGTACCGCTAGGGGCCGCATAAATCTGTCATAGAAGCTATAGCACATCATCATGGCCCTAACGCTGCTTAGTAATGACAGTATAATAGCAAAAGCTGACTGTGTCCTACTCTCTGTGTTTGATGGATCTGTGTGAAGGCAGAGGATAGACCATCTGGACTGTCTCTCCTTCCTTCTCTCGACCCTCCAGCAGAACCGCCTGTAACTCTGGACAGGGCACTCCGACCACCTCTTTCCATTTACGCACTTCAAAAGAAAAAACACAGAAGGGTTATCAATCGTTTTTTGTAAATTGTATGTTCCACTTCTAGCTAAGTAGCCTACTGTTGTCATTTCCTCACCTTCCGTCATATCCATGTACACCAGGAAGGCAGCGTATACTTGAGCACTGTCTCCGACATCTAAAAGCATCAGGTCTTGATACTAAAGAGAAGAATTAATTAACGTACACTTGTCCAAATATGCAGTGTATCACTTTATATTAACAGGAAAGTGACTCGCTCTTACGACGGCGTGCTGCTGGATCCAGTTCGGAGGATCTGCTCGATTTGCTTCGTCCATCATAATATTCAACTCTCCTTTGTTTTAATTATTCATAAATCGCAAATTGAATCAATGCATGTCACAAAAATTGCTTACAGATTCACCACGTGCACATATATCCATCTGCGCTCGTAAATTACGAATCGTACTACCGCAAAGACACGTCTCATGAATATTAAACAAGTTGCGTGAGCGTCCAATCACGTGAGTAAGCTAATATTCATAAAGCAATATCCGAGACGTTCATTGGCCAGATTAATGGAGTGTAGCGTCTACCAGCAAATCAGCGATGTTTACTGGGCGAACGTCATAACATGTAATTAATATTCATAAACCTTCGACATAGTAGTGTTCTTGACTGCACAAACTATCCGTCCTGAGTAGTGTTTATGTCCGTAAAAAGGTAACTCTATAGTTAGACAATGAGTGTATAGTTTTTGTATGGATGTAGCTGCTTTCAGGCCTCCTTCCGAAGCGGTGTAATGCTTCTCTACTCCGTGAACATGCTGATAAGTGTTTGGACTCAGCCGATTGTTATTGTCCTCCCTTTATTAGAGTCCGTGTGGAAAACACTACAGTATCTCGACGGGCGACATTGAGTCTCTTTGATTTTAGACTAATCTTACACATTGTCTGTCTGTCTGCCGTTTCAGCAGTCAAAAACACAATTAACCATTCAAACACTTTATTCATCTAACAAAAGAATTACCCGCTTTACAACAACATACTTATAATGTATGTCTGCAGCTTAAAAATAGACTACTAGCATTCTTGTCCTTTTAATGGTCCACATACTCTGAAGATATTCATATCTTTGATACACTGAATTTGTCCACACTCCATTTGCAAAAGCCATAACAGAAAAGGGTCTTTAAACGCCATTTATATACAACCATTAATACACAATAGACACCGTGTGAATATTTTGAACACTCCCGTTCAAAATCCCATTCAAAATACAGTAAAAAATATATATAATATTGTAAAATATTGCCATTTAAATATATTTCCTATTTTAATATACTGCAAAATGTAATGTATTCTTATGATGGAAAAGCTGAATTTTCAGCATCATTACACCAGTCTTCAGTGTCACGTGATCCTTCAGAAATCATTATACTATTGCTCAAGAAACATTTATGATTATGATTAATATTGAAAACAGTTGTGCTGTTGTGATGCATTTCTTTCAGGATTCTTTGATGAATAGAACGTTCAAAAGAACAGCGTTTATTTGAAATGGATACCTTTTGTAACATTATAAATGACTTTACTATTACTTTGAAGTATTAATTGCATCTTTCTGAAACTTCTGAACAGTAGTGTGTCGTATTAAGTCCTCTCTAAGGTCCTGAGGGTCAGTGTGGCATCACAATATTCACTGTTGTGTATATCAGATACATCCAGACCACTTGAAAGTCTTCAGGAGCTGCGCAGTTGTACTTGAATCTTCACTTCACTCTTAACCATCTAAAACCACAACAAAGATGCAACACAGACAGTGTTTTACTCAACATTATTTGTTCACATTGAATATAAAGAAAATGGCTACTTTTATCAACATATAGTTTATAGTTAACAGTACATGAACACATTCTTACCTCCTCCTTTTCTGTAAGTAAAACTGCACCAGCCAGTGCACTGCAAAGGGCCAGATAACCGTCAGCGCTACAGTGACAGGGGACGAGTGTACAGGCCACCAGGGCAACCTCTAAAAAGCAGGATAAATACAGATACGATTAATCATTTATATTAATATAAAGTGGCATTTCAGACGATGACATTCCAAGTATTTAAAATAACATAAACAGACCTTTTTTGGTGACTTATAGTGCCGAGTTTTGAGAGAAAGGATTTCAGCCTAAAACAAAACATGAGCAAATAAAAGATTAAATATCAACTGTAACTGTACTCAAGGTTTTAATAGCCATTCAAGTTTGTGGTATTTACTGTAAAAAGCTAAGATCTGATTTCAGATTATACACTGCCATTCAAACGTTTGGGGTCAGTATTTTATTATTTTGAACTTTCTATTTATCAAAGAATCCTGAAAAATGTATATGACTGTTTCCATAAAAATACTAAGCAGCACAGCTGTTTTCAACTTTGATATACTGTAATAATCAGAAATGTTTCTTGAGCAGCAAATCAACATATTAGAGTGATTTCTGAAGGATCACGTGACACTGAAGACTGGAGTAATGATGCTGAAAATTCAGCTTTGCATCACATGAATACATTACATTTTACAGTGTATTACAGTAGCAAACAGTGCAATAATATTTCACATTGCTTTTACTGTATTTGGATCAAGTAAACGCTGCTTTGGTGAGCATCTAGGCTTGTGGTTTACATGTATTGGTGCTGGTCTTACTTGTGATGCTATGAGAAGCTCCAGTGTGGTCAGTCTGAGCAGCACATCCTGCATATGGTCCTGTAACTGTGACACTCTCACCGCGATCTGTGGGTCAAACACCTGCTCGTCCGCTCGCTCTTCTGTCTCACAGCACTGACCATTTCCTTGGCATCTGCGCTCTGATACGTGATCACGTTCATCTGGTAGATTAGTTCCTGTTAACCGACGGCCTGAGAATATATGAAATATAAATCAGCCATATATGCTTCATGGCGTTACAAGAGTGCATCTCCAGAAGAGAATCTCTGCTGCTGACATTGTTACATAATTAAATACAGCATATAATATAATTGTAATGACAACAATATTTTAAATACTTTAACCCTGTAAAGCCTACTTTTTCATATTTGATACACAAATTAATTTGGCGTCTAAATTATCAACATGATCAAAATAATTAATATTTTAAGACAAACATTTATTCGACTGAAGCAACTTAGGTTTACTTGATTATAAATTCACCATTATTTAGGAAATAACATGTTAAAATCAAATATGATCCATCAAGCTTTTGAGGAAAAGTTATGTTTTAGTGACAACTGATATTTATATGTATTCTGCTATCTCACTGATTTACATCAAAAGCTATCAGAATTACACTTTGATCATATAAATACCAGCAACTGCACCAAAATGAATATTTTAAAAATAAAAAGGTGTTTTTTCCCTCCTCAAGCATGAGCTCCATATTCTCACTATACCATACTATATGAGCAATACAATCCAGATGTATTAAACATTCGGATGTATCAAATATTTATGTATCAATTTCTCAAACATGTTTATATTTTGATTAGTGTCAATAAACATCTTAAACACCTTATGTTTGGTAACACTTCATATAATTTTTGTTAGCGATAGGAGATGCCCAGGGATGCAAACTCATCATGGGTGAAAAAGACACCCCCCAAGCCTTATTATTTTTTACCGTACAGTTGTGCAGTAAAATGAACTTTTCATTCACGGAGATGACGAAAAAATGAGCCAAAAAACCTTGTGAAAAACAAAAACTTTTGAGATAACAATTACCATTATATCCAGTAGATGGCAGCAGAGGATCACTCAATAGCTTAGTTGCCATTTTCACTCCCTAGTTTTCAGGTCTTGATTTTGAATTAATTATAAAAGGATGACTATAACACATTTTTGTACTGTACTGTAAGTGGTATAGCAAGTACAATTAAATAATAATGCATTAAATATTTTTAGATTGAATTTAAAAACTAATTTTTGCCTTAAAGTCGGCATGAAATCAAAATGGACCACTTATTTTTTTATGGAATACTGTCGTTTTTATTATAAATAATTTGTCTGTGCACTTAATTTTTGTTTTTTTTATTAATGTGCCCTTGTAATCTTTAATCAAAAACGTTCACCTCCCCTCCCCCTCAAAATGACTCCTCTACTCTTCTGGTCACGAGTGATGGTGCAAGGGCGGAGCTAGTGACGTAACAATAGGCGCGTTCGACTTTAAGCGGCGCTGCACAGAATGGTCAGTGTAATGCGGTACTTTGATGTCATACACTGACTATTATGTGTAGCGCCGCTTAAAGTCGAACGCGCCTTATCTAGTTACAGGGATTCTTGTGATTAACCTACAGAAAACACCTCTGACTGGCCATTGCTTTCAACAGAGATGCCTGTGATTGGCTATAATACTCAACAATGCAAAAACACAAAACTTGTGGTTTTGTCATTCGAAACTAGAGCATGCACTAGTGATAAAAAGGTGAGTTTTCACCAAAAGGTGAGGAGTTTGCATCTATTGATGGGTTATCAAGGTTTATTGTAAAGCACTACCATGTGTTCTTTTTAAAATGGTGTAGTTATGAATGTCACAGATAGAGATTTTGAGGCAAATATGTGAAAGCTGCTGCAAGCCTCTTCTTTTTTTTAATACCCAACAAGTACCACATAAATATATTTCCAGAAAAATCGCAGTTCTGTCTGAGTGCTTTAGCCAATCAGAACATAGATGTAGCTCTCAGCGAATAGCGTGACGCTTGAGGTGGGGTCACCTGAGCGCATTAGACCCCGCCCACTTTTTCAACAGCATTGGTTCAGGAAGTATTCAGGAGGGAGTCTTTAGAAGCTATTAACCAAACCAAAGAGCTACAAAACAAATCACAACATTACAAACGAGCTGAATGTTTAAAAAAAAAGTATTTGAAAATGAGACAAAAAAAACAAAGTACAAGACTGTGAACTTAATTGAGAGAAGGTAAAAACTACAGTTCCATGAAGCATAAGAACACCCTGTCAATGGTGAAACACTGCAGTACATGCAAATAGTAGCGCAATGTAAAGGAAAACGCATTCTGTGTGAACGGCCCCATTGGGAAACCTGTTTGAAAACAGTTTTTTCAATTCCGTTTGGTACCTCTAGGGGCCGCATAAATCTGTCATAGAAGTTATAGCACATCATCATGGCCCAAAAGCTGCTTAGTAATGACAGTATAATAGCAAAAGCTGACTGTGTCCTACTCTCTGTGTTTGATGGATCTGTGTGAAGGCACAGGATAGACCATCTGGACGGTCTCTCCTTCCTTCTCTCGACCCTCCAGCAGAACCGCCTGTAACTCTGGACAGGGCACTCCGACGACCTCTTTCCATTTGCGCACTTCAAAAGAAAAACACAGAAGGGTTATCAATCGTTTTTTGTAAATTGTATGTTCCACTTCTAGCTATGTAGCCTACTGTTGTCATTTCCTCACCTTCCGTCATATCCATGTACACCAGGAAGGCAGCGTATACTTGAGCACTGTCTCCGACATCTAAAAGCATCAGGTGTTGATACTAAAGAGAAGAATTAATTAACGTAACTTACACTGTCCAAATATGCAGTGTATCACTTTATATTAACAGGAAGGTGGCTCGCTCTTACGACGGCGTGCTGCTGGATCCAGTTTGGAGGATCTGCTCGATTTGCTTCGTCCATCATAATATTCAACTCTACTCCTTGTTTTAATTATTCATAAAACGCAAATTGAATCAATCCATGTCACAAAAATTGCTTACAGATTCACCACGTGCACATATATCCATCTGCGCTCGTAAACTACGAACCGTACTACCGCAAAGACACGTCTCATGAATATTATACAAGTTGCGTTAGCGTCCAATCACGTGAGGAAGCTAATATTCATAAAGCAATATCCGAGACGTTCATTGGCCAGATTAATGGAGTGTAGCGTCTTCCAGCAAATCAGCGATGTTTACTGGGCGAACGTCATAACATGTAATTAATATTCATAAACCTTCGAGGTAGTAGTGTTCTTGACTATCCGTCCTGAGTAGTGTTTATGTCCGTAAAAAGGTAACTCTATAGTTAGACAATGAGTTTATAGTTTTTGTATGGATGTAGCTGCTTTCAGGCCTCCTTCCGAAGCGGTGCAATGCTTCTCTACCCCGTGAGCGTGCTGATAAGTGTTTGGACCGGATTGTTATTGTCCTCCCTTTATTAGAGTCCGTGTGGAAAACACTACAGTATCTCGACGGGCGACATTGAGTCTCTTTGATTTTAGACTAATCTTACACATTGTCTGTCTGTCTACCGTTTCAGCAGTCAAAAACACAATTAACCATCCAAACACTTTATTCATCTAACAAAAGAATTACCCGCTTTACAACAACATACTTATAATGTATGTCTGCAGCTTAACAATAGACTACTTGCATTCTTGTCCTTTTAATGGTCCACATACTCTGAAGATATTCATATCAGAAAGACAGTCTGAGCTATTCTCTTTGACACAGTGAATCTGTCCACACTCCATTTGCAAAAGCCATAACAGAAAAGGGTCTTTAAACGCCATTTATATACAACCATTAATACACAATAGACACAGTGTATATATTTTGATCTCTACCGTTTAAAAGCCCATCCAAAATGCAGTAAAAAAAAATACAATATTGTAAAATATTATTGCAATTTAAAAATATGTTCTATTTTAATATACTGCTAAACGTAATGTATTCCTGTGATGGAAAAGCTGAATTATCAGCATCATTACACCAGTCTTCAGTGTCACGTGATCCTTCAGAAAACATTATACTATTGCTCAAGAAACATTTATGATTATGATTAATATTGAAAACAGTTGTGCTGTTGTGATGCACTTCTTTCAGGATTCTTTGATGAATAGAACGTTCAAAAGAACAGTGTTTATTTGAACTGGATACATTTTGTAACATTATACATGACTTTACTATTACTTTTGAAGTATTAATTGCATCTTTCTGAAACATCTGAACAGTATTGTCGTATTAAGTCCTCCCTAAGGTCCTGAGGTCAGTGTGGCATCACAATATTCACTTTGTGTATATCAGATACATCCAGACCACTTGAAAGTCTTCAGGAGCTGCGCAGTTGTACTTGAATCTTCACTTCACTCTTAACCATCTAAAACCACAACAAGGATGCAACACAGACAGTGTTTTACTCAACATTATTTATTCACATTGAATATAAAGAAAATGGCTACTTTTATCAACATATAGTATATAGTTAACAGTACATTAACACATTCTTACCTCCTCCTTTTCTGTAAGTAAAACTGCACCAGCCAATGCACTGCAAAGGGCCAGATAACCGTCAGCGCTACAGTGACAGGGGACGAGTGTACAGGCCACCAGGGCAACCTCTAAAAAGCAGGATAAATACAGATACGATTAATAATTTATATTAATATAAAGTGGCATTTCAGACGATGCCATTCCAAGTATTTAAAATAACATAAACAGACCTTTTTTGGTGACTTATAGTGCAGAGTTTTGAGAGAAAGGATTTCAGCCTAAAACAAAACAGAAGCAAATAAAAGATTAAATATCAACTGTAACTGTACTCAAGGTTTTAATAGCCATTAAAGTTTTTTGTGGTATTTACTGTAAAAAGCTAAGATCTGATTTCAGATTATACACTGCCATTCAAACGTTTGGGGTCAGTATTTATTTTGTTATTTTGAACTTTCTATTTATCCAAGAATCCTGAAAAATGTATTTCAGTAAATGTAAAATGACTGTTTCCATAAAAATACTAAGCAGTACAGCTGTTTTCAACTTTGATATACTGTAATAATCAAAAATAATTATTCGCAGCAAATCAACATATTAGAGTGATTTCTGAAGGATCACGTGACACTGAAGACTGGAGTAATGATGCTGAAAATTCAGCTTTGCATCACATGAATACATTACATTTTACAGTGTATTACAGTAGCAAACAGTGCAATAATATTTCACATTGCTTTTACTGTATTTGGATCAAGTAAACGCTGCTTTGGTGAGCATCTAGGCTTGTGGTTTACATGTATTGGTGCTGGTCTTACTTGTGATGCTATGAGAAGCTCCAGTGTGGTCAGTCTGAGCAGCACATCCTGCATATGGTCCTGTAACTGTGACACTCTCACCCCGCGATCTGTGGGTCAAAACACCTGCTCGTCCACTCGCTCTTCTGTCTCCCAGCACTGACCATTTCCTTGGCAGCTGCGCTCTGATACGTGATCACGTTCATCTGGTAGATTAGTTCCTGTTAACTGACGGCCTGAGAATATATGAAATATAAATCAGCCATATATGCTTCAAATGGTTTCCAGATCAAAGTTTAACATGGCGTTACAAGAGTGCATCTCCAGAAGAGAATCTCTGCTGCTGACATTGTTACATAATTAAACAGCATATAATATAATTGTAATGACAACAACATTTTAAATACTTTAACCCTGTAAAGCCTACTTTTTCATATTTGATACACAAATTAATTTGGCGTCTAAATTATCAACATGATCAAAATAATTCATATTTTAAGACAAACATTTATTCGACTGAAGCAACTTAGGTTTGCTTGATTATCGATTCACCATTATTTAGGAAATAACATGTTAAAATGTTAACATCAAATATGATCCATCAAGCTTTTGAGGAAAAGTTATGTTTTTAGTGACAACTGATATTAATATGTATTCTGCTATCTCACTGATTTACATCAAAAGCTATCAGAATTACATTTTGATCATATAAATACCAGCAACTGCACCAAAAGGAATATTTTAAAAATAAAAAGGTGTTTTTCCCTCCTCAAGCATGAGCTCCATATTCTCACTATACCATACTATATGAGCAATACAATCCAGATGTATTAAACATTCAGATGTATCAAATATTTATGTATCAATTTCTCAAACATGTTTATATTTTGATTAAAGTTTCAATAAACAAAACAAAATCTGACTATTATTTCATCAGCCTTACAAGCTGATAGTGATGAAAGGAAATAAATACCAAAATAGACTACAATAAATGCCACAATGCAATAGAGTCTTGCCTTATTAGGACATGATTCCTAGCAGAAGTATATTAGTACTCCCTCACATTGTATATTTAAATGCTGGTGGAAAATTGGCTTGTTGATCACATTATTGTCTGTTGACGTCACGGTGCTCAGGACTTATTCAAACACTGACTCGAGCCCAACCTCGTCCACTGCCTGCTCGGACCGGTCCAAGTGTCGGTGGGTGGGGGACGGGGGGTGTAGCTCCCTGCGGCTTTCCATCCGGACTCCCACACTGAGGCTCTTGTTGCATGTGGGCCCCGGCCACGCTCACATCTGCCAAACGGACCCTGGGAACTCCCGAACCCTAGGGAAAGCATCACATGCTCCCATTTATATCGCTCTGACATGACAAACAAATACATTTCTTCCTTTAGTCCTCTCTCTCACTTTTTCCTTTCCAAACATGTCACAAGCCTATCCTAACTCTCTATTGATGGACTGCAGTTGATGTCACTCGTGTTTTTGCCAAGCATTTGGAGTCATACTTTGTTTTTTGCCAAGAATCACTTAACACTTTCCAGTCTCTGGTGATGTATGATGCACTGCAGTGAACTCATAACATCTATCGACTCAACCCAGATTATCAATCACATTCATGATTGTGCTTTCAAGGGTTTGTCTGAATGTGGAGACTTCAATACTGAGGTCAACATGAAAGTGTTTAAGTTAATCGGCTTATTAATAAGAACATTGAAACTAAATGAGCATTATACTATAGAGTGAATTTCACAAATCTCACGCATGTCCAGGTCTCACTGAACCTCAGAATTAAAAGAAGAGGTAATCATATTTAAGACAATTATGAATATTTTTAGGACCTTTTTTGAGTTCTTTTTATAGTTCCAAATATTCATAAAGATTTATTTTTTTTGCATTATACATTTAAATCAATTCTATTTATCAAAAAAAAATGTTATCACGGTTTCCACAACAGTTTGATAATAATAAGAAATGTTTAAGAAATCAGCATGATTACATTTTAAAATATATTAAAATGAAAATAGTCATTTTAAATTGTAATAATATTTTTAAATATTACTTTTTTACTTTATAAATGCAGTCTTGGGCAGTAAAAGAGACTTATTTCACACAAAAAAAACTATGACTCGAGTCATAAAATTACTGCAATACAATATTTTTAAATTCAAATCACAATAACACTTCTATATTGTAGAGAATTATGATTGCTCTACAATAGGCTTTAGTTATGCAAAATATATTTTCTCTTTTCTTTATTTTTAAGCTTCTTGCGCCTGTGAAAGAATTGAAATCATCGCTGGGGACTTTACCTTCTCTTTTTTTATGTTTTTACAGACATTTTCATCTGTCCCTCTCTCTGTCTGTGGTTCCCGCATGCTTCAAAAAAATCAACCATTGTGCCCATACCCAAGAAAAATAAAGTCACATGCTTGAATGACTGGAGGCCCGTGGCCGTGCTCTGACCCCCATCTTCAGCAAGTGTTTTGAGAAGCTTGTCAGAGAACACATCTGCTCTGTGCTGCCTGCTTCACTGGACCCACTACAATTTGCATACCGCAGTAACCGTTCCACAGACGATGCTATTGCCTTCACCCTGCACACTGCTCTCTCTCACCTGGAAAATAAGAACACCTATGTGAGAATGCTGTTCGTGGATTATAGCTCGGCATTTAACACCATAGTGCCTGCCACACTGGTTGCAAAGCTCCAGAGTCTGGGACTGAACAGATCTCTGTGCAGCTGGATCCTGGACTTCCTGACAGGCAGAAGTCAGGTGGTCAGAATGGGCAACAACACATCATCTCCCCTGATCCTCAACACTGGTGCACCGCAGGGTTGCGTCCTCAGCCCCCTCCTGTACACACACGACTGTACAGCAACACACAGCTCCAATGTCATCGTCAAATTTGCTGATGACACAACGGTGATAGGCCTGATCACCGACAACGATGAGACGGCCTACAGAGAGGAGGTGAGTACCCTGACTAAATGGTGTCAGGAGAACCACCTCTCACTCAACATCGACAAGACCAAGGAGCTGGTGGTGGATTACAGGAGACAGAGCAGAGAACACACACCCATCACCATCGACAAGACACCTGTGGAGCGGGTGAGTAGCTTTAAGTTCCTCGGCGTTCACGTCACTGAGGATCTCACATGGTCTGCTCACACAGATGCAGTGCTGAAGAAGGCACATCAGCATCTCTTCTTCCTGAGACGGCTGAGGAAGTTTGGAATGAGCCCCAGAATCCTCAGGTCCTTCTACACCTGCACTGTGGAGAGCATCCTGACCGGCTGCATCACCGCCTGGTTTGGAACAGCACCGCTGGCAACCGCAGGGCTCTGCAAAGGGTCGTGCAAACTGCCCGCCACATTGTTGAAGGTGAGCTTCCCTCCCTCCAGGACATCTACACCAGGCGGTGTACAAGGAAAGCCCGGAGGATTATCAAAGACTCCAGCCACCCGTCCCCACAGTCTGCTCTCTCTGTTGCCCTCAGGGAGACGTCTCCGCAGCATCCGATCCCGCACTAGCCGACTGAGGGACAGCTTTTTCCCTCAGGCTAATGAACAGTCAGAAATGACCCACCCTACAACACACTCCCACCACTCACAAAACATGCCATGCACTGCACTTTAACACAATTCTACCGGACTACACGCACACGCACACACTGCACTAGCATCTGCTATCACTGGACATCACACAAAAGCACATCCACGACACTGCATATGTATAATCTGTTGCACCTTCACATTATTACTATGCATAGATTACATAATGTATAGACTGTGTACATACGGTGTATAATGTGTAGTTGTTAACGATAACGAAGTATGTCTTTATAGTACACCATGTTTACTGAGTATATGTATGTGTATTTTGCACATTGTCTTCTGTATAGTCTGTAAATACGTACTGTCCATATGTAAATTGTTGTGTTTGTTTTGTTTTTTTGCACTGTCTGGAGCACGCTCGCAAGAATTTCACTCACCAAGGCACTTGTGCTGTGGTGATGTGACAATAAAAGTGATTTGATTTGATCTTGTGTTGCTGGATTTTCCATTGAGTCACTGTACATCTCATCGTCTGAGTCATCTGCACGATATTTGGTGAGAATGATGTCATCGAATCATATTTTTCAAACACACAGACACGCTGTTTGCTTTATATGCAAATGTAGTTTCATTAAATGACTGCTAAATCTTTTTTTAATCTGAGTGCAATACAAAGCCCCCCCAAGTTTTGTATTCTCCAACACAACTGCTAGCTGGGATAAAACCATGTATACCTTGGCCTAGAAACAGAACTAAAGACCAGAGACTATACCATGAGCCAATTCCTCCTCTTCCTCCTCTGTGTTCAGAGAACTGTGAACGTCATCGGCCGAGGAGGACACGCTGTTCTCCTCACTTCCATTAAAGACTGATAATCCTCCTCTCCCTGCTGCAAATGTGCTTGAGTCTGCAGAATAGAAAAGAGCTGAGAAGTCCTCAAATACAGTGGTATGAATCATTTCACTAAATAAAGACACAAGGTTGTTGCTGTTCCTCCATCTCCATGTCCTCTTCCTTATTTTCCCCATTCATTTCACTTTCCCCCTCTTCAACATCATCATCAGTTTTTTCCGGCATTAGTGTTTCCAGTTTCAAAATTCATTAAAATATGAAATGTTGATTAAACAGGCACAGATAAGGATACATCTTATGGTTAAGTACTTTAAATGCTTCTAACGAAAGTACCTGTGGATAAGGGTACTGCTTTACTGATTGCATCGTCATCATCATCTTCCTCCGCTATCTCATAAAATGGGTCAAGAGCGTCCATTAATTCTGCCATGCTGTCTGTGACTGGGAGGGTTTCAATTATCTATGATAAAACATTTGATTGTTTCTGGTTTAAACTATTTTTACTGATACCTCAATATGATAAGAGCTTAATCTCTGCAATCTATACAACTACCAACCAGCTGTATTTCCTGAACGTACTCCATCATGGCTTGGTCCTTTGACATGTTTCCCAAGGTTTTCCATGCCTCCCTGCAAAGAACACACGTGTGTTTGGGTTTAATATGCATATTTATATTTACAAAAAGTCAACATTTCAATTGAATAGATACACCATATTCATAATGGGCATGTAGATTTAAGATAAAAATCATCTACAAAAAAATATATATATTTTGGTGATTGATATTTACCATTTAGCTTTACCAATAGGATCCCAAGCGTTTGGTTTTGGGGTGTTACATGGTCCTGCTGTAGCTTGTTTGTAGTAACTGTAGAATATAACCAGCATATCATCGGATAAGTCATAGGAGCCTGTGTGAAATGAGGAAAGAATTATTAAAATTAGATATTTAAAAAAAAAACATATAGTTCAATACTTGACACTGGTGTTTAATACTTAATAAAGAGGTATTACCATCTTCAGGTACATTTCGGATCACTTTAACAGCCGCTTCAAACCTCCTCTGAGTGGATTTGGGATCTTCCATTGCCCTTCGTGTCAAGCACAGGTCTACAGGTCAGAAAAAGCCATAAACGTTTAACCAACAGACGTGGACCAATAAGCATATCACGTTAATAAGGTAATGATTTAAATGTAGATTCAATACTTATTTGAGATGTTAATTATATATTGCACACCTTCGGTTAATTAGTAATATCAGGTTAATTAATTAACCATTAAACATTTTAAATGAACTTTACACCATACTAAGAAATTACTGTATAAACTCTTAGAAAATGCCGGAAATTTAGGACACTGAACAACAAAAAGCAAAACACCACATAAAATATTACTACTCACCCCCTGTGTTCCGTCCATCTGAAAAATACTGTTCAGTGCGTCCTCTTAGGTATTAACTGAAGCAGATGCAGTTCGGGTGATGTAGTTTCCAGTGACGCCAGACCCACAGTGATGAATAGAATGTAGCGCGCCTTTAGACTACATGATCCACAATGCCTTGCGACGGGATATTTAAATGGCTTATGCTCATGTTGAGATTTTTTAAGCAAGAAGCTGTCCAGTTTCTGAAAAATCAGAATAGATAAATTCAGATTATACAATAGTTTTATTATTTTTAACAACATTGGCTCCGTTAGTTACATTTTCTTGGTCGTTAATGCTTGTTACATGTAAGGCTGTGCTGTGGGCGTTTTAGGGTTTAAATTATTGCACGTCAGTTGTAGTGCTTAAAATGCATAGTGCATAGTTCATGACTTATTGTCGCATTATTATTACTTTATTTTATCATACCAATATTTGCATAGCATTATCATCTCGGATGATTAAAATGTTTTATATTATGAAAATCATATGATTACATCTAAAGAAATTTAAAACCACGTGGCACATTCTTAAAGTCTAAAAAACATTGCCCGAAACGGTGTACAAAATAACACAGTCTATTTACAGCCCTCGGTGTTTGTCCAATAATTTCACATTCTGGTCAGAATGCTGTTGTAGATAATCGCGGTATTTCTCATCGCTGAGAAAATCGTACTCCTCTTCCATTGGTCCATAACGAATTCCCAGAGCCGAACAGCCAATCACAGCCCAGTGCGTAAAGCACTGCGTTGAGATTCGTCGGCCTGCTGAAAAAATAGGAGCCAACGGGAATCCCACAATGCCAGGCGAGGGACCTCCTGTCGGAGAGTGAAGCTCCGCTTGTTTCAATGAAAGAGGGAGAGAAGAGTAATGCAGAGGGATGTAAGATGGCAGAGCTACAAATGTTGTTAGAGGAAGAAATCCCGGCTGGAAAAAGAGCCCTTGTGGAGAGCTACCAAAACCTTTCAAGGGTCGCGGAATATTGCGAGAACAATTATGTGCAGGTATGGATCGAATAAATTACCTTCTCCTTTCATGTATTGTCTGAATCAGTGTGGATGTGATTGATACGCGAGCACTGCATATGTAGCGTTACAGAGATCCTCATCAAAACGCACCGATGCGTGATATATCATAATTGAATATGAATGTTGAGCGTTTGTATTTGGACGATATTTGAGTTGTTTAAGGCTGATGCACACAATGCACGAATTCACTTTCGGAGGGTGTGTCAGAGACGTGCCGCTTTCGCTACGATGGATGGAGACAGATCTCTAAAAAAATATATAACAGCTTAATATCAAGCATATCGCCTCAAAAATCTAGTTGTACGATATATAATAGCACATTGCAGGTTAAGCCGCGTTAATGTATCGATGGCAAATGTGTTTGAAGCCAGCACGTCATTTTTCGAACTAACACGTCATGCTCTGGATGTTCCAATGTTACGCTTGTCCGCGAGATTCTGCTGTCTGCTTTCTGTCGGGGTCCAGACGCGTGTCGTGACCGTGTGAGTGTGATCAAAGCACAGATATTCATTTAACCTCGAAACGCTGTTGAACTTCAGCCACGTTTTATACGCCGGTGGAACTGAAATAAAAGCGTTTCACCACCAGTGCAGTGTGTGTGTGTGTGTGTGTGTGTGTGTGTGTGTGTGTGTGTGTGTCCTGTGAGGTAGCATCATGGCGAGACGCGAGTGTCGGTGATGGTGTGAATTAGTTATTGCTGACACACCTGTGTGTTAATGTGTGTGTGTGTGTGTGTGTCTCACTCCAGCCTTTTCACTCACACGCCGACAGTGAGAGCCTGATGGGAAGCATTGCTTCAGATGTCCAGATGTTGCAGTGTATTCTTTCAAAGTAAATGATAATCCTAGAAGTTCATTATGATGCATATCTATTGTGTTTTATTAAAGCATGCATGTGTCATTCTGCAGCGGTGAAAGAAAGGATCATTCCCTTTAATTATCCAGGTGCATGTATCACCAAAGGGACATTTATGTTGATGATGATCAGTAGTTTAGTTAAACCTTAGTGTTTGTTTAACCCTCAGTACTCTACTACATATATGGACTAAGATAATCTAGTTATATAAAACACAAGTTCTTTAGACACAGCCTTACATTAGGTCTGAAAAAATAACATTCACTTTAAAATTCATCTTGGTGAAATTTCGGATCGGTGACACGGTACAATTTGTTTTGATTTCATCTCATTGTTATTGTTTATCTCTCACTACCCATAAAGCCAGCTGTCCTCAGACCATAACTTAATACTTCGTATAGATTCAGATTTATTGAACTTAGGAAAAGCAATATAAATGAATGAGGAAGAGGTTTATTTAAAAAAAAAATGTTTCTACTCGAGCACCCATTTGAGATCGATGTGCATGCTGTTGCTCACCTTTTAATATTTTTTGCTGATAAACGTGTTTAATGAAAGCGGTGTAAATTGGACTTTTCATCATGATGTGCCCAGCAATATGATATTTGCCGATACGATTACAATTTGATTTGATTCAAAGGCCTTCGAAATGATATATCATCCAGTTACAATTTTTAGTAACTATACATTAAAAAAAAATTATATTAAATAAAAATGTATCTAATTGAATTCTCTGACAGTTGCAAATCCTACATTGACGTGCATGACAAAAAACACACTTTAGCTTTATAAATAATGTAGGAAAATGAATTTAAAAAGCACTTGAGATTATATCAGTCATCTGTTGACCGCTCATTATTGCCTTGTGTAATGAAAACAGTGACAACAGTCCAGAGTTTTTCAGTCTTCTGTGCTCTATATTGTGCAAATCTTATAGATTTGAAGTTATAACCTTAATGTGAGTAGTTTTCGCCTCATTTTTCACATGTTTGTAATATCACAGTATGGTTATTAATACATGTAATGTTAGTGTTACTGAGCAAATACAAGATTATAATTGTAAAGTAATGAATAAACCTCAGAAATCAATGTAATCTAAAGTACATTTAGAACTGATCATCATGCAAACAGGTTACGCAGAGAGAGCCTGGGAATGTCTAGATGCTTTGCATGAATAGTGGTAGCGCCGTCTTTACTTGTGAGATCTGTGTGAGTTACATTTAGCTTGCTTTTGCAGCGATCGCAGCGATGCTTTCTCAGATATTCACAGAGGTCTGAATGACTCAAAGATGTTTCTCTTGTGGCGTTGGTGGGTGTATCGTTCTGGTCCGAAGCAGGGCTCTCTGGCTCTAGACAGAAGTTAGTCATGTCTTTACCCTGCCCTTTGAATCAGTGCTAAAACCATTTGTCAATGAGTTCTAGAGTGCGTCATGTAGAATTAATCAGAGATTAGTAATGTGTTCATTTGAGCATGACAAACCATTTTTACACTATCTTATAAATTTAGGGCGTTTTTTTTATTTTGAAAAGAATTGATACTTTTATTTTCATGAAGGATGCTTTCAATAGAGTAGAAACGAGAGTTAAGGTTTCGGTTCCTTGCCCACCAGATTGTTATTTTCAAGAAATGATAACTTTTATCGTGGAAGGAGTCTTTAAATGAATCAAAGTGACCGTAAAGGCGTTTGTAATGTTAAAAAGGACTATTTCAAACTAATGCTTTTTGAGTTTTCTCTATTCAATCCTGAATGCATCAGAGTTGTCGCAAAAATGTTAAGCAGCTCAACTGTTTTCAATATTGATAATAATAAATATTTCTTGAGCAGAAATTAGAATGATTTCTGAAGGATCACGTGACACTGAAGACTTGGAGTAATGATGCTGAAAATACAGCTTTGAAATAAATTACAAAAAAAGTTTTACATTTCAAATCAAATTTCAAATGTATCAAAAAAATTAATTGTACTAGTTTTTCTAAATAGTACTGGTTTCACTAGCCTATATTTTGATCAAATAAATGATTAATGGTGAACATAAAATCAATTTACTATTTACAAACCCCAACCTTTTAAATAACGGTGTACAGTTTATGAATAGGAATCATAGTCAAGACTTATGGCATTTTGGACCTAATAAGTGAAACCCCAGCAGTACCTGATAAATGATCTCTTTATTAATTATTAAAATGATTTCTTTAAAGCAGACGCTTTTATCATTACAGTGCATTCAGGTTATACATTTTTTGTCAGTTGTGTTCCTGGAATCAAACCCACAACCTTTGACTGCTAATGCAATGCTCTACCACTGAGGCAGCATATCATCCCAGCCAGGACATTCATCTGTATTTCCCCCGAGGCGACGGACACATGGTCTGAGAACAGCTGACGTGGAGGAACAGGTGGTGTTTGAAGCAGTGCTGCATGCTAGTTGTTAACAATATAAGATTAGAGTCAGCTTTGGGTTCATGTATACTCGTCAGCTACTAGTATTCATGTCACAGTATTCTGACATGGTCACTATCAGTATGCTAAAGCTAATTACCGTTACATATGTTTAAGTGATTGCAGCTGAGAGGAATCCATTGCATTGCTATTCATAATTAGTAGATTCAAGACCCAGAAGATTTGGTAATCATGCAGCAGAAAAGTGCTTGTTTGCTATTGCTCATATTTGAGGTTAGGGATTTGAACAAACCCATATATTTACATTAAAGGAGTGAAGGGAACAATATTTATGAACCAGAATCACAGAGACTTGAAACGTAGGCTTGTTTTTGACTTTGACTTGAATGAGCAACCACATAGAAACGTGCTAAAATCATATAAAACATATGTTTAAATCTTTTTAAAAAGCAGAGTGAGAAGTCCTCGTGTGTTTAGTGTTAATGTTTGTTCATGTCTGTGATGCTAAGATAACTAGTCACTGGTGAAACTGGAAATAGTTTGAAATGTTTTGAATTTCAGCAACAATAAGAAATGGATTAACGCTAATATGGTCTCGTTGCATCATGCTCTTGTCTGGAAACTGTACGTTTTCATTGCCTGCTGGTTTCATCAGATTTGTTTAGGCTCATTTGTCACATTAGTTTACAGAATGACTGAATAAAATACGTCATATTGGTCCTTCACAGCATTCTGTGGTCAAATGTTTTTGTATAATAATGACTGCTCCACCTGTCTCATATCTATCATATCACACTGCACTCACTTTCTTCTCAAATCATTCTATTACAGGGAGCTTCATTACATATTTTTTGCAATAATAAATGAATGTAAATTTGTATACATGCTATTATCCAGATTTTAGTCCATTTTTTTTTTAAATAGATGTTATTTAAAGCAACTTACAGTATATATTACCGTACGGTTGTTAAGATTTGTTTTGATGTTTTTGAATAGTCTTTTATGTTCACTAAGTTTGCATTTATTTGAAAAAAAACGTATTAAAATAAAGAAATTAAATATTATTACAATTTAAAATAACTTTTATGTTTTGATATTTTCCCATATTTTTTAAAGTATAATCTGTTCCTGTGATCAAAGCTGAATTTTAAGCATCATTACTCAGTGTCACATGATCCTTCAGAAATCATTCAAATATGATGATTTTTTTAAAAGCATGTCTTATTGTTATCAATGTTGTGCTAACAGTTGTACTACTCTATATTTTTGTGGACACCATGGTACATATTTCAGGTTTCTTCGACGAATATAAAGTTCAAAAGAATAGCATTTGTTTGAAATGGAAATCTTTTGTAACTTTATAAATGACTTTACTCTCACTTTTAAAGAATTCGTCCTTGCTGAATGAAAGTATTCATTTATTTTAGAGAAAAATCACACTGACCCAAAATCTTTGAACATTAGTACACTTCTAATGGATAATCCTGCAGAAGTATGTTAGTACTTACTAGAGCTCGACCGATATATCGGTTTCCCGATATTTTTCCCGATATGTAAGCATTTTTTTTTGTCACATACACAATTATACAGAGTATAACCAGCAGTGAAATGTGTTCTCTGTATTTGACCCATCCAAGCACACACACACACTTGAGCAGTGGACACACACACACTTGGAGCAGTGGACACACACACACACACACTTGGACACACACACACACACCTGTGGACAGTGGACACACACACACACACACACACACACACACACACTTGGAGCAGTGGACACACACACACACACACACACCTGGAGCAGTGGACACACACACACACTTGCACACACACACACACACTGGAGCAGTGGACACACACACACACACACTGGACACACACACACACACACACTGGAGCAGTGGACACACACACACACACCTGGAGCAGTGGACACTGTGGACACACACACACACACACACACCTCACTCAGTGAGACACTGGAGAGTGGACGCACCACCGCATGTGGAACTTTACACACACACACACAAGGAGCAGTGGACACACACACACACACTCGTTTGGACACACACACACACACACACGTGGAGCAGTGGACACACACACACACACACTCACACACACACTTTCAGTACACACCATCACACACTTCACTGTGGACATCACTAAGCACTACAGATTGTTTTTTCTTGTTTTTTATTTCGTTCACGCTAAACTACTATAGAAACTTATTTCACCAATAAACATCTAAATAAATCTCTCTATCGAAATTAATTATTTATTATCTCCGCAAGCGATCGCAGTTTGAGTATAGTTCTGTGTAAATAGATAAACCGCGCTGTCAGCAGTTTTCATAATCTAGAATGACAAAAACATTTTAATAATTCTGATAAAACAGTTAAGAAATGCAATAAAATACGATGTTTTGTTTGTTATAGCTTATTTCAATATTCCAGAGAATATTATCCAGTGAATTATTCTTCACTCTTTAGTCTATTAAACAGCGTTTAAACCTAAAACTGTAGTTTAAAATGAAGCTGATATGACTTCTGTCCTTTATTTTCTCCATTTGAAAACATTAGACATTATTTTGCTTATTGTTAATATCAGTGTTGCTGATGATGCTTTTTATAAATAAAATGTTTTTATTGTTGTAATTTGAAGATTAAATTTTACATGAAAATGTTTAATTTTCAACAGTTGTTTGTTGTTGTTAAGATGACTGAAAGAAGGAAAAAACCAAAGTGAAGAATGGACTTCACTCAGTTATTTATTTACTTTATAACAGTAAATAAATATCGGTTCTGCATATCGGTTATCGGGTACATAAACATACAAATAATTGGTATCGGTTATAAAAAATCAATATCGGTCGATCACTAGTACTTACCCATCTCTTCTCATGTCGCTCACTGACCTTTCATTGGGAAGCCAATGTCTTTTTCCACATGACAGTCTGATCTGATGTAATGTCTCCTCTAGAGTCCATTAGAAATCCCAACATGCTTTTACATCATCATTCACAAGAGGCACAACAGCTTTAGTTTGGGAAATCATTTCTTGTGGTTGAATCTATTTTTCACAAGCACATCTTTTTCTGGTGGAACATAGAAATAATATATTTGTATATGTTTCTTGTCCATACAGTGGAAGTCAATGATTACCAACATTCTTCAAAATACTTTTGTGTTCTGTAAAAGAGAGAAAATCAAACCGCGTTGGGATGGCACGAGGACGAGTGACTGATGACAGAATCTTCATTGTTGTGCAAACTACGTCTTTAAAACTTGTGGTATCATTATTTTGTATTCTCTGCTTAGGCACAAGACAAGAGGAAAGCCCTTGAGGAGACCAAAGCCTACACCACCCAGTCCCTGGCGAGCGTGGCCTATCAGATCAATGCCTTAGCCAACAATGTGCTGCAGCTGCTGGATATTCAGGCTTCACAGCTGCGCAGGATGGAGTCCTCCATCAACCACATCTCTCAGGTCAGCCCTGGGCACCACAACACCAACAAAACACAACCAGGCCTTCCTTACCCAGCATGAAACCCAGATAAAAAAAAGATCAGACTACTTTTAACACAGTGAAAAATTTAGAATCAGGGTTTAAGCTGAATTTATTTATTTTATTGTTATAAATCCGAAATTAAAGGCACAATATGTAAGTTTTTGCCGCTAGAGGTCGCATTTTCAAAACAATAACAAAGGCGAAGCTTGATGACGCTATGAAGGAGAGTGGGACGATGGGAGATGTTGTTGTTACCATCCAGAGATGTATGGAATTCACAGATGAGGTAATTAATGATTTTTATTATTACCTGTACCTGAACATTTACAGGTTCAAAGAATATTATGACTGACTTCAGTCTAGCGTCAGTATAAGCACTCTCAAAAAACTCCCCTTATCAGTAAAGCTGACTATACACTGTTTGCTGAATGAATCTCTTGCATCATACGTACATCTGCACTTTGTTGTTTTTGATGAGAGAATTCGCGAGAGAGCAGAATTCAGTCAGCGAGTGCGTGCACCGAACAGAAAACTCTGCATTTCAGTGATGACTCATCTGAACGCCTCTGACTGGCCATTGCATTCATAAGCTCAACAGTGTGTGTGTGTGTGTGTGTGTGTGTGTGTGTGAATAATGCATAACACTGTAAAAACGCGTAAAACGAATCATGGTGCAACATTGAGCAAATCTAAATTTAATGCTGCAGTTAACACTTTTTTTTTTTATTTTTTTTGCGACAGCTGTAATTGATTTAATTTTAACTGTACAGCGAAAAAAATTGCTTTTGTTTCTACAAGCGGAAACCGAGGATAGTGTGGATATTACGTCATTGATAGGCGGCATTGACCAGGGGCGAGTAATTATTTAAAATGGGAATTTCTCTGGATTTACAAATCCTCGGGATATCTTTTGGGATAACGTAAATACACAACTGCATGAAATATATCACACTGTGCAAGTGGCTTTTGGATATTTTATTACAAAAATCTTACATATTGTGCTTTTAAAAATCAAAGAGACAAAAATATCACCTACTGTGTTTTTTTTTTTTACCAATTTACCGGATTGAACACGATTCTCCAATTTTACACACTGTTTACTGCAAACATGCAAAGTTAAAAACTATTCTAAAATTCAGTTGGTATTTATTCATTTGGTCATTCAATCAGTTAAAAAATAAATACAAATAAACACAACAGTTGTAAAAAATATTTATGACTAGTAAATCATTGTGTAACCTTCTGGCAGCTCCCTGTTTAAATTACTTAGAGGTAGATAATGACCAAAATCCTTTCCATGATATTATTATTTATAGATTTATTTTATTTTTACAATGACACAACTAATTTGCGACCACAGTAAGGAACACCATCTCGTTATAGTAATTCTGCCTGAAATCAGAGCTGTTACTAATTGAAATTAAAGCAGCACCCTGTATTTCTCAACATTGTAGCTTTAATGACTTCTAATTAAATTAGGAAAATCTTCCATTTTAAATCAGTCTCTTTGCAAACCACTAGTTTCACTGAAGACAACCATTTGGATCTTTGCTGATGCTTTCTGAAAAATATTGACTAAAATTAACACAAAAAACGATCGACATAACTTATTGACAACTTTCACTGAAGCCGCTTTGAACCAATGCATATTGTGAAGCATACTATACTAAATAAATGTGTCTTGACTTCCCAATTTACCTGCCATTGAGTCCTGTAAAGACCTTATATTTTGACCCGTGCAATTTTATCATATTAGCGTGTGAGAGGAGCACCAAATGCAAAAACAATCTTAAATCGGCTGACCTCACATGCTCTGCTGTTTCTGACTGCCATCACTTATATATGTAATATGCATAAATAATTAGATTTACACGGACTAGACTAGAGAGTGATTAACTGCATTGAATATGTTGGAAATTAAATAGTAATAATGCTTGACATGCCGTAATCACTAGAGCCTGAGCTCAGTCCTATCTAACGTAAGCCATGATTTGTAAAGAGCGTCTCAGACACTTTTAGTCTCCTCTGTACATGCATCGCCATTTGAACACAATGTAGGAGTGAATTCTTTCATCTGGAGTGTGTTTATTAAGGGTAATAAGAGATCCCGTTCCCCTATTATGTGCTAGAGTAGATTGGCAGGGCCTTAATGGAAACTAGATCTAATGATGTGCTGAAGTTAAAAGGCTCCTGTGAACTAGTTTGCCACCACTTGTCTCTAAGAAGATAGACACGAGTGGCAGGCAAATTATGTCAAAAATGGCAAAAGTCTCAGATCCTATCATCGGTGTCCAGACATCCAGGCAGGAGAACTGGTAAGAGCTGTTGTGTCTGCCATTTTAAACCCAGACAATTCATCCAAAATCATCCTTCCCCAGAAGAAGCCATTTAAAAATCTAGTTCTTGTGATGGTAGAAAATAAAGCCCACATAGTGACAGAAGTGAAGTGTTTCTGAGATCAACAAACCACAGTCATATAATGCCAATAACACGATCCAGTGAGACATTTTCTTCTAAAATATTGGATTCTGAATCAAAGATATCTGAATAATCAGTGAAAATTCAAATTCCATAAGTTCACAAATAAAAGTGAGAACCTGATTCATGAGAAGATTAGGAGACCATAAACGGTATTTGTATGTAAAATGTATATTTGTTCCAAAATGTTGATATTATTTATAAAATACATAATAAACAAACCTTTAAAAATTATATTTATTGTACTTTTTTTTTTTTTATGTTTTATAAAAAAATATCTCCTGTTCACCAAAGCTGGATTTATTTGATTTAAAAAACAGTAATATTGTGAAATATTATTACACTTTTTGCCATTACTCCAGTCTTCAGTGTCACACGATCCTTCAGAAATCATTCTAATAATCTGATTTGGTGCTCAAGAAACATGTATTATTATCAGTTATGAACTGGCAAACTGAAAGTTCAATAGAGCTGCATTTATTTAAAAGTACAAAAAAATGTATATTATAAATGTCTTCTGTCACTTTTGATGAATGTGTTGCATCCTTGCTGAATAAAAGTACTTAAAATAACTAAACAAAAAACATACTGAGCTCAACTTTTGAACGGCATATACAAATTTAAATGCATCCGCACTAAAATATAAATAATTGTATGTATGGACAGATTTATATGAATCCTGTTGTTTAGCTCAATAGATACTGAATTACTGTAGGTATAATGAGATTCATTAAAAATATTTAATGCCATTCAATTTATTTATCTGAACCTACCTATCCAAATATATTTGTGCGAAAACCACGCTTTACAAACAAATGCCTAGGAATACTAACGAGGTCACGTTTAATTAGTATTCACACATTTAAATAAAAATAAAATTAAACACATTTGTATCATTCATACACAATTTGAAGCAGTATATACACTGGGATATGATATATTTATTATGTCTTTCACTTAGACTGTGGACATTCATAAAGAAAAAGTTGCCAGACGAGAGATCGGGATCCTCACCACCAACAAAAACACATCTCGGACCCACAAAATCATCGCCCCCGGGAACATGGAGCGGCCCGTGCGCTACATCAGGAAGCCCGTAGATTACACCCTGCTGGATGATGTGGGTCACGGGGTTAAAGTAAGTTTGACAAGTTTGATGTTTACTAGACCAGCGCATCATTCTTACTATTGTTCATACTCAGGTTTAGAATAAATTATCAATCAAAAGTCACATGTAGAGTTAATGTGGACTTGTTAGCTTGCAGAACCAAAATATTTATTTTAATAAACCATGAAAAAAACAAGACCTCAAGTCAGTAGATACTACATATAGTAATTTATGATGGGGGGGGGGGGGGACGTTTAAGAGTACAGAAAAAGGTCAATAAGAATCCAATGTTGGATAAAATGTGCCTAGTTAATATACAATCAAATATAAGAGACCCTGTTATTTCTATCATGTTGCTGTTTTAAAACTCAAACAATGAATATTCTGTCATCATTTACTCTCCCTGTTGTTCCAAACCTGTGAATCTCTTTCTTCTGCTGAACACAAGAGAAGATCATTTGAAGAATGTAGGTAACCAAACAGTTGACGGTAGCCATTGACTTATGTATTTTCTCCATGCCATTGAAGTGAATTGCTACCATCAGTCATTTGGTTACCAACATTCTTCAAAATATTTAATTTGAGTTACTGTGCGTTCACACCGGACGCGGCGAGAGCGTCAAAGTGGCCGGAAGTCATTCATTTTCAATGAGAGCCGGCGGCGAGCTCTGGCGAGAGCGGCGCGGCGTGTTTTGGACGATGAGAGCGTCGAGGAGAGTTGAAATCAGGTCAGCTTTATGGTAATGAGCTATGACGCGGTTCGGCGGCAACCAATCAGAACGTAGAAGTCCTCCGCTTGAAAGGATTCCAGAGAACGCAGCACTGAGCATTAGTTCCCAAGCATTTTAACGCTAGAGGACGCTTTGTTTTTCAGCCGGAATGCTATTCATTTCCTCAAAACAACATAGATTTGACCAATTACATTAAGGCTACACTTCAACCAGGACAGTTTGTAATGTAGGCTGCGCACAAATGAACGTTAATGTTAATTTAAGACCAAGGCTAGTAAACGTCTCCTATAAACTGCATGTTGAAATTAATCATAAACACAAAAGCCACACCACACAAATGGCTTTTAATTGGTTTATTTTGTTAGCAAACATGCAACTATAATTGTTAAGTTTCCTTCGATAAATTTCTTTCACATTTAAAATATTTCATGAGGTTAACCTATACTCTACTTGTGGTCAGTCTGCACAAGATCAACGTGCGTGTTTGCTTTGCGGCTCCTTTAAATACATGACAAGCATTCGATCTACGTCAGAGCGGCCGAGCGTCCACAGATCTTTCTACAGCGTTGCTGGCAGGGCGGCCAGGGCGACTTTTGACGCTCTCGCCGCGTCCGGTGTGAACGCACAGTTAGAAACTGATACAGGTTTGGAGGGTAAATGATGACAGAATTGTCATTTTTGGGTGCACTATCCCTTTAAGTGTAAAGCCCCGTTCACACTACAAGCGACAAAGCAACACGATCCCGTTCATTTCAATGGAGAGCTGGAGATTTGCAGCGACACGAGCGATAGCGAGCGTGTCCAGCGACGCGATAAAGTTCAGAATCCTTCAACTTATGCAAATGAAGAGCGGGAGCGACAGCCAATAGGAAGGAAGACGGTTGAGCTCATGTGATCGTTCTCCTCTCAGCCGTAGATAAACATACGCAATGGGAAAAAAGTAGGCTCTGTTTCTAATTCATTTTTGTTTGTGATTTTGTGAAAATGACTTTTCTTAGATGAAATGAATAAAATGATGTGCAAACTACACCTGACTGCGTTACAGTATTAACAGTATTCAAAAGCGGACTCAACAAACTGCTAAAGAAATTGATCCATCGTGTGTGTGTGTGTGTGTGTGTGTGTGGGGGCATGTGTATAATGTGTGTGTGTGTGTGTAATTTAAAACGTATAAATCATACAGTAGTTTTTGGGGGAAAGTATAAATGCCCGTCTCCGTGAGGCTCAGCACATACGTTTGTACAGTATAAAAACTCATGAAAGTCCCCGTATAAAAAACATGTGTGTGTGTGGTGTGTGTGTGTACCCCTCTCAGGTTTCTCTCACTATATTCATGTTATTAAATTATTCATGTCCATCAGTGTCAGCTCTGAGCTGTTATAATGACATCACTTTGCTCTCTGGACCCTCTTACCGATGTTATCACATTAGATCGTCACTATCTGAACTGAGATGTAATTAAGAACGATGTCTTTGTCTTTTACGTTGACCTTTATGTGTCTTGTATGGTTTTTATGGGACGAAGCCATGATTGGTGCTGATGGTGTGCTGTCAACATTATTCACTAGCTGAAGCAGATCTTGAGGGCATGTGCCGGCAGCTCCCCCCGAGACCTGTTTTAACTGCTTCATTAGTTTGGTGCTGATGTGAGCTGTCCTTTCCCCCCTCGGCGGAGTAAACGCCCGCAGGCTGCCCTCATCCTGGCTCTGTAATTAGGACACTTAACTCATCAAATGATGCTCTCTCTGTGTCCGTCTCCTGTGATTGACATACTCAGAGGACACGCCTCTCTCCTCCGCCATCAGTCACAACTTTGTTACCATTATCATAATTGGTGGATTGGTGAAAATGTCAAAATTCAATAACAGTACTAGTAAAATTTAAAGTTATCAATCCCAATTATGTTACCACAGCGAAATCTAATATGCTACTGAACATTAATAGTATTTTTTGCAGCAAGGTGTTTAAATTTCAATTTTTTTATTCTTACCTAATAAATAGGTAATAAAGTAAGTACTGTTTATATATTTCATGGTACTGAATGAACTACCTTCTAAATAAATAAATGTATGGATAGACAGAACAGAGATAGAACACGCATAATAAAAAAAAAAATATATATATATAGAGAGAGAGATAATTATTTTAATTTTTTTTTTTAAATATTTTGCAATATTACTTTACTGCATTTGGCGCAAACAATTTCTTTCAAAAACTTACACAAAAGAAGCTTACCAACCCCAAGCTTTTAAATGTTAGTTTATACTTCAGTCACAAATGTCAGATTATTATCCATTAAATATATTTATATTTTTTTACATATTCGTATTTGACTCTAAAGCCGTTACCAAATACTGTTAAGCATTATATCATATTAATGACTTACTAAAAAAGGTATTAATCATTGTTAGCAACATGTTTGAGGAGTACGGGAGTGTAAAAGTAAATTTTTCTATAATTTTATGGCACATTAGCTCATATTAGCTTAGCTAGATTGTTGTGGACCAAATACCAACAATACTGTGAAATACGTATTTAAGGCAGTTTCCTTTGAAAGATGGGTAACATGGTTAACCGTACAGCTATGATTATAGGTTTTTAACTTTTAAAATGATCTGTAAGATGTTAAATTAAATCCACATGACAAAATACATGCCGTTATGTCACATCGCGTTATAATAAAGCACATTAGGGATCATTATATATCAGAAATACAGTGTAAGCTAGAAAAGACATTTGATTTGATTTCATAATTCTGCTTTCTGTAGTAAATGAACCTGATTAGACGGTAATTATGACTGACGTTTATGTGATTATCATGCAGTTGCTCTGTCTTGATTCCTATCAGTCAAATTATACCAGTGTGTTGTTTGTTCTTTATTCAAATGTCTTTGTTTCGCTTCTCCTCTCTCACTTTTTCATTAAGTTAAAGTGATTAAATAACACGATTTATCTTCTTTCTTCCTTAATGCTTTCACTTAGTGGCTTAAAGCAAAGGTAAGTACAGCCTTACACAACCCACAATGCTTTCTGGCTCCTAAATTATTTCCAAACATCAAACTTTGTTTTGTACAGTGTTGTGCAATGAACATTATAGTGTATTTTCATAATTCAATACGAGAAGACTTTTGTCATTTATTTGTGGAAAAACTGTAATGGCTTGGTAAAATTTAGCCGGCATAAAACCATCATTTTTTACAGTTTTGCTCCGTATAAATATTTCTTTGTAGTGTACTTAATGCTGTATGTTTGCAACTGATTAGCATTTATAATAAGCCGATATTATCATGACTGTAAAAGTTGTCATGATGCTGTTTTCCCTGTCAAATGTCTTTCAGCAAGGGAATAACCAGCCAGCTCGGGGAGGTGGAGGAACATTATCCAGGACTAACCCCCCCACACAGAAGCCCCCGAGCCCACCCATGGCAGGGAGAGGTACCCTGGGGTAACTATATTACACTCTTCATGTGTCAGTGCTGTTTTTGTGTACCTCTATTATTAGACTGTTATCAAATATGCGGTCTCGTGTGATTTTGTTATTTATTCTTGTGTTATTAGGAGTCTGGCATCTGAACATCATACTTGTTCGTATGTAGTTTCTACTGTAACAAATGTGTGTTTGTGTTTTTTTCAGACGAAACACATCGTATAAGACGCTGGAGCCAGTCAAACCTCCTGTGGTGCCTAATGACTACATGACCAGTCCAGCTCGCCTGGGCAGCCAGAACAGCCCGGGACGCACCGCCTCGCTCAGTCAGAGACCCCGAACGCACAGGTACAGCTCAAAGACAACACAGGCCTTCTGATGGGACGCTGTGCTGGGCGTACTGGAATATACTCTACTGGTCAGAAGGTTGGGGATGTTTTTGTTTTTGAAAGAAATTAATGCTTTTATTCAGCCAGGATGCATTCAATTGATCTATAGTGACAGTAAATAGTTTTATAAAACTTTTTAATAAAAGATTTATGTTCAGTTTTCTGTTCATCATACACTTAAAAATTGATTGTGGTTTCCTCAAAATATAACATTTAATTTCATGTGAAACTGAAGCCTGGAGTAACAGCTGCTGAAAATTCAGTTTTGCATCACAGGGATATATATATATATATATATATATATTATATATATATACACTTATACTAGGGGTTGCACAGACTAGTGGACTTCAGTGCTCTGCCATGACGCTTTAAGCTTGAAGTCGACTAGTCGCTGGTCCTATAGAGGGCGCAATAGGATAATAAATCCACATTTACGCTCCGTTTCCAAACAGTTAAAATTACAAACTAATTCATACTCTGAATGCGCTCTACAAGAATGTGTGATTATATTACTGGATACTGGAAATTAAACGCAGAATGCAGGTTTTAAACAGTTTATTGTACAGGTAAGTTAATCACGTTCTAATCTAATGCGCTGCTGCACTGTAACGCACACACATAGACAGTACACAATACATCACGCGCAGATCACACACACAGGCTACAGACAGCAATCACGCACAGATACACAGCGCAGATTCGCACACACATTCAGCAGCGCGTACAATACATCACGCGCAATCACACACACATAGCTACAGACAGTAACGCGTACAATACATCACGCGCAGATCACACACACATAGTACAGACAGTATACAATACATCACGCGCAGATCAACACAGACAGTAACGCGTACAATACTCACACACAGATCACACACACATAGAAAACACATAGACTACAGACAGCAGCGCGTACATCACGCGCAGATCAACACACATAGCTTAGCGCGTAGAGAGACGCTCAGGTCACGCGCAGATCACACACACATAATACTTTACGCGCAGATGTACTACTTATCTGTATCTGATCGCACACACATTAGAACGAGCAGATCACACAACATAGAAGACAGTCTACAATACATCACGCGCAGCACACACACATGCGAAATATAACGTAAATACATCACACACAGAACTGATAAAATACAATACATCACGCGCAGATGTACAGACAGCAGCGCGTATAGGTCACACACACATAGCAATAGTCAATACATCACGTCACACACACATAGTGCACAATACATCACGCGCTCACACACACATAGTGTCATACGCGCAGATCACACACACAGACTACAGACAGCAGCGCGTCATATCACGCGCAGATCACACACACAGTGTTTGCGCAAAAATCACAGCTCCAGACTTATTTTCTTAATAATAAATCCCACAGTTCATTAATGAGATATAATTAATTCGTCATCAGTGACTGTCGACTTCGACTTGACTTTCATCACATAAAAGTAAACTTTACCTTAGTCGCTCAACCCTTAATATATACATATTTTTGTACTTATTTTAATACTTATTTTAAATTGTTAGAATATTTCACAATGTTTCTGTATTTTTGATCAAATAAAAAGTCTCACTAACCCCAAACTTTTAAATGGTAGTGTATTCTGAAATATTGATTTAGTCTTTTACGAGAGCTAGAATGTAAAACACCATCAGAACGTGCACTGAACATTGAATACTGGGTTTCATGGTGATATTTCTAAAGCTTGCAGTTGTGAGATAAAAGTCACAATTATGAGAAATAAAAGCCCAGAAATTGGCTTCAGTGTGTTTCTAACCTTTAAAAATGATTTATGTCGGTGCAACATTGGAACATCCCTAAACTCTCATAATCTCCATCTTTATTTGCTTTTCCTTTCTCAAAACGCTGATGAGTCCGTGAAGTTATGGCATTCACTTATACTTATTTATTGGTCATTTTTTTTAATTCTATGGCACTGTTTAAATAAGTGTAAATCTGGAGGTGTTCTTGTCTTTGCTCATAAACCTCGGTCATTGCGTTCCCAGCGGCCTTGTTATACTCACTGAGGGTGAATGAGGTTAAAAATAACACTAAATAGTTTCTAAACCTTTGATTTATCACATTTATCCTCCAGATTCAAGTAATAAAAGGGGTTTGATAGTGCCATAAATGACTTTATTGGTGGGCTAAGAAATGGATGGCACTTTGTGATTTTACGACAATGCTATTTTCTGCTTGGTTTAATAGCTCTTTGTCTTTCTTTGTCTCAGTGGCAGTAGTGGGGGCAGCGGCGGGCGAGAGAACAGCAGTAATAGTATGGGAATCCCTCTGGCTGTGCCAACACCCTCCCCTCCCAGTATGGCACCAGGTGACTGCTCACATTTTTCACAGTGGCCGTTAGCACCGCCCAGCCCAAGAGGCCATGCTAGTTTTGAAACAAGTTATTTTGGTCATTCCTCCTCCTCATCTATTTTTTTGTACTTCTCTTCTGTGCCTGTCCTTTTCCTCTGTCCTGTCTGAGTAGTTCATCCAGGTCCAGGTTTGGGCCCAATCCCGATGTCTCAGTTTGGCACAATCTCCCGGCAGATCTCCAGACACCATTCTTCCACCACTTCTTCCTCTGCCTCGATGGTGTCAGCCACCGGCACCTACCGGCGCGCCCCTGCCAGCTCCTCCCAGTTCTCTGTGTCTCAGCCCCACCTGAACGGGGGTCCCACATACACCCAGACCATAAGTGAGTTCAGTTCCAAGTTAGGGAGAGATATTTAGTGACCCTAAAAACTACTTGGACTACTACATTCATGAATGATAGTTCAAAAATGAAATTTCACTGTTCATGTTATTCACCCTCAGGCCATCCAAGATGTAGGTGTTTTTTTCTTTAGTAGAACAATAAAGCAGATTTTTAGCTGAAACCGTGGTTCTCGGTAATTCATAAAATGCAATTCAGCAGCTACTGTCTTACTGGGAGTAAAAAAAGCATATCAGGGCACACAAAATGAATACCCATGACTCTTGACAATATATTGAGGTGTTATGAAGCGAAACAATCAGCTTGTGCAAGAAACTGAACATCATTATCTGTAGCCTCAGGCAAACGATCCACGGTGATGTCTGGTTTTGGCTATTTTATGTGTTTTTTTGTTTGTTTCTCATGGTTTATGTAAAAAGGTGAGTTGATTAAGAGTACTTTATATGCTTTAGACATGGTAAAACAACAATGTTTCACATCATTATATGGTACTTTATTAATATAACTGCGGATATGTTACATCATTGTTTGATTATGTAAACAAACAGGTTAATCCGTTATTAGAACCTATTCGTTGAAAGGAAGCGTCTGAAAGAACCAGTTCACTGAAGAGAATCAGATTTCCCTGTTTGCCTGAGGCTCTGGATTGCTTATAGACTCTTTTCATGTTAGAAAACATTGTGAGGTTTTTCTGTGGGCGGAGCTTAGGTGATTCCCCTGACCGCTTCACTAACGCTAGCTGGGAATTCAGTTTTTTTAACAATAACTGGAGAAATTCTGATTTGACCTGCATATGTAAGGCCTGCATACTGTCCGGGACCGCGTTATTTGACAAGGTTAACTTTAACGGATGAAATTGTCCGACCTGTACTCACTCAAAAGATGGTCGATCTGACAGGATTCCCTCCGGTTGAGTGACTCACATCTAACCTGGTTAAGACAAACTCACCGTGTCTATCTAGTCATGAAGATGTTATATATATTTCAATTTCAGCAGGCAACTATTTTCACAGCTACATTATTATTCCAGCCACAATTACTCATAAAAATGTATATACAATTACAGATGATTAAGCATATAAATCGTCAGTTTGTTGTTTTACACACATAATTATTTCAATACACGACATAGTGAGATGCATAAGAAGTCTTTAGACGCGCACATAACAACAAAAGACAATACTTTATTGAACCTTTTCTGATAAGAAGTGTGTGACAGCTTTTTTGACGATCGTCTCTGTCCAGTCCGCTCGTTTTCTCTCGTTTAACCACAGCTGTCAAAGTCGTTTTTTTTTTGTCTGGCAGTGGCAGCTGCATTAAATTTCAATATTTCAAAATTCTGACTTTATTCTCGCAAATTCCGAGATTATATCTCACGATTCAGATAAGAAAAACCAACTCGTCATTGTCTCTTTTAAGTTATATCCCACACATCTGCCCCCCCCCCCCTCAGAATGGACAAACTCACTATTGTTGGGTTAAATCGAGTTTATAAAGTCCAAAATACGAAATATCATTTACGAGAAAAAAAAGTCTTAAAAAAGAATTGTGAGACAAAATAGGTAACGTTAAATGTAAAATGTTATAGGTTTAAATAGTATTTCATGCTGTAACTGTAGGGTAAATATAATGTATTCCCTATGAACTGTATATGTGAATATTATGTAGCCCAAATGTTTAAATCAAATTTATGCTTTAAAAGTAGAGTAATATAGCAGGCATCATTCATTAGTCTGTCCGTTTAAACGTCTGCATTTTTGATGACAGTATTCTATAAAAATGATTTGCATTTCGATTCTGACATCGAAAGGCACAGCAATACATTTGATCTCTTATTCTGTGGATCTTCCCTGTTTCACTCCGCTTGTTACCGTGTGTTTCTGCCACCACAATGCGCGCGCAGCTGCGAGTGACGTAACTGTGACGTCTACATGAAATTGGTCTATAATGTTGTAAAAAAAAATCTGTTTCTTGCACAGACCAATCGTTTCGCTTCAGAAGACCTCAATATGTCATCAGCAGCCACGGGTATTAATTTTGACTCTACAAATGGCAGTAGCCATTGACTTGCATTTTATGAATCACAAAGGACCACCGTTTCAGGTACAAATCTTCTTTACTGTTCTACTGAAGAAAAAAATCACCTACATCTTGAATGGCCTGAGGGGGAGTAAATTAACAGCATTTTTTTGTTTTTGAGTGAACTATACCTTTAATTTACACTTTAAAATGCCTCAGTGCCATTGCATTAGGAAACAAATATCAAGCTCAAATGTGTAATTTCTTAGCCACTAGCAGCACCAATCACTTCTCTCTGTTATAAATGAGGTTACTAGCAACTAGCAGTCCTAGTAACCGATGATCTGCCTGCTTTTCTGCTTTTCATCTCTTCATGTCACAATAACTCACAACGGCTTTTACCTTCTGTCTGTTTATGTGGCTGTGTGTAACTCTTTGGGCTTGTTTTTTGCCTGTTATCATCTGTGTGTCTGTGTGTGTGTCTGTCTGTCTGTGTCTGTGTCTCTGTCTCTGTCTCTCTGTCTGTGTGTGTGTCTGTCTGTGTGTGTCTGTCTGTCTGTCTCTGTGTCTGTGTCTGTGCTGTGTGTCTGTCTGTCTGTGTGTCTGTGTCTGTGTGTGCGCTCCGTGTGACTCCAGTGTCTGTCGCTCCACCCCCTCCTCCCTTGGTGCAGCTGACGCCCCAGATTCCTCTCACTGGCTTTGTGGCCAGAGTTCAGGAGAACAGTGAGTAATGCACACAGAAGCATAGTGCTTAGACCGTCACATATGCTCTCCGTTCACCTCACCTCTCAATTATTCTCCCAACCTCAAATTAATATTTCATATTTCTATTTATTAAAATATAGATATTTTTAATAGATTAGAATTTAAACCGTTAAGTCTCTTCTTTGATAAACATGTAAATTAAAATTTTTTTGATATACTTGGGGGGCAAAAAGTTAAAATTTTCAGAGTGGTACAACAGTCCTTAATCATAATGCAGAAAAAATCATTAGAAAGAAGATATTTTTAAAAGGTGTTGGTGTTATTGGCATCTCTTTTTATAATTTCTTAGAAAGAATGCAACAAAAATGGATCTGTTGAGGAGTTATAGTATACACATGTGAAACGGTTTCACTCCAAAAAAAAAAATTAAAAGTATTTTCTTAACATTTTCTTGTACCCGGGATTTATTTGATTGCATAAATAAAAACAGATTTCTTTACTTTAAATGTAATGCGTACTGTGCCATCTTCGATATTAAGAGAAGCATTTCTAAATGTAGGATTCTGACATTAAAACTGAATTATGTCATAGATGATGTCATAGTGGGGGTTTCCCCCTTCTTTGTCCTCCAGTAACAGACAGCCCGTCTCCACCCCCCCCTCCACTACCGGAGGACACGGTCTTGTTTGAGGAAGCAGCTCCGCCTCCTCCTCCTCCACCTGTGGATTATGATGAAGAAGACGCAGCTCTGGTGCACTACAATGACCCCTATGCTGATGGAGACCCTCACTGGGCCCCAAAATCCTTCATAGAGAAGGGTAAGAGAGCGCCCTCTGCCTTTGAGCTGACATTTTCTCCCTCTTCAATGAAGGACCTACATAGAGACAGTAGATAGATAGATGGAAGACAGATGGATGGATGGATAGATAGATAGATGGATAGATAGACAGATAGATGGATCAGACAGATGGATGGATATATATCAGATAAATGAATGGATAGATAGATATATATGAAGAGCAGGTTAGATGAAAGACAGACAGACAGTTAATATTCAATTTATCCTGTAAAATGGTAGACACAAATCCATCCTTTTTTTAATTTTTGATGTCAAAAAAAAAAAAAGACAGACTCATACTATAAACCGACGACCGGGTTTCCGGTGCGGGAGGCGGGCGCTCTAAGAAGAGTCGCTCGAGCGCCTCTTTTTGGATGGACAGACGGATGGACCTGGACGAACCACCTGAACCATGAAACAGATGGAGCATCGCGTTTTGGAAAAGATACTGGGGATGGACCAGATAGACAGACGGATGGATAGATGGATGGATGGATCAGATAGATGGATATCCGATAGACTAGGATAGCGTTTCTAACCCATGTCATACTAACCATGTCTGTTTCAGTGGTGGCCATCTATGACTACTCAAAGGACAAAGATGATGAGCTGTCCTTCATGGAGGGCGCCATCATCTACATCATCAAGAAGAATGATGACGGCTGGTACGAGGGCATGTGTAATGGTGTGACCGGACTGTTTCCCGGCAACTACGTCGAATCCATCATGCACTACGCTGACTAATGCTGAATCCCAGAGACCGCATAGAACGCAGCCAATCAGTTACAAACATGGCAAAGTGCATTAAGATATGACTGAATGTTTGTTTTCGTCCAATCGCCAATGTATCCAAGCATCTGCAGTGCTCAAGGTTTGAGGAGTCTCAAGTCTCACTGCTTTGTTAGGTTGCCTCATATATTTTGTACATATATTACAGTGAGACGTCGCCTGTAGGCTGTTGCTAGTGTTTGTTTTGTGTGTGTTTTGTCATCGTATAGAGACCCGTATTTGCCAAGTGTCAGCTAGGGCTAGTTAGTTTTGATTTTTCCAAAACCTTTTTTTACTAAACGGTCAAGCTCTTCCTTTACGTGAGGAGGAAATATTTAAATGTCATTTCTGGAAAGTTATTATGCCTGGAAAATAATTAGGCAACAGTATAAAATGGACAAATATTATGACAAATATTATTTCTATAATTTTACCTCATGATTGTAAGGTGAGGGAAAAGACCGAAGCAGTGATTCTCCTGCATATCAGACTAAACTTCATAAACCTGTCAAAAACATGACCGCAAAATAGAAAAAATAAATGATAATTATGAATTATATTTTGCTCATAAACAATGATGGCTATTTTTTGCATTATGGCATTACTTTCATGACAATTAAGCACATTTTCCCCAAATTTCTTACTATAATGGAAAAAACTAAAAATCTCCTTCTCATTGCTGTAATGTCTTTCTAGTACTGCCATTAATTTATGCTGATTTAAGTATGAAAAAATGTATTACAGTAATGATAATCAATGATGGGAATAAAAAAAAAAAAAAAAGTGAAATGCATTACACGCAAAAAAGTGCTTGATGGTCCTACAGGCTTCGTTTCCTTTATGCAAAACCAATCTTCTTCTTTCGTGACCTAGACATGTATTCATGAGATTCACTCGTATACTGGGAGTATAAACTGTGCCAAGCTGGTCTTCGATGGTGTTTTTGTTGAAGCTGCTGAAGTATTGTGAACTTGATGATGTTGCACTGAGCAAGCAGCCCGTCTCTAGCATCGCCCACAGATTCCAGTTTGCTTCATAAAGTAGCAGAAATCAGTTTCTGTCATTGTATATTTCATGTACTTTCAGAAGTTTTGCTGAATTTAGCTGATAATCCATAGACTTCTTGTGGGGGGGGGTTAGTGTATAGTACTGATGAATGTGAGCTCATAACTGTTAGCATGGCACAAACATCAAGATGACTCTGGTTTTTAGAAGCGTCTCAAACTGCTGTTGAAGACGAGCAGTGTTTTAATTTATTGAATCCAATGAAATATCTGAGAATAACTCACATAGAGCTGTCTGAACAATGACCACTTGATGTTAAGCATTGCAAGGCCTTGTCATATGATGTGCAAGTGATCTGTCATTTAAATGTTCCTTTGCAAATAATATAATCTCTATTATCGTTTTGTATATATAATCTGTTTTTCTTTTTATGTACAGTCTCTTTTTATAATAAAGCACTCTCCTGTGCAACAGCGTGTTAGATGTGCGTGTGCTAGATGACAAAAGGTTGTTTTTTTATTCAACACGGCACATATTTAAGCAACGGTTCCCGGCAGGATTTAGTCTGTAGTCACTGTCACTGGAAATGTACAATAATCTATCTATTATAAAGCTATTCTGTCTTTCTACTACACCAACTCGGGGGGAGGGGGGGGATTCCCTTCCCAAATACCACAATCCTATACTTGTTCCCGTTCTGTAAAAAATATTGTTTGGACCAAATACCACAATCCTTTCTTCTGATAAGTTCTTGGGCTAGTTTACCCTCCCATTGTTTTAAATTTGTTCAATCATGGACACTGGTTACAAAAACTACTAAAATATAATTTTTTGATGAAACAATACTTAATGTCAGGAAACCAATCTTTAAGTTTTCAGCCAAATGCTTTCTGATTGAAACAGCATATAAGACTAGATCTCTCAATTACTGGTAATCTCTTAAAAACCATCAACATAACAAACACTTTTAAATACCAAACGGTTTCTTACTAATAGAAATGCATAAAATATGTTTATTTCTACATTACGCTCATTATTCAGACATGCAAAGCATGCTGGGACAAACATTTGAAAAATGAAGTTATAGAGCTAATTACATTGAGTTAGTACAACTAATAATGTTTTAAACAAACTAACACAGATATTTAAGTTGAAGTTACACACAATATGTAAATTATCAACATTAAGTGTCAACAACTCTAAAAAATGTTTGCAACTTAAGATGATTAAATCAATGAATTTTTAACACCAATGCATTCAATTAAGTAGGGCAACAGATACTGATTATTTTTTAGTGTTGGTGACGGTGTCCCGTCAAGAATCTAGATCACAAACAAACTCTCCAATTACTGGTAGGTTTCTTACTTTTAGTGTATTACTGAGTTTGTGGTGTAACGTAATCTAACTCATAAGAAACTTTTATATTTTCCATTATTTTTCCATTATTTGTTATCAACTCCATGAAGTGTATTACAGCATTACATGATGCCAGGCTTTCTCAAACTGGAGTTTGTACATGAACTGCAGGGGGTTTGTTATTTGATAAAAAGCTATTTAAATCATACAAATGCCTAATTTGACTAATTAGATAATTTAAAATATCAAAATAGCAATACTTTATTTGTTTTTCTGCATGTCAGTGTGAGTCAATACCTGACATCAGAGAACTGTGAACATGTGACTGTTATTAAATATTAACCGAGAAAACTTCAAGTAAATATTTAATGTCAAAGGGGTTCGACTGTCAGAATTTGTGCATTTTGGTTTGTGTGAAAAAGCCTTCCAGAGACATAATTAATTGTTTAAATGACTGCGTGACAATAATAATAATCAAAATGTGCTCATCAGACATTGATTAGATTTGCATTGTTGAATAATAAAGTGTATCTCCACATGTTTAGTTATTTAATAGATCCTTTGAAGTTGATGAGAAACCTATTGATAGGGCAAACAAATACCATGTGACCCTGAAGCACAAAACCAGTCATAAGTAGCAATAGCCAAAAATACATTGTGTGGATCAAAATTATCAATTTTTAATTTATGCCAAAAATCATTAGGATATTAAGTAAAGATCATGTTCCATGAAGATATTTTGTAATTTTTATTTCTCACTGTAAATATACTAAAACTTATTTTTTGATTAGTAATATGCATTGCTAAGAACTTCATTTGGGCAACTTTAAAGACAATTTTATCAATATTTAGATTTTTTTGCATCCTCAGATTCCAGATTTTCAAATAGTTGTATCTCAGCCAAATATTGTCCTATCGTAATCATAACCATACATCAATGTAAATATTATTTATTCAGATTTCAGATTATGTATAAATCTCAATTAAACTAAAATTGACCCTTATGACTGGTTTAGTGGTCCAGAGTCACATATAAACAATTAACTGCCATTGTGTGAATAATGAATTTTGTACAAAGTAAATGTAATCTGATGATGAGCATTTTAAAATGTAATATAATCTAATTGCAAGTGCTTAATGTTTGTAATCTGATTATGTAATCCAGATGACATGAAATCAGTTATTATTCAGCACTGCCATCGAGCACCGGGCCTTTAGCATCTACAGTATACACATCACTGTTTCAGCTAAGTGTAAAATCTGTAGGACTTCTCGTTCCAAGCTACAGCATAAAGGAAAAAGAAACTTATTAAAACTAATAAAAGAATTTAAAAAAATCATGCTAAAAACACTTGTTACTATTTTAAAGAAAACGTTTCATTCTCCACCACAGAATCAGTTCATCTAAACGGACAGCAGAGGGTGATGTGGGTCTGAAAGGAAAGACATTTCTATAACCTCACAATGATTGCCCAACCAGAGAGTGTTTTCCCCACTATAAAGCAGAAATATTTAAAATGGTGAGTTTTCGTTTTTTTTCTAATAAGTACAATGAACATAGTAAATTGTACATCTCAAATCTTCCTTTTGTCAATGTCTATGACACTAGAAGTGGAATATACAGGTACATCTAAAAAAAAAAAGTTGAATATGGTGAAAAAGTTAATATTTTCTTGTAACTTATTTCAAAAAGTGAAACTCATATATTTTAGATTCAATTACATGTAAAGTAAAACACTTAAAAAGGTTTTTTTGTTTTAATTTTAATGATTAGAGCTTACAGCTCATGAAAGTCAAAAATCAGTATCTCAAAATATTAGAATTTTTACATTTGAGTTTCAATAAATGACCATCCATACAGTATAAATTCCGGGTATCTCTTGTTCTTTGAAACCACAATAATGGGAAGACTGCTGACTTGGCAATGGTCCAGAAGACGATCATTGACACCCTCCACAAAGAGGGTAAGTCACAGAGGGTCATTACTGAAAGGGGTGGCTCTTCACAGAGTGCTGTATCAAAGCATATTAAATGCAAAGTTGACTGGAAGGAAGAAATTGGATAGGAAAAGGTGCACAAGCAACAGAGGATGACCGCAAGCTTGAGAATACTGTCAAGCAAAGCTGATTCAAACACTTGGGAGAGCTTCACAAGGAGTGAACTGAAGCTGGAGTCAGTGCATCAAGAGTCACCACGCTCAGACATCTTCAGGAAAAGAGCTACCAAGCCACTTCTGAAACAGAAACATCGTCAGAAGCATCTTACCTGGGCTAAGGAGAAAAAGAACTGGACTGTTGCTCAGTGGTCCAAAGTCCTCTTTTCAGATGAAAGTACAATTTTTCATTTCATTTGTAAATCAAGGTCCCAGAGTCTGGAGGAAGAGTGGAGAGACACAGAATCCATGTTGCTTGAAGTCCAGTGTGAAGTTTCCACAGTCAGTGATGATTTGGGCTGCCATGTCATCTGCTGGTGTTGGTCCACTGTGTTTTCTGAAGTCCACAGTCAACGCAGTCATCTACCAGGAAATATTAGAGCACTTCATGCTTCCTTCTGCTGACAAGCTTTATGGAGATGCTGATTTCATTTTCCAGCAGGACTTGGCACCTGCCCACACTGCCAAAGGTACCAAAAGCTGGTTCAATGACCATGTGTTACTGCACTTGATTGGCCAGCAAACACTCGCCTGACCTGAAGCCCATAGAGAATCTATGGAGTATTGTCAAGAGGAAAAATGAGAAACACCAGAGACCCAACAATGCAGATGACCTGAAGGCCGCTATCAAAGCAACCTGGGCTTCATTACACCTGAGCAGTGCCACGGGCTGATCACCTCCATGCCACGCCGCATTGATGCAGTAATTCATGCAAAAGGAGGCCCAACCAAGTATTGAGTGCATAGAAATTAATATACTTTTCAGAAGCCTGACATTTCTGTTTAAAATATCATTTTTATTGATCTTATGTAATATTCAAATTATCTGAGACACTGAATTTTGGGTTTTCATTATCTGTAAGCCATAATCATCAAAATTTCAAGAAATAAAGGCTTGAAATATTTCACTCTATGTATAATGAATCTATATAATATATGGGTTTCACTTTCTGAAATGTCATAATTTTTTGAGATGTACCTGTATGTGCATAAACATGCACTGGACTGTACAGGCAGCTAGCTTCCTTATATGTGATTCAGAAAGAGACTTAATTAAGTTCATGATAGCTTGTGTTCCTAAGCTCCAGCTTTATGAGCAAAACTTAATGCACAAGCTTAAGGCTTGGCTGAATCTCTAATAAAATCAGTTTTACAGCCGGGAGGGAGAATCTACTCTGATGTGGAAAGGAAGCTTTATAATATGGTATTTATTTTGATGAATCATTCGGACATTGTTTTCATCCGTGTTCTTTCAGAGTGCTACGAAGAGCCTGCCAACTGCAGTCACTAGAATCAAGAAATGTGAAACAAACCTCAGTACAATAAACTGAAACTAAAATGCACTGGACTGTTCAATTAAATCTTTCCCCAAAAATAAGTCTGTAAAATATAACACAGTTTTATTTTTACCATGTAGTCATGCAAAGAACACAATCAGTATAAAAAAGAATATATTGACTGCAAATGTAAGAGAAAAACAGACGTCCATTAGGCTTTAATGAGTACTTTGAAGAGAGCGGACATCGTCTATTGATACCATATGAAAGTGGAAACAGTGTAAACAGCCAGGTCTGGTTTCTGCTGCGTTGCCAAGAGCTCAGCAGCCACGTGTTTGTCCTTGTGGAGAATCTTTAGGATCCTGCGTTGAGGTGTTTTAGAGCCTCCACATGCTCTGGGAATAAAATGCATGCACTATTACAAAGAAATTATGAAAAGTCATATGAAACACTAAAATACAATCATTTAAATTACCAAACGGGGTCCTTTGGCTTTAAAAATGTGAAAATAAAAATGCAAATATTATTATATCACAAAGTTCTGTCATTATATTCAGTATTTAGTGTGCTTGTGTAGGTCTGTATGTATTGCATCTGGCAAATCAAACAGTAGCTGTTACATGAAAGGCCATAATAAAGACACAAACATATAATTCGTTCATACACAATTACACAGTTGCATTTAAGAGGTGTGCATGACTAGATGTGAACGTGTGGGAGCTGCTTCTGGTGGTTGTCAGAAGTAACACCACAAGCTTTAAATGCTCCCACAGCAGGTTACGGCTGGCAGATGAAAACAAACACATGTCAGTTGTAATTACTGCCCAATTAACTCTCCAGGTGTGTTTGATGTTTTGTGTGGGAACACTGTGTGAGTACATTTCAGAGAAGAAAAAAACAGTGTGTGTGTGTGTGGGGGTGTGTGTGTGTGTGTGTGTGTGTGTGTGTGTGTGTGTGTGTGTGTGTGTGTGTGTGTGTGTTGTGTGTGTGTGTGTGTTGTGTGTGTGTGTGTGTGTTGAATGCAAGGCACCGAACCCCCAACTGCTCCCCGGTGTGTGTGTGTGTGTGTGTGTGTGTGTGTGTGTGTGTGTGTGTGTGTGTGTGTGTGCCCACTGCTCCAGGTGTGTGTGTGCTCTTGAATGGATTAAATGCAGAGAACACTTTTCACTGCTGGTTATACTCTGTATAATTGTGTATGTGACAAATAAAGCTCATCTGAGCTTAATAATTATTTGATAAATCTATATTCTCTACATTTACCTGTCTAATATGAAGCAGATTTGAGAATTCTTTATAGATTGACCATTACAGCTGACGTGAAAGGTATTATATCTGGGTGCTCTATGGGTTAACTGAGGCTTGGTGAAACCTGTTGCCAATTAAGCGTGTGGAATGCCACATATAGACATTTCCTCAGAACTCCCACCACAGGTTTCAGAGCACATGTTCCCTTCCAGACAGACAATATAACCGCTTTAACAGTTTCAAATGTTTGTTTTATTCACATTTTTGCTTTCACGGTTTGGAAACAGTTGTCGGAACTGATCATGTGGACAATGTGTTTGGCTCCGCTCTGATTCATTCTCTGGATTACAAGAGACCCAAGCTCAAGTGTTTTAAGGATTGTTCTATCACGCAGTGCACAAGCTGCGATGGAAACTCAGAGCTTTTTATTTCTCATCTGTCTGATGATGTGTGGAGGAGACACTGAAAGTACACCTGAAATCTGCACAGGAGCGCACTGCCAAAGGTCTCCATCCAGATCACCTAATCACCAGAGCAGATATTCAGTTTATGCTCCAAGACGCCCATCGGTTCCCTACACGGTAATACAACCGCAGCACAGTAGGACTGGCAGTCCGAAAGTAAACCCAAGGACCATCACAGCAGAGGTGTTCAACCCACAGGGATGCACGGGAGGAGGTTGTCAAGGCTCGCCAAGACCGACAAATAATGATTCAAAAGAGTGCAAGGGAATCGGATGTAAACTACCTGTGAGGATGCGACAAGATCCCAAACAACATCCCACAGGGACAGATGTTGGAAGAAGCAGACATTCTTTTGTCCATATGCAGGACAGAGCCGAGCAAGTATTGGGAGAATTTCCGGAGTTGGGAACTCGAGGGGGGCCATCAACGGGAATTCAGTTAACATGCGACATCAAACCAGGTAAACAGTGATTGTGTGCTTGGTATTATGAGACCAGTCCTGTGTTTCTGTAAAAGTGGTAATGCACTTATTATATTGCACACCATGCAGTCATGCGAAATTGATTACATGTTGGATTGTTGCCTGCTCCCTTCAGCAGTTTGTAGAAGCATGTCAATTTTATGACAATATTAAAGCATGCATGTTATCAGTAATTTAATGTGACTCAAATCTAAAGCATCATTTCAACAAAAAAGTCATGCTTTTCTTTACATTTTGACCAGGCACAAATGAGGTCCATTCTGAAGATGCATTAGTGTTGCATTTGCACTTGGCAAAAGGTCAGGATAAACTGGTGGCCCAGTTGCAAGGGCAGCAAGCTGAAGTTAAGCAGCTTCAGAACACGCTGAGAGAACAGCAAAATGCTCTACTGGCCCACCAAAGAGAAATACTGGTCCAACAACGGATTATGTTTGAAAAGATGGAAGAAGTCAAGACCCAATACAACCTTCTTCTTGACAGTGTCAAACAGTTATCAGAGCAAGGCCCACAGGGCGTCATTGAGAGCCATTTGGATGGTCTCCAGTCCCAGGTTAGGACCTTTTCTCAGGAGGCCTTCGCAATGCATAAGATGAACATGGATACTAGTGTTACAGATGCTGACAGACCTCTACCTGACTGTGGATCCTGCCAAGCAGATGAGTACTGCGACTTCAGTGCAGACCGGCCACGTTGTGAGAGATGCACTGTTTGCCCTCCGGGCTTCTTTCTGGCGGCTCAATGTTCAATTCACGCTGACAGGATTTGCCAGGTACATCTTCTGCTCTATTGCTGTGGCAATAGGCTGTCATTGAGGTTTATGTGAATTTAAATAGTGCAAACGAATACACTGGCTGTCAATGTTTGTAGTCAAATTATCATGTAAACATCTTATCAAATACAAGATAACAACTGAAATTGTCCAACAGGACAGAGACGAATGCCTAGAGATACCAAACTTATGTAAAGAACGAAACCAGTGCCTCAACACACCAGGTAAGTTGGCGACTCCAGACTTGTTTAAAGGGGACATCAGAGATTGTCTTACTATAGGGACATGAGGGGGTCTGTATTACTTACTATTGGAGAAAGTGTAATGGCTACCTTGGATCACGTGGGCCTTAATAACCAATCACATTACAGCCTTGATGTCACTGAATTTCATTGTACGACTCTCATTCGTCATTTACGGATAGCCTACCATAGGAATGAATGAGAAGTGCCATAAGCTGAATCCCACCTATCACAAAAAGTCAGTGACTTCTCTAAACTCTAAAAATAGTTCAATCCAAAAGTATTGTTTAGTGTAAAACATGTTGAAGATTAGCAGATTGAGCTGTTGATTCATTAAATGATATGTCCGTTTCCTTTAAAAGTTGTTTATTCAGCGTAGTGAAGCCTCTCATCCATTGAAATCCATTAAAAAAAGGCCTCTGGTCTCCTTCCCCGCGCCGAAGCGTTAGCATTAGCCGTTACGCTTTTTTGGCTAAAGGTTGCAGGCTTGCCTTCTAGTGCCTTTGATATTCCCGCCCTCAGCCATTACGCTATCCGCATAAGAGTCTTCATTTTCTCCCGACATCAGGATCTCTGAGGATGCAGTGAATTAGTTTTGTTTTTATGGTGAAGTACCACCGAATACACAAAAACAGAAGAGAGGGGGTGGGGTGGGCAGTAGGTAATTAGCATTTAAAGAGACATGCACCGAAATGGCTCACTGTGAACAGAGCTGTTTTTGACAGGGTGTTGTTTTACATGACTATTGAGGAATTTTAACCATTTCATGAAGACCCTAAGAATCATACCAACTAGTGGAAAATGGGCATCTGATGTCCCCTTTACAATTTACTTTCTAAAAGATTACTCTCTTATGGTGCTGTCAAACGATTAATCTTGATTAATCGCATCAAAAATAAAAGTTTTTATTTACATAATTTATCTGTGTGTACTCTGTATATTTATTATGTATATACAGTGCCCTCCACTAATATTGGCACCCTTGATAAATATTAGCAAAGGCGGCTGTGAAAATAAATCTGCATTGTTTATCCTTTTTATCTTTCATTCAAAAAATTCACAAAATTCCTTTGAACCTATCATTGAAGTAAAACAATTGAAAGTGTGTGTGTGTGGGGGATCTCATTGTGAAATAAATGCTTTCTCTAGTTCATGTTGGCCATAATTATTTGGCACCCAATTATTGCAACATCCTTTTCCCAAGATAACAGCACTGAGTTTTCTCCTATAATGCCTGAAGAGTTTGGAGAACACCTGATAAGAGATCGGAGACCATTTTCTTCATCCAGAGTCTCTCCAGATCCTTCAGATTCACAGCTCCATGTTAGTACTACTTCTCTTCAGTTCACCTCACTCGTTTTCTACAGGGTTCAGGTCAGAGGACTGGGACAGCCATGGTAAAAGATTCATTTTGTGCTCAGTGACCCATTTTTGTGTCAGTGACCCATTTTTGTTTGTTTTGGATTATGTTTGTTTGGAAGATCCAAACACGGCCCATTATAAGATTTCTAACAGAATCAGTCAGGTTATGATTTTTTATCTGTTGGTATTTGATCGAATCCATGATGCCATGCATCTAAACAAGATGTCCAGGACCTCCAGCAGAAAAACAGGCCCACAACATTAAAGATCCAGCAGTATTTTTAACTATGGACATGGAGTACTTTTTATCTCTGTTTGTACTAGACTCATCTTGAGTGTTCGCTGCCTAAAAGCTCTTTTTTTAGTTTCATCTGACCATAGAAGCCAGTCCTGTTTGACGTTCCAGTCGTGTCTGACAACTGAATATGCTGGAGATTGTTTTTGGATGAGTGAAGAGAATTTTTCTTGAAACCCATTTGAACAATATGTAGTGATGTTGGGGCTATTTGATATATGTGTTTAGGTTTCTGACTCCAAGACTCAACTAATCTCTGCAATTCTCCATCTGTGGTCCTTGGAGAGTCTTTAGCCACTCAAACTCTCCTCCTCACCGTGCATTAGGACGACACACGTCCTCTTCCAGGCAGATTTGTGACATCTTTTGTTGATTGGAACCTCTTAATTATTGCCCTGATGGTGGATGGGGATTTTCAATGCTTTAACTCTTTTCTTACAGCCACTTTCTATTTTGTGAAGCTCAACAATCTTGTTCTGCACATCAGAACTATATTCTTAGGTTTTACTCCTTGTGATGGATGATTAAGGGAATTTGGCTTTTGTGTTCCTCATATTTATAGTCATGTGGAACAAGAAGTCATGGCTGGATAATTTCATGCTCCTCCACCCTTGTGCACCCAAATGCAACAGTTTTTTACTCATAAGAATACTCATAAGAAATCTGGGCCAACATTCATGGAGAAAAATTGGAGAATTTTCATTTAGATTTGAGATTTTCAAAATTTCAACTTTTAACTTGCAATGAGTGATATCAGTGAATCAAGAGTGACAGCCGCAATGCAGATATATTTTCACAGCCGCCTTTGCTCATATTTATCAAGGGTGCCAATATTAGTGGAGGGCACTGTATAAATACACACACAAACAGTATGTATTTTGAAAATATTTACATGTATTTACATACATATTATATATAAATATATTTAATATATAAACATAACATAATGTTTTAATATACATGCATGGGTGTGTATTTACAGTATATATATGCTTAATAAATATACACAGTACACACACACATATACGATGTGAACAAAACCTTTTATTTTGGATGCGATTAATCATGATTTATCGTTTCACAGCACCACTTTAAGCATAGTGCATTGTTTCAGGGGGATTTCGCTGCTCCGGCATGTCGGAGAGGGAAGCAGCAGCCGGGATGTGTGGGCACTCTTTTTTTTACAATTCTGAGATGGAGGAGTGTCAAGCCTGTACAGAATGCGATTCTCAGCCAATGACATCCCCATGTTCAGCCTTGAATGATGCCGTGTGCGCCAACCCCTCTGAAAGCAAACTCTCGCTTTCCTGGTCTGGTAACGTTGACCTAGCCAAGGGTAGTGTGTTTCCTGAAAAGCAACTTCACATCCGTGGTAACAGCGACGGAAGCCTTCTTTCCTGCACTGATGGTTGGATAGTGCTCCACCAGCATGGGCTTGTTTGGGCTGACCAAAACCTTGCTTTAAAACACGGCTGCCGCAGCTTCGTTCAAGCTTGCTTAAGACTGAATGCCAGTGAAGATGAAGGTCGGGATCTGAGTGGGATGCGTTTGGAGCAGCGGGAGGGGAAATCTCTCCAGAGCACCAGTGTGAGTGGAGCAACTTCTGTGGAGCCAGGTCATGTACTCTACCTTACTCTCAAGAGCGCCACCAACCAGTGTAGCCAAGACAGTGAAGATGTGCACCTTCAGAGCAGCCTAGTTTCACCTTTCAGCTTGCTCTGGTTGTCCCATGACACAGGTGCGGTTGCAATGACTGCCCAGGCCGTTGCTTCTGCGCATTACCACACCAACTACCGTCCTGCCTTCCGTACGTCAGCCATCTCTGACCCCTACATGGTCGGCTTGACCCATGACAACCGAGGGGTACGCTTCAGAGAAAGTGGCACTGTGAAGTTTGTCCTCCAGCAAGCATTGTACTCCATGGGTCAAGCCTGTATCTCTGAGGGCTTCTACTTGCTTGCATACGTGAACCACAACGGAAGCAGCGCTGAGCTGACCCGTGCATTCAAGCCCGGCGTTCACTACAGAGACACATCTATTTCTCTCTCAGCAGCCACTGCTGTGGATTCTGGAGATATGCTCACCTTTGAGATCCTTGCACCCGCTCAGTGCAATGTGCGCTACTTCGGTGACGACTCTGGGATTAGCATGCTCAGTCTGGTGTGGATCCCTTCAGCCGTGTCCACTGCCTTGTCAGCCACTGTGTCCAAGAAAGGTCTCCCCTCTGGCGCAGTGCGGAATAAACCCTTGTTCTTCCATCAGACAAGTCCAGCGGTTCAACAAGTTGCACTTGCTGGAACCCAAAGACCACAGAGACTTCATCTTTCGGGAAGCAGGGACGGCAAGTGTGGCTTTAGATCTGCGGCTTATCCACTCTTGCAGTCTAATCAAACTCACCTTGCTCCAACAGAGCGGGTCTCAGGGGGTTCAGCCAGCCCCTGTAGCTCAACAGATCAGTGGACACATGCCTGAAGGAAGCGTATGGGCAAGTGTGGGGTTGAGGGTATCGTTCCAGGTGCGTAATGGCACTGTGATCTTCGCTACAGTGGACTGCGTGAGAGGGCGCATCAACCAAATTGCCCATGATGCTGGAAGTAGCATGTCTATCCTCTGGACAGTTGCATAATCATAGCATGAACCTGCTAGCATGACATCAACCCTGTTGAAAAAAAAAACCCCAGCATATGCTGGTTAGGTATGTTTTGATGCATGGTAGCTGGTTTGAGCTGTTTAAGCTGGTCCTGAGCTGGTTATAAGCAGGAGCTAGTTGCTTAGTACCAGCTTAAACAGCTCAAACCAGCTACCATGCATCAAAACACACCTAACCAGCATATGCTGGGGTTTTATCAACAGGGAAGCTACTTTTGGATGATGTTTTAATTTAGATGCAATTAATTTGGTTTCGTTTGAAAACATTTTCTAAGCTGCCCAAACAATTAGTAGCTTGTTTCAGAATACGTTTCTGGTTTAAGTAGCGTTGTGTCATCAAGCATGCTTTTTAAAAACTTTGCCGAGGAACAATTTATGAAAATATTATGAAATAAACATTTATTATTTTTTTTTTTTGCTTACAAATCTTTGTGTAATAGGTTTTTGTATGGTTTATTGTTGTTAAAATAATCGCATCTACCTGTTCTATTCAGCAGTTTTTCTTTCATTATATTTGCACTTCATAATCTAAATGTATTTAATTAATGATTTGCTTTGTTTTCCTCATAAGTGAGGGTATGTCGTACAGCATGTTTTGTATCTTTGAATAAATCATTCAGTGGTAGCCGTATGTTGTTGTTTTTAATTCAGTTTCCAATAGAAGTCTATAATTAGTCACAAAACTATGATTTACTATTATAACCATTTATTACATCTTTGCAGGATTTAGTTTCAAGACTTTTTTCACATGTCAATCCAGATCCTTGCACAACTAAAGCAGAAAAAGGTAGTAAACATGTTCCAGTTGCAGCAGGAATCAAATGCAGGTGTTTGTGGCACAAAGAACCAGATGGCTTTGATTTTGATCTTTAATACAGGTTTGATATAAAACAGAATAAAAGTAGCCTCTGGCCTCCTTTCTATATGTGCGTTGTTATTCTTAAAGCAGAAATTATGAGTTTATTACAGGTAACAGTAACACCAAATCAAATGCATCCTTAATGTTTCTATAAAAAGACCATGTCCTGAAGCTAAACTAACTGAACATAGGTTTATAATCTTAGGAAGCATATACACAGCTAGCGGTTTTCCAAGACATTTGGTTAATATTAAAAGCTTTACTGGGAGCAGGAGATGACGTTGATTTAATGTTATTCCATAAGGAGAAGAGTGTGATAGACTGAACCCTTCAAAGGGCTGAATTACAGCTACTTTAACAGGGTCAGGTCAGTGCTCACCATACAGCCCGCTCTAAAACTTCACACAGATGGAAATTAATCAGTGTATAAGAAAAGAAACAGATGGTTCATATCTGATTTAACCTTTGCTTGTTCAGGCCACATTGATTTAGATAATCATACATGCACATTTCATTTGATTAGCTATGATAATCCTCAAATTTTGAATAATGTGTAAAATGTTACTAATATAATGTATACTGTAACACATGAAATGTGACTCAAGTCTTTTGTCAGGACAGCTGGCGTGAACCTCGTGCAAGGGTTAATGTCTGGTGAAGTGATGGTACAGGTGTTCAGTGTTAGAGGATGTGATGACACTACTGCTGTGTTGAAGCCTGTATTGAAGTAAAACATCTGGAACTGTTCAGGTTTCATTGGAGGAGCTTAAAGTGTTGATTCCTTCGGTTTACACTAAGTGTTTGGTGAACTGTCCTCAGCCTGTCAGTGAGAATAGATTGATCAATTATTCAAATATCATAGCATTTTGATGTACCTGCTTTTAAAGAAATGTTTCATCTAAAAATTTTTTTTTTTTTTTTAAGATATTTGGAATATGTTTTTTTTTTGGAAAGTCAGTTGTGATATATGTTATTTGGACTACAAAATATCTTCTTTCAGAGAAAAGAATGAAAGTGCATGAATGTTTCATTTTCATTAACAAGCATTCAAATATATTGTGAAAAATTAACCTTTAATTATTGTTCATATATAATATTTTACAATTTATAGACTTTAATTATTTAAAAAGAAAAATCTGCATATTTTTATATGTTCACTGGCCCAATGCTATCTTTTGCCCATCCCTTGTCTTCAGGTATAACAAGAAACAAAATTATTATTATTTTATAAGTCTATAGAAAAGAATCCACAACAGGGGTGTGTTTAATCTAATTTAACATGCTTTATTGATAATGTGCACTCAATATTCTTCGACCACTAGTGGGATATTGGTCTCTAACCTGATATTATTAACCAATTTCTTCGCAGTCCTTTTCACATTATCTCCAAAAACAGACATATATTTTGAAGCATTGCAATAATAAGTTCACAGCACTGCTTTTACAATATTAACAGTCACGACCATATAACAACTGCTGTTCATTAAATAAATGCCTAGTGTTACAAAGCATTATCACTAACCACCTTAGCAAGAAACTTTTAATATTAGCCATACAGCGACATATTTGGTTTATAGATGTGAAAACATACAAAGATCCTGTGTGAACAGACAGAGTATTAATAAAGGATCACCCTTCGTGCTCCATGCTTTGTCCTGTAAAAGAAATGGATGAAGTACTGAGCTGTTACTCATGACTTGTCAAGGCACATGTATTGTGAGTTAATGCAGAGGTCAAATGTACTGCAATTAAAAACATCAAATGGAGCACCTTTTCAGTTTTGGGAATGTGTTATGGCAATGTTGTGAGATGACCCATAATTAAGTACTGATGATATAACCATCTAACATGTGTTACTTGTACAGTAAGAGGGTTGTGCATGTATTTTTCTAGGCAGTGTTGTAAGAGTTTCTTTCATCAGTAGGGTTAGTTATTGGCTCCACCTGACGGTGACTCAGTGAAGTATTTCTATGAGGAGGCGCTTGAAGTCACCGCCGCACTCCGAGCTCAGAGCATCCTTCAGGGTCACGTCATATTTCTCCAAGTACATGTCTTTGATGGTCTCCAAATCCACCTGGAAGTGAAAAAGACAATGTCATTTTTCCTTCTAGCACTTCATGATATCAAGGTCATAATAATCTCTACCTCAGAACGTCCCACAATAATACGTATGAGCGTGTCCTCGTCTGTCCCGGCTCCTTTCATGGCAGCGTTCAGACGACGGGCGAAAAACAGCTGCGGGTTTTTAGCACATCGCACTGTTTGAGCAAAAACAAATCACTTTATGATCTGTGTGGCTATCGAGTATCAAACACATGAAGTCCTGCTGTATTCTTTTAGGAGCTTACGGTCACTGCAATATGACTCTGATTCAAAAGAATGAATTTCCTAAAGGCTTTTGAATAGTTAGTTACCCAGAGTAATGTAACAGTCCTTTAATGTCCCAGCAGCCTCGCCGTCTATCGCATCCAGGATATCTGTTCCAGAGAGCTATGGAAGAAAACACAAAAGAAACTCAGAACGAATGCTGAAACGGCTCCTGTAAAGCAGTGGGGGTGTAGCTGGCGTTTGACCGTACGGTTTCATATATCTTGAAGGTGGCCTGAAGCTGTAGGTAGTTCCTGTGAGTGAGGGTGTAGGTGAAAGTGGACTCGTCTGTCCCAAAGCGGCCTTCACCCGCCTGTGGAAAACCAGCAATAAGTAGCCTAGTCATTCATTCAGTCAACATAATCACAGGGTTGCCAGGTTTGTTTGACAAAGACGGTCAAAAAGCCAATCAAATACATCCCAAAACTAGACCAATGACCAACAAATAACCTGATAACCATCCCAATATCAAAACACAAATCATGCTACAGTCCCTATGTATTCTCAAATGTCCTTTTATTTGTATTTAGCAGCTCTTTAGAGAGTTGATTGTATAATATAATATTTAGTTATCACTCATCATCAGCAGTTGCTTGTTAAAACTCCTTAGATTCAAATTCTGTGGATGTGAAACTAAATTTGCAGGACAAAAAATTAATGTACTTGGCAACTCAATAATGATACACGTGTATAAAATAATAGCTAGTTCTAAACTTCTTCTATGCAGAGTAAAGCTCACCTCAAACAATGATGCTGCATCTAGTTCTGCCAGTGCTTCATCCACTTCATAAGACTCATCCCTGTTGGCCTGCAGGTGAAGGTCAGTTCATTATAGCAAATAACAACCGCAGCTTCAATGGGTTCATTTTGTGCTATACCTGCAGATACTGCAGCACATTAACACAAAAATATCCTCTTCAAGAAAGGGAATTCTGCACCATATTATATGTAAAGTAATCGTGACTTTTGATCTTTAATAATTCAGACTTTTTTTCTCACAATTCCGAGAAAAAAAGTCAGGATTGTGAGATATAAACAATATGGGTATTTTGACATATAAACAAATTGCTAGAAAAAAGGTCACAATTATTTTTTTTACTCTGTGGTGGAAAAAAAAACAATTTCAAATGCATGAGAAAAAACTTATTATGAGATGTAAACTCATAATTGCAAGAAAAAAGCCAGAACTCTGAGTTAACTTCTCACAATTTAGCCTTTTTTTCTCGTCAACTGTGAGGAAAAAGTGAAGAATTCTGAGAATGACTTGTAATTGTAATTCTTTTTTTCACCTGTGGCATAAACAAGCTTCCATAAATGAGTGTAAAATAGCCAAAGCATACGTATTGGACTCAAGCTCACTGGTGTTTTTATATTTTACCTGTAGAAGAGAAAGCAGAAGATTCCTCACTTCTCCACTAGTGTCATCTTCAATATCAGCCTCCAGATCCCGCTCATGAACTGATGATCAAAAGATCACTTACATGACTGTAATCCTGCATTACTTTTATTACAGTCACAATAATGAGGTAACAATCATCATGCCTCTTCATATTTCATTACATCATGAATTTACAGTTTTATCTGATCAAGGCTTACCTTGCATATACGCCTCTTTGCAATTCATAATATCCTGTTAATGAAAAACATACGAAAGTGACGTTTATCAGTGGGGATATGCAATCAGGTAATGATTCCTTTCAGCTGTGTTTGAAGCTATAGTAATAGTCAGTGTCTATGTCTTCTGGTCTAATTAGGTATAACCTGATTGGTGCTGGTGCAGAGGATCTCCACCAGCACGTCCTCATCTGTCCCAGCACCCTTCATGGCTCTCCTCAGGTCTTTAGCCATGAAGATGTGAGGCGGGTCCAGCATGGCCACGATTGCTTTCTCAAAGCTTCCTGTGAGCTCATTCTTCAAGACTTCCTCCAACTCCTTCACAATGTGACCAAAGGACAAAAACACTTAAAAACATGGCTCAAATAGATGTACAGTATGTTAAATCACTGTATATTAACCTATCAATGAATTAAAATTCATTATAGCTTTCATTCCACGGATTTTATGTGTAAATGTGTTATACCACTAATATTTTAGTTGATTTAGAGACTGTCACGAATCCGGTTCATGGGCTTCCTTTAACTCACCACCAGAGGTCACTCGCTCACCACATGGACTCTTGCACTACACTAAGGGTGAATCCCAATTCTCTGTCTTACCCCTTCCCCTTAGTTTTGCGCGTTCACGTGAGAGTAAGGGCTGTCCCAATTCTGGTTTGATCGAGGGGTAGGGCTAAGGGGAAGGGGTAGATACCCTTAAAAACCAAGAATATCCGCGAGCTTACTTGAAACCAAGGGTACCCAGAACACACTGCGGCCAGATCATCCAGAGAGTATTTTCGTCTTAAATAATTGATTTAAAATTAAGACAGTCTTGTTTTGTGCTCTACACAGTCCTATAACTTACATATATATTTACAACCATGCTCTTAATTGAAACGTTTTTAAAAATCGCTATTTTTCCACGCTAACGTTACATTGCTGATTTGCACAACAGTCCCGCGTTTCTCTGACTAGAGAAAACATCACTAAAACCCACGCAATCGACACACACACGCTTGCAGACGACAAGTTTGTGATCAACACTTGTCGCCTCTGGTGACGTAGCAGCAGCTAGCGACGATGTATGATGACGTAACAGTAACCAAGTGGCATCTCATTTCATAGGGGGATGTTTTCACCCCTAGCGCTTACCACTCGGTTTCGAGGGACAAGGGCTAGGGGTAAGACAGAGAAATGTGATTCACCCTAACTCTTGCACTACCCTAACTCTTGCACTCCACCTCAGACTACAATTCCCATCATCCATTGCAATGACACACACAAGACTTCGCAAAGAATGACAAACTGAACCAGACTTATTTAGGGTGAGCAGACAGGGTAAATGAGACACAGGTGCAAACAGTGAGTGCTAATGAGTCCGGGCAAAGGATTATGGGAAATGAAGTCTTTGATGGAAAAGGGGGAGGTGTTGCTACAATTTATAACAATATTTTCAGTATTTCTCAGAAGACAGGCTTTAAGTATAACTCCTTTGAAGTAATGGTGCTTCATATAAAATTATCTAGAGAAAAAAGTATTAATGATAAATCCCCTGTGACGTTTGTACTGGCTACTGTATACAGGCCACCAGGGCACCATACAGACTTTATTAAAGAATTTGCTGATTTTCTATCAGAGTTAGTGCTGGCTGCGGATAGAGTCCTAATTGTGGGTGATTTTAATATCCATGTTGATAATGAAAAAGATGCATTAGGATCAGCATTCATAGACATTCTGAACTATATCGGGGTTAGACAACACGTTTCAGGACCTACTCATAGTCGAAATCACACTCTAGATTTAATACTGTCACATGGAATTGATGTTAATGGTGTTGAAATTCTGCAGCAAAGCGATGATATATCAGATCATTATCTAGTCTTGTGTAAACTCCATATAGTTAAAGCAGTAAATTCAACTCCTTCTTATAAATATGGTAGAACCATCACTTCTACCACAAAAGACTGCTTTGTAAGTAATCTTCCTGATTTATCTCAATTCCTCAGCATATCCAACAGCTCAGAACAACTTGATGATGTAACAGAAACTATGAACTCTCTCTTTTCTAGCACTTTAGATACAGTTGCTCCTTTACGCTTAAGGAAGATTAAGGAAAAGAGTCCAACACCGTGGTATAATGAGCACACTCGAAAATGGAGCGCAGCTGGAGGAAAACAAAACTAGAGGTATTTCATATAGCTTGGCGGGAAAGTACGCTTTCCTACAGAAAAGCTTTAAAAACTGCTAGATCTGAATACTTTTCATCTCTTTTAGAACAAAACAAACATAACCCCAGGTATTTATTCAATACAGTGGCAAAATTAACAAAAAATAAAGCATCAACAGGTGTTGACATTTCCCAACAGCACAGCAGTAATGACTTTATGAACTATTTTACTTCCAAAATTGATACTATTAGAGATCAAATTGTTACCATACAGCCGTCAGCTATATTATCACATCAAATAGTGTACTATAGATCCCCTGAGGAACAATTCCACTCATTCTCTACTATAGGAGAGGAAGAATTGTATAAACTTGTTAAATCATCTAAACCAACAACATGTATGTTAGACCCTATTCCATCTAAACTACTAAAAGAGGTGCTTCCAGAAGTCATAGATCCTCTTTTGGCTATTATTAATTTGTCATTGTCATTAGGATATGTCCCCAAAAACTTTAAATTGGCTGTTATTAAGCCTCTCATTAAAAAAACACAACTTGACCCCAAAGATCTAGTTAATTACAGACCGATCTCGAATCTCCCTTTTCTGTCAAAGATATTAGAAAAGATTGTATCCTCACAATTATATTCCTTCTTAGAGAAAAATGATATCTGTGAGGATTTCCAGTCAGGATTTAGACCATCTCATAGAACTGAGACTGCTCTCATTAGAGTTACAAATGACCTGCTCTTATCATCTGATCGTGGTTGTATCTCTCTATTAGTTCTACTGGATCTTAGCACTGCGTTCGACACTATTGATCATTCTTTTGAATAGACTTGAAAACTCTGTTGGCATTAGTGGAGGTGCATTTGCATGGTTCAAATCATACTTATCTGGCCGCCATCAATTTGTAGCAGTAAATTAAGAGGTATCATATCGATCACAAGTGCAGTATGGAGTTCCTCAAGGCTCAGTACTAGGACCGTTACTTTTCACGCTTTATATGTTACCCTTGGGAAATATCATCAGGAAACACGGGGTTAGCTTTCACTGTTATGCTGATGATACTCAGCTCTATATTTCTTCATGGCCCGGTGAAACACACCAAATTGAGAAACTTATGGAATGCATAGTCGATATAAAAAACTGGATGACGAGTAATTTCTTACTGCTAAATTCTGAAAAAACAGAGGTGTTAATTATCGGACCTAAAACCCCCACAAGTAATAACCTAGAACACTGTCTAACACTTGATGGCTGCTCTCTCGATTCTTCATCATCAGTCAGGAACCTAGGTGTGCTATTTAATAGTAATCTCTCCTTTGACAGCCACGTTTCCAGCATTTGTAAAACTGAATTTTTTCATCTTAAAAATATATCTAAACTGAGACCTATGCTCTCAATGTCAAATGCAGAAATATTAATTCATGCGTTTATGACCTCAAGGTTAGATTATTTTAATGCTTTATTAGGTGGTTGTTCTGCATGCTTAATAAACAAAGTACAGATGGTCCAAAATGCAGCAGCTAGAGTTCTTACTAGAACCTGGAAGTATGAGCACATTAGCCCAGTTCTGTCAACACTGCACTGGCTCCCTATTAAACATCGTATAGATTTTAAAATCTTGTTAATTTACTTATAAAGCCCTGAATGGTTTAGCTCCTCAGTATTTGAGCGAGCTCTTATCGCATTATAGTCCTTCACGTCCGCTGCATTCTCAAAACTCTGGCCATTTGATAATACCTAGAATATCAAAATCGACTGCGGGCGGCAGATCTTTTTCTTATTTAGCGCCCAAACTCTGGAACAATCTACCAAACACTGTTCGGGAGGCAGACACACTCTGTCAGTTTAAATCTAGATTAAAGACCCATCTCTTTAACCTGGTGTACACATAACACACTAATACGCTTCTAATATTCAAATCCGCTAAAGGATTGTTAGGCTGCATTAATTAGATCAACCGGAACCGGAAACACTTCGCATAACACATGATGTACTTATTACATCGTAAGAAGATTGACATCTACGCTAATATTAGTCTATTTCGTGTTGCCTTATTCGGTCACTGCATTCACCAGATCAGATGGTGGATCAGAACCTAGAGACGACATCTACAGCCCTGAACGTCAGCGGAGACCAGGACACCTAGATGAGCCCCAGAGACAGACCCCCAGTGAGGACCCCGTCACCTAGACAGCCTTCGGGAACAGACCACTGGAACCAGTGGAGCCCTTACAATCTGACTTTGCAGCAGTTGGAATTGAACTGCTGTGTCGTCTGGCCAGAGGAGAAATGCCCCCCGACTGAGCCTGGTTTCTCCCAAGGTTTTTTTCTCCGTTCTGTCACCAATGGAGTTTTGGTTCCTTGCCGCTGTTGCCTCTGGCTTGCTTAGTTGGGGACACTTAATTTCCAGCAATATCGTCGACTTGATTGAACAGAAACTTTTTGAACTAAACTGAGCTGGACGATGCCATCACTGAATTCAATAATGAAATGCCTTGAACTGAAAATTGAGTGTTTTTATCTTGTCATTTTACAGGTGACACAACTATTTTCCTATTTTGATATTGTGCAGTGCTTTGTCACAATTTGTATTGTTAAAAGCCGGGCTATATAAATAAAGGATTATGGGAAATGACGTCTTTGATGGTGTGGTAGAAGTCTGGGATGGAGTGGCACTCCAGCTAGAGATCGTGACAGAGACGTTACGTAAAGAACATTAATGGTTCAATACAACACTTTCCAGTTTTCCATGAGCTCTACACAATTATTAAAAGGACGAAAACATAATGGCAGAAACTTTACACCTAATGCAGTCTAAATCAATATAATGTGGTGGAGAGGAAGTTTAGAAACCATTTGGTCAATGGCTTACGTCAAATATGAGAATAGAGTGTTTGTTCTTATAAGCCACTGTATATTTGGGAAAACTATACTTTTCATTGATTATGATTCATTATGTACTTGTCAGAGATGTGACTCACGTCGTCATATTTTTCTAAGTAGGCTTGTTTAATCTCCACCCGCTGGGCTGCAGAGCGGTTGGCTAGAATGGAAATGATGTTCTCCTCATCAGTTCCTGTGAACAACAGAAGATGAGCTCATTCCTCATAATGTCACTCATCTCCAGCAGACCTCACAGCTCACCGGTTGAGACTCAAAAGGAAAGGAAAGCTGAACATGTACTGACCCTCAGGCCATTTAAAATGTAGTTTGAAATTTAGAGATGAGGAGAAATGTATAGCATTACATCAACGTGTCCTCTGCAGTGAATGGGTGCCGTCAGAATGATCACAGTGCAAGTAATCCACACCACTCCAGTCCAGCAATGAACATCTTGTGAAGCAATAAGCTGTGTGTTTGTAAGAAACAAATCCATCATTAAGGTGTTTTAACTTCAAAAGTCACTTCTGACCAAAATGTGGTTCCATAATCTATAATAACGCTTCCTCCGGTGAAAAAGTCCATCTCCTGTTAATCCACCAACATATTTGTTTTGAACTTTCTGGACTGTTTTCACTTGTAAACGGTGCTTGATGTGTGCATATTTCTCTCCTGATTCAGACAAGATGGCTTTTTCCCTGGAGAAAGCTATTTTATGGATAGAGGACTCGTAGTTTAGCCAGAAACAACAGTTATAAACACATCTTTGTTTATTACAAACAGCGTTTTGCTTCCCAAGACATTGTTTAGATTTTGGGGTGTTTTTATCAGCTGTTTGGACTCTCAATCTGACGGCACCCATTCACTGCAGAGCATCCATTGCTGAGCAAGTGATGGAATGCTACATTTCTCCAAATGAGTTCAATAAAGATACAAAGAATGGCCTGAGGGAGAGGAAATGTTCAGCAAATTTCCATTACTTTTCCTTTAAAGTCTGCATGAAATCAAAGTTGACATTATTTACTTCGTAAGTGCAGATTACTCGTCTTGTGGTGAACAATTCATCTGTGCAAGTTACTCCACAGAAGGAAAAAAATCATCTTTGCAGTCTTTAATCAAGATCATAAAATGAGCATCCCCTTGGAATGACTTTCCTTCTCTGATGATTTCAGTTTGATTGTTTGGGCAGAACATCTTTTAACCACTCCTCTCTAACCACCAGTCTGCTTCAAGTTAGACATTGTGAGGAGGAATATTAAAAATAAGCTCTGTCTCTATTTTTTCTCTCATTCAATATACCATTTCACTCATAAATTCTGCTTCATGCGATATTCAAAAGTGTTAATATCATCATAATGCAAGTAAAAAAAAAAAAAAAATCACCCATTTATTATGTCAGTGTTTTCCAACAAGTGAATCTTTTTATTCAACCTACCCATTCCTTTGCAGGCCTTACGGATTGCCTTGATGTCTGCCACCACATCAAAGTCCTCATAAGGAGTTACCGTGGGCTGAAATTGTGTAAGAAACATCATGTGTGTTATGCAATTAAACTACTGCGGTTTTAAATTACATTTACATCAAGAGATTTGAAATAGGTTAAGCAGTTAAGTCCATGTTATATTGTCAGAAGATGTGATGAGTGCATGTTTTTGAAGGGTTTGTGCATGAGATCACTGCAGCAGCAGAGTCAGTGTTTCTACAGAGCTGAGTCACCGGAAGCGTCCTCTGCCTCGCCCACTGTCGTAATAACAATGTGCACTTATTGATAACAGAAACAGTTATTCTTTTATAAACAATCCTCTTCCTCGAAGAGAGTATGATACTGCTCAAATCACAGTAGAACACAATGAATAATACTAAATACAACATTTGTATATGGATTTTTATTTTATAAAAAAATATTTCGTTTCGAAATTTTAATCATAAACGCAGTGGCGGCTGGCCAATAGAGGGCGCTAGGGCACCGCCCTCCCTGAACCACACACACAAATTAATAATTATATAAATTATTTAAATGTATATTTGTATGATGTGATATATTAGAAAATCTTCTGTGAAAAATATATGTTTTCGCCATCACAATATGACCTCTCTGCCTGTCAGCACGATCGAGAAATCGCCCACAGGAGGCGGGTCTTTGTAGAATTTAGTCAAATCCGGATTCAAGATATAAATATATTCAAGATGTGACATAAAATTTAGCCAATCAGCGTCCTCAGATCTTAACTGAAATGGGCGATTTTTCTGTCGCCCCAAGCTGCTAAAATCAAGGCTGGTCTCGTGGTCTGTAACGGCACAATTTTTAATTACGTGACAATGACGGACTCAGGTGTTATTAATTCCGGACACGAACCTAACTCTGTACAATCTCTACTCCAATGTCCAACTTTTGGCAGAAAACTGAAGGTAAAGGAGCTGGGTCCAGATCAGCCTGACGGTTTGATTTATTGTGAAGATTGTTTGTGAAATTGTTTGCTGTGCCAGTGTGCCACAGCCCCACCTCAAAAAAAAGTCACCAGCCGCCACTGCATAAACGTGTTCAAAAATATGAAACATCGGAATAAAACATCAAAATGTAACGCTAAAAACTCGTTTGCGTATAAGTAGCCTATTTTTTTTTATTTAGTCTGTATTTGCTGCATCCGTAAAACAAACTATAACAACCACTACCGTTATCTGCAGTGAAATAAACCGATAAAAGTGAAAAAGAAACGAACTGTAACTTGTTTTACTCACTTGAACGTTGCCCATCTTGTGATGCTGATGTGATTCTCTGAATGCGCGCGCTCGCTCTCTCTCTCTCTCTCCAGCGCGCGACGCGTCTTTTTACTCCGCAGCCCTGACGTCACCACATGCGTTTTTTACATTTTTTTTCTTTTAATTCTACTTTTTAGTCATTTAGCAGACGCTTTTATCCAAAGCGACTTACAAATAAGAAAAGTAACTAAAACTATAAGTTACAAGTCTATAAATACTATATATACACACACTTTTAAGAAAATTGAGAAATTAATTAAATGACAAATGCATTCAACAACTTTCAAAACTTAACATTTAAATGAAAACAAAAAATAAAGCTAAAAACATTTCAAAATATTAAAACAACCAAAGGTATGAGTATAAAAATGAATCTAACATGACACTAAGCCAAAACCCATATATATATATGGGGTATTTCATTTCCATGCAGTATATTGAAGTAACGTTACTAAAATAAATACAATGTATTAAAAACTAAAGTAAATACCTATAAAGACATATGAAATTAATACATAATTTATGTAAAATTAAAATAGATAAATCAAACGGCAGTAGTTATCAGTAATCCTAAAAAAGAACACTGTCAAACACACATGCTAACAAACAACAACTTACACATAGTAAGAATTAGTTATAAAAACTAAAACAGAAGTGAAACAAGCAGTAAGAAAGAGGATAAAATAAAAAGCGATACTTATATCCCCATTCCAGTGCCCTGTTCGGTGGAGTCGCATTAGATTCGATGGTCTTTACACTCTTCGGTCTTCTCACAAAACTATCTTTCTTCATTCACCAGGAATGAAAAGAATGTGCGTGTAGGCTGATGCAAAATGTACTGAGCAGAATCATTTGATTTAAGACAAGAAAGTCTTTGTTAATTGTGTCCCAGCAGCATCACCCACTCGCTGCATGAACAGTGCTTTGATTCGTGTTTACTAACATTTATGGCATGTCTATGTTTCCTTATAGGTCTTGCAGCAGATTGTCAAATATTTTATATTAAAGTTATTACATTTATTTTTTACAGCGCACAGCTTTTTTTAAAGAACTCATTGCACGTGAGTATAATGATAATAAAAGGCATTTATGCATATGATCTCTTGTCCTGTGTGAATAGCAGGAAATGCGTCGGTTTATGTTATGGATAGAACATGACTTTCAGCATTAATGATGGATGCATGCACAGCATGTTACAAAGAACTCGTTCACATTTTACACTGATTAACTGATTAGGCAAAGACTCTTGTTTCATGTGAGCTGACGCATGCGGTGATTTGTATTAAATTGTATTATTTTTAATTCTGCTCTATTCTATAAACATATACCTAGAATTGTGTAGGTCCATGTCTACGGTAAAGACTTGGCTCATAAATATTAATTAGGTTACTAAGCAAAGTCAGAAAACGTTATTAATATTAATGACCTGCGCTTTTATTTAGCAAAAATACAGGAAATAACTAAATATGGAGAATGCAGTATGACTATTTATACTAGAATAAATTAAAATGCCTCCCATCTTTATGCATAAAAAAACAACATTCAAAATATTCGGTTGCGCTGTCGCTCGTGATGCGCATGCGCACTGTCTGTCAGTTCTGTCAGCTGACTTCCTGTCTGAGGGAGGGACTGCTGCTAGTGTCCCGCTAATCCTCCGGATCCCGAAAAATACCACGGAAAGGGAAGGAAACGGTCCATTTTGTGCGGACACTAAATAGGTATGGTCATGTTTTTAAAATAAGATTACGCGATGACGGAAAGTGTTTGAATTTCGACCGGTAAGAAGGGTTTTCATCAGCGAAATGACCAGCGAAATGTCGATACAGGTCTCGAGGGAAGGAACAGACCAGTTCACGAGCTCACTTACAACTAATGACTCTTCGTCAGTTTGAATAATTCATATCAGTTACAAGATGACGGATGCGCGGTTGGCGATGTAAAAACACACACATTTACAGAAACATCATGTATTTCAGTTGGCAGACATCTTGTACTAATTATGCCGCGATTAAACCACGGGACGAGCACTTCCTGTTCAGCGCCTGTAACGTACATTGAGTGAATACTAACATCATTTACCGTTACAGTGTTTGCATTGCAAGCACTTATATAATTACGCTTTTTGACGAAATCAGGACGTTTTGTAATTGTCATTTGTCTATCTTACAGATATACTGTTTTAGTTTTCAACATATGTGACCCTGGACCACAAAACCAGTCATGAGATTGAATAAATAATTAATTGATTAAATAAATTTGGTTTGTTATAATAGGACAATATTTGGCTGAGATACAACTATTTGAAAATCTGGAATCTGAGGGTTAAAAAAATCTAAATATTGAGAAAATTCCCTTTAAAATTGTCCAAATTAAGGTTCTTAGCAATGCATATTACTAATCAAAAGTTATGGTTTGATATATTTACGGTAGGAAATGTACCAAATATCTTCATGGAACATGATCTTTACTTAATATCCTAGCATATTTTAGCATAAAAGAAAAATGGACTATTTTGACATATACAATGTATTGTTGGCTATTGCTACAAATATACCCGTGCTACTTATGACTGCTTTTGTGCTTCAGGGTCACACAGATGCTTTTAACATGGGTGAATATATTGTATTTTATAGCCAATTAGTGTCACACAAGCCCAAACTGTTGAGAGTTCACCGTCCTGCCTGCTTTATCTGGTCTCACTTGCTGGGCTGAATGCCTCTCAAATCTTATCACGGTCCCACAGAGCTCTTCTATCAGCCAGTGAGCGTCATATTCATTTCATTGTCCTGTGAAGTATAGGAGTGAGGTCCCACCATGGAATGTGAGGTCTGAGGGGCCGCCACCATGATTGGAGGACTGTTCATCTACAACCATAAAGGGGAGGTGCTCATCTCCCGCGTCTACCGCGATGATATAGGGTGAGTGAGTTCATCATGGGTGGAAAATGCTCTTAAAACTGCTTCTGATCTCAAGGACTAGACTTGTGTGATTTGATAGGCTTTCTCAAAACCACATAATCTGGAGACGCGCTGGTAAACCGCACCAAAACACAACCACCAAAGCTGCTCAGAACATCTTACTAACACTTTGCCAACTCGTCTACCAACTTACTTTTGCACAGGCAAACTCTAAATGTATTTATTTTTGCTGTTAGAAATATTAGAATACATTTTGGGCCGAATAGACTGGCCTTATTATTAATGCACAAGTTCAGCGGGGTTTAAACTCTATATCATTGGGGTTATCCTGTTAGGGAAAGGATGGATGACAGGATGTTAGAGAGCACTAAATTTAATTTTTCTATAACCATAAATGAGTAAGTATTGTTTTTTCTTTCCTTCATAGAACCCCAGAGCAAGATTTTTGTCCTCCTAAAGATTTCATCTGTGTGTTTCCATTACTGTTGTCCATTTACACATGCAGCCCATGTTTGTCTTTCTCCTTTTTCTTTGTGATTGTTCCCCTCATGCTCTTTGTACTGTTTTTCTCCTGTTCATTGTGGCTTCTGTAGCACTAGGTAAGCAATCCTACTACAACCAATGACCTGAAAGCATGTTTTTAGACCTCAGCAAGCAAGCAACCAATCACTCTGACGCATGTCACCAGTGACCCCCAATCCAGGGTTGGGCAATATAGCCAAAAATAATTATCTATCTGTGTTTTAAGCCTTTTAATGATACATCTAAATGTTTATATTTGTATTTTTTAGCAATTCAGAGAAAGAGTAAACAGCAAAAATGCAGTACAGCCAACGAGTCAAAGACAAGACATAGCATTTTGTATATTATATTTTATATAATGTTTAAAAAAAAACTGATTATGGGTAAAAGAATGTTCCATCATCATTCTGGGTAACAGATATATTGATGTAAAAATAATAAATAAGTTGTTCTGACTTAATAAGTGAAAGAGAGAGATAAAACAATATAACCGTTAAAGTTCCCGCACACCAAGCTGAACTTAAGACCATTGCTGAGCATCTGTCAGCTCAGTTTTTGCAGTGTTTTTTGCATTTGTTTACGGTGCATTTCCATTGGCATGTAGCAAGCGTTTTTAATTCATTCCTATGGAAGTTGAGCATAAATGCTTGTGCGGTGCATTATGGGATTGAAAGCGGTGCCAAGAAAGCGTTGAAAGTGGCTGAGAGCATCAAAAAGTTGGGTAAATATATCTTTATGCAAATATCGAGTGAAAAACACCGGGTGACAACCAATCGCCGTTAAAAGAAGAAACTCAAACAGGGTGTAAACATGGCTTTCAGTCGCGTGCTCTGCTCTAAATTTGACACGCCCCAAAGCAGTGGCGTTGTAGCGTTGCCAGCGCACAGAGCGCAGATTTGACGCTGTAGTGGAAATGCACAGTTAGGCTCTACTTGGTCCCCATTGGCTGCTTTTTGGCCTATTGGGCATTTCAAATCGGCGAAGTAGTGCACAAGAAGAAAAGCGAAAGCAAGCTAAGAGGACACACACAAAAGGCTTTTCTAATTTTATGCTCATCTTACCAGAGCATCCAAATACACGTTCCCTCATGCAGGAACAGAACGTACGTGCTAGTTAGACGCTGGCTGTAGTCTTCACAGTGTGTTCAAGCACAACATTTTAGCCCAGAAACAGGTGACAGTCGGCTTTCATCGCTGTTAATCTTTGTTGGTTTGGTGTGTCACAGCCTTTAAAGCATTGTTACCAAAAAAATATAGACTTCCATGTACAGTTTGGAGTGAACGTCCATTAAATCAGTGTTTGGATCAAATGAACCAAAGAAGAACTGATTCGTATAAATGAAGCAAACCTGTCAGCGATACTGATGTTGTGACATTAGGGGTAAGTTTTGATGCTTTTGAAATGGGCACGAAACTGTCCTTGTAACATGTTTTTTTGGAAATTTAAGACCAAAGGAAAAAGCATGTAAAACTTTGCAATATTTTCTATCATCTATAGCAGGGGTTCTCGAAGTCTACATTCAAGGGTCCAAAACTGAATTTTCATCAGTGTCAAAGGACCGGACCAGAACAATTGGCTATTACTTGTTTTTAATAAACATACATAACATGCAAAACAAGTAAAAACTATAAAAAAATACCCTTTGCATTTAAAATACATTAATAATCAAGTGCAAAAGTGGCAAAACAATTAATTTAAGTGTCAGCAATCGAGGTCGACCGATAATGTTTTTTCTCCGGCCGTCCCGATGCTGATATTTAGAAATCAGGGCATCCAATGGCCGATATATGATGCTGATTTTGTTGCCCTTTATCTCATAAAAGAGAGTTTGAGTAAATGTTTATTGCGGGGCACAAGATGGTAAATTTAATAGTAGTAGTAGTAGCCTAATTCATAGTAATAATACATGGCTCAGAAGAACCTAAGCACTTTCTCAAAACAGCTTTTTGTTTATGTTTGCTGACAGACACCAGTGTTTCCAACATACTTGCAAATGCTAATTAATTCTCTGCCAGCGGGAGCGAGAAATATAGCGGTTTCCCAGCTGTAATCAAATCAGCGCTGCTAGCGCTCACGAAAGCTACTTTATCAGGCATTACAGGAAACACTAAATGAAAATGACATCAAAGCTTTTCTGAAGAACACAGTCGGTTCTTTTCAAAGATACATTCATATAAAAACACCTGCGCTGCATTTTAACTTTGAAATGTGAAGTGCTCCGTTTAGTCAACGAAGTATAAGCCGGTCAGCGGTCAGTTTTGATATTGTGACGGGCCGTCGCAAATAACTCAATGTATGGGAAACCCTGGACACTGCTATAAGACAAATCGACATAATCTAAGTGATAATAAAAAACATATTAGCGGTGAAATGTCGCCCGATCATGTCAAGCGTCAGATGCTCACTAGATGTCATGACCACAAATGTCAAGAAGGAAAATCTCACCTGCGCTTTCTATTCGGACCATCTCCAAAAAGACAATCAAAAACGAAACTAATTATTTACAAGTTTAACGTGTGTTTATCAAAGTAGGAAATATAATTAGTGCACTTGAAATATGAAATGGAGGCGGGTCCGGATGCGGACCGGAGTCCGGACTTTGAGAAGCACTGATCTATAGCATATTGAGTGTATTGTGAATATTCATATTGCCCAGCTCTACTGCAAGCATGTCACCTGACATACTTCAGTCAATCAGATATTGTGAAGATATGCTCCAGCAGCAGACTGAGATGACCATGATGCCCTCCCTTTTGATTGCACTCGGGCATGAGGTGACACATTTTAATTCTGAGTTGGATATTTTGAGACATTATGCACCTTTTTGAATGAAATGTTTGTCTGAAAATGTAACGGAAATTCATTTTGGGATTGATGTTTATTGGATCGCAGTTGCAGCCGATTAAACTGGATGGAGTAAAAAATATCTGCCAAAAAATGTTTAAAAAGAAAAATTGGGCTCTCGATGTATAAATCTCTTCAAAAGAAGTTCTCTTATTTGTTTTAGACAAGCGAGAGATCTTTTGTCTGTGTGACCTTGTTACTTATCTTGAGGTTCGTGAAGGTTTGGGTCAGCAGGGAGGATCTTGTAATGCTTTGTTCTCCGACAGAAGGAGTGTTTGTCTTACAGGGTTTACTGGCAGATGGTGACTCTCTTATCTCTGCCGTTCTTCTCCTCCTCCACAGACGCAATGCTGTGGACGCGTTCCGCGTGAACGTGATCCACGCCCGTCAGCAGGTGCGCTCCCCTGTCAACAACATCGCCCGCACCAGCTTCTTGCACGTCAAGCGCTCCAACATCTGGCTGGCTGCGGTCACCAAGCAGAATGTCAACGCCGCCATGGTGTTCGAGTTCCTCTACAAGATGTGTGACGTCATGACGGCTTACTTTGGGAAGATCAGCGAGGAGAATATCAAGAACAACTTTGTGCTGATCTACGAGTTGCTGGATGGTAAGACTGGTTCAGAAACACACAAACCATTTCCATTTAACCGCATTACCTCAAACCAAACTCACCCTCCTCTAAATGGCATGCTTTCCTGGCAGTCATCCGCTGAAGGTGCGTCCGAAACCATGAGCTGGCCAGGAAACCTCGTCCAACAGCTGAAAAAATAAATGGTTACCTAAATGAACCCTGGAGACAAAGTGTTTAAAACAGTTCTTGAGGCGTTAAGTGTCTCATTCCAGAATAATGAGTCATTTATGTCTTTGTGTGTGTGTTTGCAGAGATCCTGGACTTTGGATACCCACAAAACTCTGAGACCGGAGCACTGAAGACTTTTATAACCCAGCAGGGCATCAAAGGACAGGTAAGAAAAAAAAAATATATATATATTTATTTTTCTGTTTGTATGTGTTTGAGTCCATAAAAAGTTAGAATACTTAAATTATATTATATTATTGCAGTATTATTTAAGCACCAGGAGAGTATTCTAAAAGAGACTACTTCTAATAAAATAATTAATTATATATATTTTTTTTATCAGAATTATGTTGGGAACCTCTTTTTGTTGACATCCTTAAAGTCAGGCCATTCGTTCTGATTTCTTCTTGCCTTCCCAATATTTTCACTGTCCCTAGCACAAAAAAATACAAAAAAACTAATAATAAATAAAACTGTGTTTATATTATAGTTTGACATTGTAATTTTTTTTAGATTGACATTTACATATTTTATGAAATACATATACATATTTTATGTAAATGTTGAAAATTATATATAATTTTTTTCTAAACAAATGTTTTTTTATCAAAAAAAATCAGTTTTAACATTTAAACATTTTATTATATAATGTAAAATATTTTAAAAAAATTTATTTTCCACGCACAATTTTTTTCATCAAAATATTTTAACATTCCTAAAACTAATATTTAAACATTTTATATTTATATATATATATATAATGCGTTTGTGTAAAAAAAAAAAAAAAGCTTATATATATTTAGTTTTTATAAAATGTTAAGTTTAGCGCCAGAATTTCCAAATGTTTACATGTGAAAGGGATAAAATATATTCCCAACCAAATTTTGCCATAAGTTAATTATATTGAGAATTTTAGAAACTTAATTTCCTGTGAAGTTGCTTTGCAACGATTGTATCGTAAAAAGCGCTATACAAATAATCTTGAATTGAATTGGTGTTCCTGTGGCTCAGTGGTTAGAGCATTGCGTTAGAAGCGCAAAGGTTGTGGGTTCGATTCCCAGGGAACACATACTGACAATAAATGTATAACCTGAATGCACTGTAAGTCGCTTTGGATAAAAGCGTCTGCTAAATGCATAAATGTAAATAAAACTGCTTGTACGTGATCCATTCAACCCTGTGTTAATAGAGCAAGTGACGTTCAAATAACTCCTAACATCGTATTTCCATTTGTATTTTTCCTTTGTTTTTGAGCTCTGCCCATGTTGTCTGTGCAGATTCTAATAAACAACATTTCTCTTTCCTTTCTTGCTTTTCTGGACGTGTCTGGCTGCAGCATCAGGTATGTGTAAATGTCTTTCTCAGATTACACTATAGTACTTCTACCACGCTTCTAATAGTCAGTGAGTGTGATCTTCCTAAATGTTCGGTGGTCCATTATTGTCCTCAGACTAAGGAGGAGCAGTCTCAGATCACCAGCCAGGTGACCGGGCAAATCGGTTGGCGTCGTGAAGGCATCAAGTATCGCCGCAACGAGCTGTTCCTGGATGTGCTGGAGAGCGTCAACCTGCTCATGTCTCCACAGGGTGAGACGGCACTACCTGAGGCACTACGTGAGTGTGTGTCTTTAGTTATTAGAGCCAAACCACTCACATGCCACTGTGTGTCCTCCCGACAGGCCAGGTCCTGAGCGCTCACGTCTCCGGGCGTGTGGTGATGAAGAGCTATCTGAGTGGAATGCCTGAATGCAAGTTTGGCATGAATGACAAAATCGTCATCGACAAACAGGGGAAAGGAGGAACTACTGAAGATGCTGGGAAAAGGTTTCCGAGTGCCTCATGCTTAAGCAATGTCTTTGCTTGTCTGTCTCCTCTCCTATTTGCTTTGTGTTTCTCGATCCAGAATTGTCCAACGGTTTGATTGTAAAGTGTGTGGTTTATTTCGATTGTTGAAGCTGTCTGTTTCTGTCGCGTCTCTTTTTCTCTGTGCTACTACAGTGAGTTAGGGGGAAGGTATTGTATCTTTATATTTCTGTTCAGTTTTATGTTCTGCTTCTAAACTGTACCCCATATGAGTGTCTTTTATTAATATTTCCATTTAGCTATTTAATTATTGTTTATATATTATACACATTGACCATTATTAGCATTTTTAAAATTGTATCATTATAAATTCATTTTTTTTATTCCATCTCGCTACTCTTTTTTTTTTTTTTTTACATTAATGTACATAAATAGATTTTACTTAAAATTTTAAATTGAAGATTTCGTTCGAAACTATTTTGAAACAACATTGCAATGCATCCTACTGTTCAAAGGTTTGCAGTCTGTAAAATGTTTCTTATTCTCACCATGGCTGCATTTATTTGATCAAACATATAGTAATAACAGTAATATTATAAAGTATTGTTAGTGTAAAATAACTTTTTTTAATCGTAATATATTTTAAAGTGTAGTTTATTCCTGTGATGCCAAGCTGAGTTTTCAGCATCATTACTCCAGTCTTCAGTGTCACATGATTCTTCAGCAATCAATCTAATATGCTCAAGAAACATTTATTATTATTATTATTATTATCTTGTATATTTAGTGTAAACTGATACGTTTTTTCAGGATTCTTTAACACATAAAGTAACAGCATTGATTTGAATTATAGAACATTATAAATGTATTAACTGTCACTTTTGATCAATGTAATGCATCCTTGCTGAATAAAAGTATTTTAACTAACCTCAAACTTTTGAAATGGTAGTGTAGGTTTCATATTAGTAAATGAGATTGATTGTTATCAGTTATTGGCCATAATGAAAATGATGTGAATCTTTCAATGCATCCCTAGTTTTTAAAAGCACAGCAGTGATTTTTACTTGAATTAGATTAGTGTCAGTGGTAATACGGTTACTCATCAAACACTCATCATCTTTGTTTCTCTATCATTTGTAGCAGTGGCAAACAGTCCATAGCCATCGACGACTGCACGTTCAATCAGTGTGTGCGTCTCAGCAAGTTCGACTCGGAGCGCAGCATCAGTTTCATTCCTCCTGACGGGGATTATGAGCTCATGAGGTCAGTTCAGCTTCCGTCTGTCTTCACGCTCGAGTCTGACTCTGTCTAACACATCTGTGTGTGAAGGTATCGCACCACTAAAGACATAATCCTGCCCTTCCGGGTCATTCCGCTGGTCCGAGAGGTTGGGCGCACAAAGCTGGAGGTCAAAGTTGTCATCAAATCTAATTTCAAGCCCTCGCTCCTGGCACAGAAAATAGAGGTCAGTTCAAAGACATGATGTAGACATAAAAGGACAGTTTATTTGTCAGATGATTTATGAGGTGAGTGTTTTGAACAGGTGCGTATTCCTACACCTCTGAACACTAGTGGAGTGCAGGTGATCTGTATGAAAGGAAAAGCGAAATACAAGGCCAGTGAGAATGCCATCGTGTGGAAGTAAGTGTCACCGCCATCTTGACATGTCTCTGGGTTTGGTGTGTGTGTGTGTTATACGTTCATGTCACCCCCCCGTCTGTCCGCTCAGGATCAAACGCATGGCAGGGATGAAGGAGTCTCAGATCAGTGCTGAGATCGAGCTGCTGCCCACTAATGATAAGAAGAAGTGGGCCCGTCCACCCATTTCCATGAACTTTGAGGTGAGTCCCACATCGCCACTTTCCACATAAATGATGGTTGGTAAAAGGAGGTGCTTAACCTTCAGAAAAAGTTGTTCATCCACCTTATGTCAAACTAAATATTGTTTATTATATAGATATTAAAGGTGCACTAAGTGATTTTTGCCAAACGATGTTGATATTTGAAAGCACCTAAACAAACACGCCCATGCCCCAACAAGACCTCGCCCTTATTTTGATATCTCCGCCCCACACGTACGTACACAACCTAGGCAACGACGATCGTGGAAACAAGCGAAGATGACACACAAGCATATTCAAACAATGCAAAATCAGCGTTACTCACTTATCAAGAAACAACGTGACCTCTGCGTCCGCTTCGAGCCCTTCCCGCTCTTTGAGTGCGATTCGCTTGCTTTGAGCCGCTTTAATTTGGAACGCAACATTCATCATTAAAACGTTTATTATTATATGTTATTGTTTACAAAGAGAAGTTTCAGTGTCACGTAATCCTCCAGAAATCATTCTAATGTGCTCAAGAAACATTTCTCATTATTATCAATGTTAAAAACAGTTTTGCTGCTTATTGTTTTTGTGTAAACAATGATACCACTCGAACATTTGTATAAGATTAAAAAAGAGAGAAATTAATCATTTTATTCATGCATGAAATGGATAAAAAAGACATTTAAAAGTATTTATATTTAATAAATGCATTAACATATAAAATTTATATATTTGACAAATGCAAATAAATGCTGTTCATTAAACTTTATATTTATCAAAAAATCCAGAAAAATAAAGTGCATCACAATTTCCACACAAAATATGAAGCAGCAAAATTGTTTCCAACATTGATAATAATCAGAAATGTTTCTTGAGTCAAATAAATGGAAATGATTTCGACACTGAAAACTGGAGTAATGATGAAGAAAATTCGACTTTACATCACATGAATAACATTATATTTTATAATATATTCAAATTTTAAACTTTTTTTAATTTGTAAATCTATTTCACAATATTTTTTTTTTTTTTACTTTAATAAAAAATAAATGCAGCCTTGATGAGCAGAAGATATTTACTTAATTTTTCCAAAATTTTGGCAGGTACTTTAATAATAATAACAATTCTGTATACTATATTTACAATAATATATTATAGTACTTTATTATATTATATTGTTATCATGATTAAGTGCTGTTTTTAATTTTTTACAGGACAATAGTATGTATTCTTACAGTATAAGATATATCTTTTAATGTGCTAAAATATATATTTTTATAAGTGCTGGGGGCGTGGTCAGATTTTCCTTATTTTTTGCCTCTAGCTGATCGCATGCCTGATTATTATGGTCTTATATTTGATGTAAAATAATAGTTGATCTGCCGTATCTGATGGTCAACAGTTATCTCCCTTTGAGCGCACGTCTCTGATGTATTTCCTCTGTCTCAGGTTCCCTTTGCTCCCTCGGGGCTGAAGGTTCGGTACCTGAAGGTATTCGAGTCGAAACTCAACTACAGTGACCACGATGTGATTAAATGGGTGCGATACATCGGGCGCAGCGGCATCTACGAGACGCGCTGCTAAAAAGCCTCTGAGCCCAGGGACCAGCTCTTACTCTCTTATAAATGTACTATGTTTCCCTCATTCCCTCTCTCAAGATTTGTGGATGAATTAAAAAGGCTAATTGCAAAAGGTGAAACGTAGTTACCTGTATGTGTTTGTACGAGTGCTGTAATGAACAGATCCAGTGGGCGGTGCAGTTAAAGCACAGCTTCCTGATTGGCTGTAGTCGGTCTTACGGGACTACTCTCCATTTGGTTGTTGGTTATTCTCCCATTGGTCATACTCTCCGTTTCTTATCGCTGTCTCTCTTTGACTGTTTAGTTCAGTATAAATATATAATGAGGAAAAAACTTTGTGTTGGTGTGTATTTGTCAGTTGAAGACTCCTTTTTCTTCAGTTTACATGTAATGTGACCCTGGAGCACAAAAGCAGTCATAAGTAGCACGAGTGTGTATGTGTAGCAATAGCCAACAATACATTGTATGGGTCAAAATTATACATTTTTATTTTATGCCAAAAATCATTAGGATATTAAGTAAAGATCATGTTCCATGAAGATATTTTGTACATTTCCTACCCTAAATATATCAAAACTTAATTTTTGATTAGTAATATGCATTATTTATAATCATTTGGACAACTTTAAAGGTGATTTTCTCAATATTTAGGTTTATTTGCTCCCTCTCCGAGTTGCATCTCGGCCAAATATTGTCCTATCATAACAAAATTAAGTACATGTAATTAGATTATATTACATTTTTAAATACTTGTAATCAGACTGCCGTTGATTTTTTTATTAATTACTTGACATTATTCACACAATAGAAATAAAGTCAAAGGTCAAGAGTAATCTGATTATATTACCTATAATGTGTAATCTGATAGATTACATTACTAACTACAATTTTTGTAATCCGTAACAAACCACAGCACTGCACATCTATACTGTGCTGTATTTCTCATAGGTAAACGTTACATTTTGGAAGTAAATTAGACGGTAGAACAAAATACAACACCCCCTCTTGTACATTAGACTATTTATTTGTCTTCCTGTCTCTGTTGACATCCTGTACAATCAAAGGCTGACAGGGAAGGCAAAGTTAATACAATAATCATCTCTCCTAGAGTCACTTCATTTGTGCAAAGGCTGGAAAACAGACATTACCATGAAAATGAAGCATTAACTATAGTTGAATTCTGACATCAGTGCGAGTTAGGACAACGGTTTGTTAAGCCTCTGCCTCATCAAATTATGAAACGAGACAACAGAACTTTAATTAACAATTTAAACACATACCGTCTAAAACTGACCATTGCATATCCATACATACATGTGCAACAAAGCTCTGAATGTTAAGGGTTAAATACAAGTTAAGCTTAAGACATCATGATGTCCTTCACCACGGTACATCATTTTATCCCTCAACTGATTAACCGTATAACTCTTAAAACAGTATGTAACGATGTGTTTTAGGCTAAATTATTTTCTGATATACTGGACACCGCCTGTCGAGTTTAAGTTGTATTTAACCCAGAATATTCCTTTTAAGTGGTTTCGTTCCTTAACACTTCTCAACAGCTCGGTTGGATTGACTTCAAAACGTGCAAGACTCATTTAGCAAAACCTAATTATGTAATTATCAAGCTTGAGTCCAAAGACCTAAACCAAACTAGCCCTTCAGCCTAAGTTTTAGGATAAAAGCTCTTTGAAAGAAAATCACAGTGAGAGATATACAGGGCATTGTGCGGTGATGAACTTACATATTTAATTCTTACAATAAAACAGACAACTCGAAGTTATTAAGCATATATTTTTAAATAATTTGGAATTCGGACCTTTACTAAAGCATGACACCAAATTAATTTATTCAAAATGATAATTTTCCACTAAGTCATGCCTGTATGATATTGGCGTATTTTTCTAATTTGTCGAATTACCACGACAACACTGATTATGCACCTTGTAATACACACAAATCATTTAAATTTTCAGCTCTTGTGTTAGATAATTAGCTTCTATCTTACAGTACGCCTTGCAGCGTGTTCAACGTTAGACATTAATCTCGCCCCCAAGAGACACATGACTTATGAGATATCTAACAATGATATATTACGATAAAAACTGAACTTAAGACAAAAAAGAACCATTAATACCATGTGCACTCTTTTTAAAACACGACTAAGCCCTGCTAACGGTGTGATTCAAGACGAGACGCTGGAGTTTGAATACTCGCATCCCATCGCTGACAATGATTTACAAACCCTCAGGTTGAACGGACTCAGCCAATGACGTTCTAGACGTCGCTTCATTTGAACCCTTCGTGTGTGTTAGTAATACAGAGAGTGAAACCGATGGATGGGGTAAGGGTTGAGTCGTTTCTGAGCTTGGACTGCCAGTACTGGAAGACTAATCTTCCTCGTCCTCCTCGTCCTCGCTGATGGCCTGCCTGCGGGCGGCGTAGGTGTAGCCGGACAGGGCGCTGCTGTGATGTGACGAGGGCGAGGAGGACGGGGAGGTTTTGGTGAAGAAGGGCAGGCGGAAGCTCGGAGACGGGGAACGCTCGCGTGTGGGACTGCTGCTGGGGCTGTGCCGTGGACTGATGGCCTGAAGCATTCGCCCTTTTCCCTCCTTCAGCATGTGCTTCTGTTAGAGAGGAAGAACAACACACAGCCAATTAGAGACCTTGAGCCACGGGTATACCTGAGGAGGCCATAATGGCTTTTCATTTTTAGATTCATGACTTTAAAACAGTGCATCTCAACCAGAAAGCCACAAGATGGCTTAAAATAAAATTAAACCAGGTTTAAAATAAGCTAAAACATAAAAAATAAAGATCTAAGCAAAATCACATTTCTTATTTTTATTTTTTCAATTAACAACTGCTATTTTCACATTTCTTATTTTTATTTTTTTAATTATCTTGCACCTGCTATTTTCATTTTAAACTACGAGGGAATTGTAAAAGTGTGATTTCTAGACCTGGAAAGTTAGGGAAACTAATAAAACCATTACAATACAAATATATATCAACTTTCTAGTTAGAAAAAAGTTTGAGAATCAATGCTTTAAATGGACAGTTAACAGTTGTCCAACTAAACCTGTTTTTCTTCTGCAAAACAAAAAAAGATGAAATATCAAAGAACGCTGGCGTCTAAACAACATTGGTCTCCATTGACTTCCATAGTAAGGACAAAAAAATGACCAATTAAAACAGACATTTTCTTTCACAGAAGAAAGTTAGTTAAACGGTTTTTGCAGTCTGAACAGAACAAACATGAATGGTTTTGTTATGTTATAATTTGCTTTCCGACAGATTTCACACAGCAACAACAACACGCAACACTACATAGAGCAAATCAAATCCAAAAGCTGCTAGTTATGTAACTTTGCTTTCATGTACTTGCATCGTGTATGTTTCTGGGCTAAGGCAATCCCAGAATGCACTAAGTGTGCAGTTGGGGGAAAAAATGTGTTCCTTGGGAAATCAAACCAATGACCTTAGTATAGCTAGCTTTACCAGTTTAATTCAATACTAACAACTACATTTGTATTTTTAACAAATCTGCCATATTGCATTTTGCACAAAAAAAAGAAATCTACATTTTTGAACTCCGCCACGAAACGTGGCACACATCGTTCTCAGACAATCATGACAAAATGTTCTTAAAATGATTGACATTCATCAAAGCATTGTGAAAAAGTGAATAAATTGGTCAGACGATGCCCACTTTTAATGAAATCACCTATATCTGCCAATCTCTAAATGATGTCTTACTGAAACTTCATGACATTTTGAAGACACCCACCAAGTTTGGTCAAATTCTGTTATCAAACACGTTAACTCCACAACAGCCATATGATCCAACAAGTTGTAAATTGGTTTGCAGCATCTTTGTACACATGCTAACATCATCTTCAAATAAGACTCGAAACAACAAACATTGCCGCCAACAGCAATTTCCATCAGCTAATAACATCTGAGTATTATTGACAGGTTCGTCCGTTCTGTCAAATGAGGCGGTGGAGCTATCATATATTTTTCTGAGCGGTTTCATTAAACCCTAACTTACAGTATCAGAGGAGGTTGTTGATTTTACAGTAAAAACTAAAAGATTCACCACAATTGTACCACCTCTTTGTCTTAAAGGGATAGTTCACCCAAGAAATAAAATTCTGTCATTAATTACTCACCCTCGTGTCGTTCCAAACTCGTAGACCTTCGTCCATCTTCTGAACATAAATCAAGATATTTCTGATGCAATCTGAGAGCTCTCTGACCCTCCATAGACAGCAAGTGTCCTAACACGATCAAGGTCCAGAAACGTAGTAAGGACATCGGTAAAATAATCCATGTGACTTCAGTGGTTCAACCGTAATTTTACGAAGCTACGAGAATACTTTTTGTGCACAAAGAAAACAAAAGTAACGATTTTATTTAACAATTCGTCTCCTCTACATCATCCAATAGCGCCATTTTGGAGAGTATCACATACGTACACAACGTATGCTGTCCTGTGTCAGCAGCACCGTACACGGATACACTGTTTACGCTTTGATCTGAACATAAACAACGTATCCACGTTGTATTCGTTGCATGTGTTGATTACATATGTGATACTCTTCAAAATGGCGCTATAGGGTGACGCGGAGGAGATAAATTGTTGAATAAAGACGTTATTTTAGTTTTCTTTGCACACAAAAAGTATTCTTGTAGCTTCGTAAAATTACGGTTGAACCTCTGATGTCACGTTCGTTATATTAACAATGTCCTTGCTAAGTTTCTGCCTTGATCGTGTTAGGATCCTTGCTGTCTATGGAGGGTCAGAGAGCTCTCAGATTTAATCAAAAATATCTTAATTTATGATCCGAAGATGAACGAAGGTCTTAATCGTTCACACCAGACGCGAATGAAGCGTTACGCGCGAATGATTTACATGTTAAGTCAATGCAAAGACACGATAGACAATCCTGCGGCGCTATTTGTGTGAATGAGGCGGCGCGAATGACGCAAATACGGCGCGAATTGAGCGTTTGACGCGCGAGTTGAAAAATCTGAACTTTGGCGGATATTCGCGCCGCATTAACCAATCAGGAGCTTGCTCTAGCAGTGATGTGATTACGAGCGGAGGCAGAAAATCCGAAACAACAATGGCGGACAAAATCATCGTCGCTTTATGTGGATAACCGGAGCTGTATATACATCTTCGTACTTTTATAGAAACAGGAATTAAAAGGATCTTGCTTGGAAGAAAGTGAGTGAGGAGGTCGGACAATCTGGTAAGTTGTAAAAACTCTTTACTCACTTTGAGCTATAAATATACATATTGAGACTACAAGCTAGCTAAAGCTGGTGTACCGACGAAACATGCTAAGTTACCTATCAGATTGTGCTACCAATAATATATTTGCATTGTTTTAAGAGTAAGGGTAGGTGTGGACGGGTAGGTTTAGGGTAGCTAGGTATGGACATAAAAAAAGCCTCAAACCACATGAATAAGATGCTGGTAGCACAATCTTATATTTAGCATTTTTCGCTATCGATTTGAGCTAACGTTACCTATCTAATGTAGCTTTACGGGTTTGGAACGACATGAGGGCGAGTAATTAATGACAAAATTTTCATTTTTGGGTGAACTATCCCTTTAACTACTGATGCTTGGATCCTGATAATTGCTGTCTGCGGGTATATTTCTAAATAGACTATTTTACCTGAAAGGTGTAGTTTTATGATTAAAAGAATATTGCATCATTAATGTAACAACATGCTAACATCAAACTATTCTGTAATCAACCGAGAATCGCGTCCCTGATGTGCTACGTTGAGTGGCGAGGGGCGTAAAGCATTCCAGCTCAGTCACATATGAGGACAGGATGCAGAGTTTGCAGTTTTAGGATACAGCTTTTGTTAAAGAGGTACTCACAAACGTTCCCTCCGGTCCAAACATCTGCAGGAAGTTGCCGATGAACTCGCGGGACTTCTCTTCCCATTTCTGGATCAGGTCGATGCTCTTCTCCTCCACCTTCTGCACAAACTCTTTACTCTTCTCCTCCACGTCCTTCACCTTCTTCTTCACCTTGTCCACACGCTCCTGAAGGTTGTACTTCTTTTCCTGTGTGTCGGTAATAATGCACAGCAGCTCATTGTTGAGTAGATGGATTAAGAAAATCTGATTTCTGGTATCGAATCTTAACCATGTTCTACTAGTGAAGGAATGGACGCTCACATTGATGAAGCTGACATTAAGCTCTTTCGCGGTGTAGCCACGTTGAAGATTTCGTCTGGCGTAGACGTCGTAATCTCGTACGATGCGTGTGATGATGTCAGAGGTGGAAATGCCCTCTGTCCGTTGGGTTGGTGCGAACATCCCTGTGGAAGTTTTTAAAGATAAGCATACCAGTTAAGAACAAGGACATTTAGTTTCTAATCAACCAATTCATTTAGTCAAAATACCCTCTCTTAGTCTCATCCCAGTTTATTGCCCACTGACTGACTACTTTAAATTTGCCATTCATGGGTTTATCGCCCCTAAAAATGTAAACATTGAGCCTCTCAGGCACCACAGCACTGCAAAAAAAGGCTTATCTTACTAATTTTTGTATTTTTGTCTCGTTTCTAGTCAACATATCTAAACATTCTTAAATTAAGATGCATTTATTTGATAAGCAAAATGACATAAGATAATTTTGTCTTGTTTCCAGAAAAAAAAACGAAGTAAAGTACATTTTGCTTAAAACGAGTAAAATGATCTGCCAGTGGGTAAGTAAAATACTCTTGTTTTAAGAATATTTTACTTACCCCAGTGGCAGATAAGGTTACTCGTTTTAAGCAAAATGCACTTAATTGCGTTTTTTTTTGCCTGGAAACAAGGCATTTTTTCTTGTCAGTTTGCTTATTTAGTAAATGCATCTTAATGTAAGAATTTTTGTGATATTTTGACTGGAAACAAGACTATAAGCGTTTTTTTTTTGCAGTGAGAAACTTTTAGTGTGGTCCACTCAGATTGGTCAATCTCCTTCCAGCTCAACCAATAGCAAGAGTTTGGGGGTGTGGCTACTGTAGCAGGCGGAGCCAGAGGGTGCTCGCCTCAGTACGGGACAGTGTTGGGGGTAACACATTACAAGTAACGTGAGTTACGTAATAATTTGTCATTCTGCACCACACTTTTTTCAAGTAACTAGTAAAGTAACGCATTACTTTTGAATTTTGCTAGAAAAATCTGAGATTTTTAGGGTCCCCATTTATAGACGACAGTGCGCCAGAACATAATCGGGCCGATCTCCCCTACTGTAGATCTAATCTAGACTAAATATGAATGAGTCCCGATTAATTCATCTCACTCGGTGGTTCTAAAAACAGATTCAGTATTCATCAAAATGAATTAAGGTGTGTTAAGACTGAAATGCTCAGAATATGACGCAAGCCTGCAATAATTTAAATATGTTGCCTGGAACAACACAATATATCTAATCTCATTTTATTACTTTACAAATAAACTGTGCTTGATTGCTTTTTTATTGCTGAAGAGTGCACTTGTTCTCTGTAAGACGTGATTTACTTTTAACTGGAATCAAGTTTATAAGCCTTTTACACTTTTTGGTGTGAAAGGCCTTTTAGTGTGGTCATCAGATTGCTAAAATAGAACTTTCCATATAAAAACAAACAATCAAGCTCTGCTCATATTTAAAAAGAACGTGAAAGTAACGCAAAAGTAACGTAACGCAGTAACGTAATTAGTAACTTTTTTTAGAGGTAACGCAATATTGTAATGCATTACTTTTAAAAGTAAACTTTCCCCAACACGGTACGGGATAATGGCAGAAAGAAATTCAGATTAATTTACAGAAGTGCTAGCCAAAATTCAAAAACTTGCTCAACTATACAGACACAGACAATGGAGTAAATCAAGGATAAAAAATTGCGATGCATTTACAAGATGGAGGAATTTAATATCTCTGTTTGGGTTTCAGTTTTGCCACACATGTTAGCTCTTTACCATCAAGCCCCAGATACAATTTCAAGACAGTATAAGTATTAATCATAGAGCTATATGCTTTAATTCTGTAGTAGCGCAGAATCTGCATATTTCACCTTTAAAATAATAAGTTCTTCAATGTTTATACTCTGAACTTTCAAATGCAGAGATTGAATAAAGGTCCGTTTCTGAAGCGGTTGTCCTCACCTGCTTCTTTGATGTGCTTGTAAACATCATCACTGTCAGCTGAGCAGTATGGGATATCATCATGGGCCACAAAGTCAATCTTAGGTATAAAAACACAGTCTTTCATTACATAAAGACAATTAATTGGCTCGCCCCTTGCTTCCCATTTTACTTTCTTCCTCCAGCACTAATATATGTAAATATATTACACGGGAGTATTATACTACTGCTCAGTTCTCTCTCGTCTTACCCGATGCTTGGTGAGGAACTCGGGCGTGAGAGTCCACGGAGCATCACGGACCACCTCGTCCACATAGCGGCAGTGACTAATCGCGTCATAGCGTTCATCCTCGTTCATGACGGTGAAGCCCTTTAAATTGTGTGTGAGGTCATCACTACACACTGCAGAGAGAATGTACAGCACTGACATTAAGAGGGACTCAGAATGATAAACAGATCAATAACTCCACAGACACTGCGCTCAGGATTACTCACCACCTACAATAAGATGAGTGTTTGGGAAAAGGCATTTAGCCTGCATGAGAGCGCGGGCATGTCCTGAGTGAAACATGTCGAAGATGCCATCAGCGTACACACGCACAGGCCTGTCGGCTGAAAACAACAAGAAGGACATCAGCGTTCATGGGAACTACTTCATTTAGACACATTTCAAGTGAGTATGAAAGATAAACAACAAAACATATTTAATGTATAAATAATCAAATTCAGATTATATTAAGAAATGACTACTTTTATTCAGCAAGAATGCATTAAATGTATTAAAAGTGGCAATATTTCAAATAAATGTTCTATTTATAAAAACAAATGTGTCACAAAGAATATGAAGCAGCTCAAGTATTTTCAACACTGATAATAAACAAATACTAAAATGATTTCTGAAGGATCATGTGACACTGAAGACTGGAGTAATGATGCCGGAAATGTAGCACAGGAATAAACTGCATTTTAAAATAGATTCAAATAGAAAATAGCTATTTTATTAGTTACAATGTTACTGTTTTATTGTATTTTTAATTAGATAAATGCATCCTTGGTGAGCATAAGATACATCTTTCAAAAATCTTGAGTGGTACACTGAGAAAAAAAGTGATTAATTGAATTTACAAAAATAAATTTAAGGTATGTGGTTGCAATACATTTATTTTAGCTATATTTAAAAATAAACAACTTTAGTTGACTAACTGTCAAACATTTTATAATTTAAATGTAGCTCAAATAAATGTTTGCAACCACCACGTACCTTAAAAAATGTAGTGTCATTTTTTTCAGTGTAGTATAGATTCAAACAGAAACATTCTAAAGAGTTGTACAGTCATGGCCCAAAATATTGGCACGGTTACATTTTAGTAACAATAAGTAATGCAACAATGTTTATAAAAAAAAAAAATTGTATCCACATATGCATTTATTTTAGGGATCCACAGAACTGGCATATTTTAGTAAACTCTCTCTTTTCTAAAATAAAAGCTGAATAGATTTGTAATATCAATGCATCAAACATTTCTTTGTTTTTTTTAACCAAAACAAGTTTCAGAAGTATATATATGTCTCAGTTGAAGATAACAGACCCTTTTCATATTTCCAGGGTTCTCTATGATGAACAGAAACTACGACAAATATAATTTGCCCCAGTAGCAATATAAAGATTGCATGACAGCATTTACAAAAGAGGGGAAAAGTGTCTTGATTATGTTGGTCGGAAGAAAAATAAGTCAAATTTGCCATCCCTTCCTCAGCTGCTGAATCAGACTGACTCGCGCCGGTGTTAACCACTGCTCTGTACTTACTGCCAAGCTAATAAAATGCTAAATATAGAGTTATAAATGTATACTGCATTTTTTTTATGTAAATATTGAAAAGAAAACTACATTTACAATGTTAATAACTGTGGAAAGGTATCATTACAGTCTGTGAAATGGGTCCGTTTGTCTTCTAGCAGGACAATAACCCTGAAAACAACAATGACGTATGACAAAAGCCTCAAATTGTTAAAAACCAACACCACACGATTCAGAAGTAACAAATACAGATGTGTATCCTACTGAATACCAATAACTATGTCTGGAAGCAACATATAAAAGAAGAAAAGTGACCCAAAAGGCCATTAGAGAGGTGAAGGAATGTAATGAATCACAAAGTTCATCTTATACCAACCTACAGGCAGAAACTTCATGTATTAAAAACTGTTAAAAGATGGACAAAGGTTGTAAATACTGTTTTTGAGTGCTGCCAAAGTCACAGAGACTAACATCATATATCAGTTTGTAATAATTCCTACCAGCTTTTTTGACAAACCATTTCACAGCCTCAGACAGCTTCAGGCCAAAGAAGATTGTTTTGAAAACAGGCCAAATACATGGAAAAGGAGATTCAAGAGGAATTATTCAATGTTGTTCTCTTCCAATTCTGCTTCATAATGCAAAAAAAGAAACCATCCCCCAGTGTGGAAATAAAAAGCAGACGATATGCTTTTTCTGCATTAAAAAACACCCCACACCCGCCCTTTCCACACAACCATTAACACCTCCAGCAACCCCCCCTCTCCCCCACACCTGCTATGACCGTATAAAGAACAAAAGAAGGAAAGCACCAGGCCCAGACGGTAATGCCCCTGTGCTGATTGAATCAACCTGGTTGCAGTCATGTGCTCCACCATCATCCCTGTCAGAAACCCAAAATGAATGGACCTGTGGCTCTAGTCTGTGGTCAAAATAATTTGAAAGACTGGTTTTGGCTTACAGAGCATGTGTATACAGAGCAAACAGGTCTGAATGGGTGTTCACCCTGCAGCATGCGAGGAGTTTGCACTCTGCTTTTAACACCATAACCTACGTGTCCCCACCTCCATCTGAGTGCCTTTGCGAGCTTCTGGGAAAATTATCTCCAGCACCCGCACCACCAGCACTGGTGGGCTGCGTTCTCTCCCCACGCTCTTCTCCCTCTACACGCTGATACCCTCTGTCAGCTTGAAGTTTGCAGACGACACCACACTCTTCCATTGACAGACAGGAGGTCTGGCTGTCTGGTGCAAGCTGATGGAGATGATCTGCAGGAGAAACCCCCCTGCTCTCCCCCCACTCACCATCGGAGCACGGGTATTTCAGGTTCCTGGGCACCCTCTCCCAGGAGGGGGACAAGAAGTGAGAAAGGCAAGAGGTTGTACTTCCTTCGCCACAGAAGTTCAACCTACCACAGGAGCTGCTGAAACAGCTCAAATCCGTCCTCTGCACCATCTCTCATCAGCGACCAAATGTACACACCTTCATCTCACTCACCACTGTACTTATCCAGCATCAAAATCACTCTGCCCCGCACATCCAGCACACTTCCCTCTTTGAACTTCCGTCTGGTCGAGCGGTTGAGCACCAGAACGACCAGACACAGGAACAGCTCTTCCCCCAAGCAATCCATCTCATGCCCTCCTCCACAACACTATTTTACAACTATTTATTCACCACACATACATATATAATATTTGTTATGTAATTTTTTTCCTCTCCATTACACACACATGAACCTTCTCTCTTTTGTATATTTGTATATTGTTATTTTTGTCTCTTCCTGGACTGTTGCAATTTGTCACTTAACAAATTCCTCGTATGTGTAAACTGAATAAAGCCGTGGGATAAAAGAAGAAAAGTGACCCAAAGGCCATTGAGAGGTGAAGGAATGTAAAATCCATTCAGGTTGTAAATACTCTAGTTTGTAATAAGCTTTTTTTTGCCTTTTTGTTAAAACATAGAAAAAAAATAAAAATATGCAACAGGAATGATGATAATAATTAAAAGGCATTTAGTTGTACTCCATCTGGGTTCCTCCATGGTACAAAGCTTCTCTTCCAAATACATAAATCAATAGCAGAAGCAACACAGGCCTATAAATACCATCTCTCATCTGCACACACCTCCACTCACCACTGATATTGCGGTTTCTGGCCCTCCTCCGCCTCTCCATTTGAACCTTCTCTCTTTCTCTTCTGAGTATTTCATAACATAGAAAAAACAACAGGAGTGAGTTAATTAAAAGCAAAATCTGGGTGGTACAAAAAATATTAAATATCACTATTTCATAACAATGTGTATTAAATATCAGGAGAATTGACTGTGGTGCAAACTATTCGGCCATGTTGAAGATAAATGTCCAAATGCCTTTTTGCTCTTTACAGGCCGGGCTAAAGGGGTGAAGAACATGAAATCTGCCAAGAACATGTCCAAGTCCAATATTTTGGGATTGTTGGAAACTCAGAAGCGAAGACCAGGGGCTTGTACCATGAAGCCGGATTAGCTGCCTAGGGGTGGCTATGGTTGGCCACTCCGCTCTAGCTGCTACTTCTGTCTCTTTTTTCTTGACAAGGAGTGCATTTATTCAGTCGCAACAAGTCTTTACGACCACATCAAACTGGAGACGTTTCAGACGCGCGACACTTCAGCGCCTGGCGCGAGACAAACGAGCGCGGAAACGGTCCTGTGCTCATAACGCGCACAAATGCGCCAGCGCGTGCTGTAGCCATTATCATTTCATATCAGATATCAATATGTTATATGAGTCACATTTAAGCACATGTCTCTGAAATGGTTTTCAAAAGTGTCCCGGAGCATCCCAGCACTGTCTCCCTCATCTAACACACCCGATTCAACTCGTCCGCTCATTAGAAGAGACTGAAATGGGTCCGAACTGAAGCGGGTCCGAAAAGGTAGAGTTGAGAGAAAATGTGATACGTGTCAGATCCGCGTCACGTTCAGCAGCAGCAGCTCTTAAATAAATAGCAGCTAAAACAACCTAATAACCACCTGCTATGATGTCTGTTAATGAAAGAAAAAATTATATATTTATATTTCTGCTGAAGGGCATTGGTAGCTAAATATGTCATTTTTTATAATGGGTTTATGTGAAGATTGTTTCAAGTTCACTTAAACTAGAAGTTATTTTTAAAGTGTAATACATGTTAAAATTGATAGCTCTTAATTATAATGTAAAGTTGAATGGCTATAGTCAATGGCAGTGGTGGAAAGAGTACTGAAAATGTGTACTTAAGTACAAGTACTGTTATATTGCGTATAATATATTGAGTACTACTTGTTACTTTTTAGTGGCAATATTTAATGAATTACCAAAAAATATTAATTAATATCTTCGCTTCTGGGTCCTAACGCTCTGCCAGATGCCCCAAGAAAACACCAAACTGTGCTAATATACACCCACGATGTCATGTAATGCTGAAAAATAATAACCCTAACCTTTATCTCCATACTGAAAACCCCGATGGCCAGACAGTGCTTCAGCTAAAATATTAGTGTCTGAGACACTGTGAGCACTGTAGTGTGCACAGCAGATTAGCTTAAATGGGCAATGGCGAACTGCGACCGCAGGTTTCCAAGGTTGAAGCAATCATCCGTAGTCCGAAGCCTAGGACAAAGAAGGAGGTTCGATCCTTCTTGGGTCTTGTGGGCTGGTACCGCCGATTCATACCAGACTTTGCTACGATTGCAGCTCCATTAACGGACTTATTATCGAAAGCAGGGAAAAAAACAGTGGAGTGGACCGAGGCCTGTGAGAGGGCATTCAACACCTTGAAGGACAAGATGTGTTACAAATCCCTGATTTCAACCAGCGATTCCTGGTACAAGTGGATGCCTCTGACAAGGGGATTGGAGCTGTACTGGCCCAGGGGTCTACTGGAGCAGAGAAACCTGTGGTGTTCCTGAGCAGGAAGCTGTTGCCCAGTGAGACCGGTACTCAACCATAGAAAAGAGGAATGCCTCGCAATAAAGTGGTCTCTGGATTCTCTGCGCTACTACCTCTCGGGGCGGGAGTTTGACCTGGAAACCGACCATTGGGCACTAACTTGGATTCACACTATGAAAGACCACAATGCTCGGGTTACCCGATGATATCTGGCTCTCCAGCCCTACACCTTCAAGGTCCGGCATTGCCCGGGGAGGAAGAACCTTGTGGCCGACTACTTGTCGAGGTTCCCAGACAATCCGTGGCCTGGAGAGGTGATGTGAAGAAGTAACCTTCTTCACCGCTGCAAGCGGCAGCACTGGCGCTCATATGTACACACTCACACACATTCATTCACTACACGCACCCATCCGTTACCTCGTAATTCTGTTTGGAAAGCGGGTGCACATGCGATCTGATAGCGCTTGGTAGGGTTGGGCGATAATTCGATAATGATTATTATCACAATATAATTTTCCTCGATAAATCGATATGAAGAGTTCGATAAATGTTTATGTGCCAAAAGCGGAACGAAGCCGCATGACTCATTTGAATCACGTCACACGGACAGTTTATCCGTTCGGATCACAGTTCAAACTGCCGCGCGGCACGAGCTCACTGGAGCAGATGCGTTTACTCGGTCACGTGAACACTAAGCGGCGCTGTGAGATCCAGTCAGTGTGAAGCGCTTGAATTCAGCGAGAAGAACACAAGCCGAACAGGAGAAGCACTGTGTGAAACGAGACGGTCAGAAGGCTTTTCAATCTGCACGTCACCATTATTTACCATGGATTTACTGTAGTAACACTCACTGCACTATGGTATTGTGGCAGAAAATGTGGGATATTCACATTTAATTTTATTACAAGAGTATGGTATATAATTATATTACGTATGTGTGGTTAAGGCAGCTCTAGCATGTGTGCATTTATACTGAATGGTTTTAGACTACTGTTCTTCATACAAATAGACTACCTAAAGCCATATAGTTATATTTTTACCATGTTATTGAGGTGCTATATGTGTGGTTTTAACTGTTTATCGTGATTTAAATGTATGCTACTATGGGGGACCAATGCTAAATAAAAAAAACCTTGGTCAGAATAAATGATACCATATAAAACTGAGGTTGCTACAATTTTTAAAGATGTTACTGATTTTGATAATGAACAAAAATGTACCTCTGCATCCTAACTCAAGCGACTATCAAATGTGCGTTTCTAAGAGACAAAAAAATTATATTATTATTAATGTTATGAGGCAACCCAAACCTGTTTCTTGATTTGAAATATCACTCAGAGCATGCAGAAACTAAGAAACAATTGTTTCTATTTAGATATTTTGTTAATGAAAATGAATGGGTCTGGTTTACACAACTTTCACTTTGGAGCAAAAATCTGGCTTTAAACTAGAAAGAAATAAAGTTTTGACATTTATCGTGATAATTATCGATATCGACTGATATGAAAAAAATGATCGTGATAATATTTTGGGCCATATCGCCCAGCCCTGCCTGTGTGTGACTCGGCGTCTGTCCCTCCACCTAACCCTGTGACTGTGCTACCTGTGGAGATGCCAGCTGAAACATTCAATGTAGAAGGCGGCGGTCAAGCTCCTGTGCCAACGTTGCAAAACTCTGCTGGAAGGCCCTGCGACAAGAGTGACCTTCGACGGTTCCTGGGGGTGTCGGGTTACTACCAGGTTTTCTGCATGACCTTATCGGTAGTTATGCCCCTCAGACTTTCTCAGCCTAAAAAAAAAACAACCTTTAAGTGAAGCTGAGAATGTGACCAAGCGTTTGAAGCAGAAAAAGCTCTATTCTGTGTAACGCTCCTGCACCTAATTTTGACCTCCCCTTTAAGCTCCAAGTGGACACCAGCGCTCCTGGTGCCTGAGCTGCCCTGATCTAGGAGGATGCTCATGGTGCTAAACACCCTGTATCCTACTTCTCCCAAAAATGTTCTGAAACCTCAGCAGTCAAATAGCACTGTTGAAAAGAAGTTTTGGCCCTATTGTAGGCCCTTCAGCACTTCAAAATGTACCTTGGGAATAGTGTTGTTCCAAAACCTGTGCATATACAGACCATACCCCTTTGGTCTGATGGTATAATGTCCTCATCTAACCAGTGTATCCAGATCCAAAACATCAAGGGTACTGATGACATTGTGGCTGATGCCCTTTCCAGAACTGGGTGATGGAGATTTAACGGGCCTTGTAGGCTTGATAACTTGGATATGCTGAAAGGAGTGTAAGTAGATAAAACTTTGGTTCATGGTCTGTATTCTTAAGGGTGAGGGTGTTACGTCCCCGGACGTATTAGTATTATTATTATGGTTGTTGTTGTTTTGCGGGAACAAATGTGTGGTTGTGTTGCCCTCTCACCACCACCTGTAGCTGGTTAACAGAGCGTGTCTGTGACGGAGAGTGGAGTATATGATGGCAGTCCAGTGTTTGCAGCAGAGAGAGACACTTCTCCCCTGCTCCTGACTGAATTCAGGATTATAGTGGTTATAACACTTTAGTGGTGAACTGTCTAAAGGTAGTATGTTTTCGCTCTGCTTATTTGTTAAGCTAAAGAGAAGTACAAGAGTATATATATTCTTGTGAATTCTGCTATTGTATTGTTTTGAGTTAAAAGGGAAGCTGTAGGGAGAGAGTGCCTTTTCTTTGGATACTACTTTCATCCCTGGTTTGGTTCAGTTAGGGAGTTGAGGGAAGTTTTATGTTGTTTATTTCTCTTTTCTTTTGGGGGTTTGAGGTAAGTTAGTGTTGCTCCCTAAACTAGGTAAAGAATTATTTTGTTTGTTGTTTTAGGCATTGCTCTCTCCTGAGCCATTGCTCCCTATCGCTATGTTAAACTTATTGTCATTTTTCTTGTAAATAAATCTCTATTTTTATATATATACATATGTGAATTTGTGTTGTCTTCACTCTGGGACAGAGGACTGAAGTGTGTTCTTGCAGATTTTATTTCTTTTAAATGTTATGTTACTTCCCCTCACAATCCCCATATACAGGAGGGGAACGTAACACATTAAACAAATATAAAAAATATACTGTCTTTATGTCGTTTGTGCATTAATTTGAAGATTGAATGTGAAATTATTGCAATATAAAAGTATATTTAAAAACTTTAATGTTAGGTGGGATTAATCGTGATTAATTTCAGAAAAATGTGCGATTAATTAGTTTTAAAAAATGTAATCGATTGACAGCAGCACTAGTTTGCGGTCTTTGCACCAATCCTGGGTTTTAGGTACCATGACAGTGGCTTGGCTTTTAGCTGCGGTCATTGCCATAGTAACTTACACTCCACCGTTAACCTGCTAACCTGCAGGTTATGTTCTGAGTTAAAGAGCTCAAACTGAAATTGGACCAATCAGAGGTGAGCAAAGTGACACATTGCTGCTGACACACAAAAAAAGTCGCTTCTCCAGTTTCTCTTCCTACAAATTAAAAAAATGTCTGGCCAAAACCAAAATGTTGTTCTTTCATATGATTTATATTATTATTAATCCATTACGCACAAGCACATTTAGTTTAACAGTTATTCTAAATCATTTATTTTTAAATGAATGTTAATATATACAGATCATATATAAATAAACTGTAGAATCAATAGATTAAGCTTTAAAATGACTATGTGACTTTACATGCTCGAGTCTCTATCCCTGTATATTTCCAACTATATAAACTAACTTAAGTTGCACATTAGGGCTGCTCGATTCTGACAAAAATCATAATCATGATTATTTTGGTCAATATTGTAATCACGATTATTTAAAACGATTATTAGTGGACCATATAACCAAAACTTTATATGCAAGATTTATTTAAAGATAGTGATATATATCAAATATATATTTTCTGTAAATAAGGTTGCTATGACATCTACATGTCAGAGACCAGCAAAATGTCACGATTCTCAACACCACAGCAGAATACCAGAGTAACTAATATTAGTAAAAACAACAACAACAAAAGTCCTCACAATTATTGAAAATAATTCAGCTGCCAGTAATAAAAAACAAAGGACTACAATACAATAAAAAGGTACAAATGAAACAAATTGTGCTTTAAGTTTTTTTTTAATGCAAGTCTAAAGTATTCAGTTAACAGCCTACTAGAGAAATTGAATAACCTAATGTAAAATAAAACAGCATAGTCTTCACTGTAAGAATAAAACTGCCTTTGTTTCGTATTAAAGCTACAAAAGTCCTTCAGTCAAGAGCAGAGAGGGATTTTGAACTTGTCTTTTGTTGTTTGATTATTAATATAAAGCACAGAGTCGCAGCAGGAATATAGCGTACTGTCACTTTAAGAGCCGCACGGATCCAATTTACTGTTACACAAGTATTTTCATCCTCAACTCTTTACGTGCATTTATTACATAACCGATGAGGGTTTACATGTATAATCACCAAGCGCCGCATTAAAACATACTTTTGCGTGTATTTGACCGTTTAGACGCTAAAAGATGGATTTATCCGTGTTGTGTTACATCTCTGAGCGTATACATGGTAATCTTCCTGAGGAAGCGCAAGTTCTCTTTCACGCTAAATCACAAATCAAAAACATAAATACATTTAATCAACTTGAATCAAGCACGTCCCATTTTGCAAAACTCTCGTTACATGATTTTACTGATTTACACATGAAACTGGGCTTTTTTGGAGGAACAAAAGCACTGCTGGAAAGGGGGCGGAATGGGGTGCAATAATCGTTTTATCTCGATTACTGTATTTTCATAATCGTTGGAGGCTGAAATCGAAATCAAAACTAAATTTCGATTAATTGAACAGCCCTAGTTGCACTGATAGAGCAAGCCAAGATCATTTCTTTTATTTGTCCTCATTCATGAACAACTGCTTTTTTCATTGTAAATGCATTTAAATGCATCATATTCTTCAATCTCTTAACCTTTAGCCAAACCTTTAACCTTTAACCAAGGCCCGTGATTGGATGTTCGCCAGTGATGTCACACATTCATGTGCACGTGCTTCACAAACTTAGGGTCAAAGCCTGAGTTGACAAAGAAAGATGATGATCAGCTTCATGGTACCAACAAAGCTGGATTGGAGTGGTTTGGTTTTGTCAACTCGAAACTAATCCTGTAACTCTGAATTTGTTCATCAGCCATCATGGTACAGGCCCCTGGAGACTCTTGGGTAGTTATTTATTAAGAACGCACTGCACGATATATCGCATGCGATATTTAATGCGCATCTTGTCTGTAAAGCCGGTCCTGTAATCAGCGGTAATTTCCATCACGTGCGTGATTTCACACGGAGCAGCATTTACCACACAGAGCCGTTGTTCACTGACAAGCTGCGCAAAACCACGTTCAATATCAACCTGGATTTGTGCAGCTTGTCAGTGAACAACGGCTCTGTGTGACAAATGCTGCTTCATGTGAAATTCAAATAGGTAGCCCGGGCAGTGCTCAGAAATGGGGACAAAGTGGTGACGACCTGAAACAAAGCATGCAAATGAAGTATTCAGGAATAGCAACCTTCCCCCATTACACCAGTCCAAATCCAATCAGCATAACTACTCAAAGACCGGGGCAGAGGCACCAAGAGCCATTACAAACAAAAGGTGAGAGTCTCCGTATCTGGCTCATTTGACTTACAATAAGGGAACAGGAACCTCTTGCTACAAACTTTGTTTATCAGAATCGTTCATCTGATGTTATCATCTTTACCATAAATGCTAAACACAATGTATATCACTTTAGTATTTCCGGTGATGGTAGGATCAGTAGATCTAAAACAGATTCTTACATTTGTAATCCCACAGGATGAAATAAGAAATTACATTCTGCATAAGGAAAATACAATTGTATTTAAATGTAATGAGAGTGAGAATTGTATTTTTTATTTTTTACATTTTTGTTTGATTCCATATTGATGGAATGGCTTTTATTACTGGATAACATTAATGACAATTAAATATTTTTTTGTGTTACAGTAATGAGAATTTGATCATTTGGGGAGAGAACATGCTTAATTGTAATTAAAATGAAGGCAAAATGCAAATAAAATAGGTTTACATTTGCAATAGATATTGTAATAATTGTAAAACGAGGATCAGGGTTTAAACGGACTAAATGATCACGAAAGTCCAACAAAAGTCTGATGTTTTACTGGAAGGTTGAATTATTATGACATTTTGATTAAAAATTACACAGTCAACTTAAAAACAAAATTAACATGCATGGATGAATTATTCACAATAAGATCAATAACACAGACTTTATTTTACGTTGTTTTTTTTTAAACAATATATAAATTCTTCTGATTTTTGGCTAATATTTATGGAATCCAATTTCCACCAAAGGATATATGGAATAATAATACAACTACTACTAATAAAATAAAAAAATCAACCACTCAGAAATGTGAGTTGCACTTCTGCTGCTTCATAAAAACAACCTTTGCTCTCTTTCCTTAACCTTCTCTTTCCTTTGATTTGAAATTTTAGTTAAATTATGTCTGAATTTATTATGTCTTTACATACATTTTCTTAATTTTTTGTTTTATTTAATTTAAGTTATTTTAGTAACGTTACTTCAACATACTACATGGAAATGAAATATATATATATGGGTGTTTGGCTTAGTGTCATGCTAGAATCATTATTATACTCATACCTTTTGTTGTTTTAGCTTTATTTTTTGTTTTCATTTAAATGTTTAATTTTGAAATGTTGTTGTATGCATTTGTCATTTTATGTAATTTCTTAAATGTGTATATATAGCATTTATAGAGTTTTAACTTATAGTTTTAGTTACTTTTTCTTATTTGTAAGTCGCTTTGGATAAAAGCGTCTGCTAAAGGACAAAAATAAAGTAACCTCTCCCTGTCTCCCAGTTTTGCTCTGAACAATGCCTGAAATGTTGTATTTCAAGCACTTCTTGTGTCTGTTTGCCTCTTTATAATGTATCGCTTATTGTATTCCTCAATTGTAAGTCGCTTTGGATAAAAGTGTCTGCTAAATGAATAAATGTACATTTACAATTATGCATTTATCAGACGCTTTTATCCATAGCGACTTACATACAGTGCATAGAGGCTATACATTTTTGCATCAGTAAGTAAATGTAAGTAATTCTGAGTTTATATCTTGCAATCACAGAACCGTCTTTACTGATGAGATGCGCATTACTATCGCATGCAATATATCGTGCAGCCCTAGTTCTGAGAGTTTATATCTAGGAATTTTTACTTTTTTCTCTTTAAATTAAATTAAATTTAATTCAATTAACATTGAAAATTGTGAGAGAAACTGATTCAATTTTGAAGTATAAACTCGCACACACACACAAAAAAAAATCTTTTTTTTTATCCTGTGTTGGAAACATTCACATTCACAGAAATTAGCCATTACTTCACGAAAAGGTGGGGAAAATACAGTACAAATCGCAAAAAAGTACATTAAAAATATATCTGAGCTCAAGTCAGCAGCAACACAAATTTCCAGACCAAGCCTGTGGTAACCCTTCCTCATTCCAAGCATTCCTTCATCTAAACACAGCCTTGAGTCTTATCAGGGTGAGTGCATGAGTGAATGAAGCCAAGGGTGAGGAATGTGACCCGAACACCACATTACATACGTGATAGCACACTCATAACTAAATATGACCCTGCTTTGAGATCTGGCACTGATAAACAAACTAAACTAAGGCCAGCTCATGTTTCAGAGCACACACTGGCATTGGGACGACAATGAGAAGACACTTTAGGTTATAATACAAACACAATCCCATTATTTCAGTCTAATCCCAGAGCACAAAGTACTAATGAGAGCGCGCGCGCGCGCACACACACACACACACACACACACACACAATGCAATCCCAGCTGTGCGAGTGTGTGTGTATATGTATTGCAAGTGTAACAACATTAATAATTAGTTCAGAGACAGGGGCCACCGTCCGTTATAATGCTCCACATGCATTCATGGCATGAAATGCAAGTTCCTGGATTTCATGTTAACTTAGTTCTGAGATAAACCTAAAACATTGGGGGGGGGGGGAGTGTGAGTGGGAGTGTCTCAAAAAAGTGACAGTAGTTCAACTACTCAAACAAAATAGCAAACTTGAAAAACATAATGTTTTGAGCTCGTATGTCAAGCAACGCTACGCACCAGCTGGCTCTTGTTGGACGCATATACAGACATGAACACTCATTAGCTGCTTACCCTTGTGTTTTAGCGCAGTTATTCGCTCAGGTCGTGTTAAAGGGGTTTTGAAGGGTTGTACTTCTTTAGGTCGAAGTCTGACAGGAGTCGGGAGTGTCTTGCTGTTTAATGTCTCTGTGTTCGTGATCTCAGACCTTCAGTTTTGACAGGAGCCATAAAAGAGACTGAGATCAACTTAATTTGGCTCCAAGATGGCAGCAGAACCCAGATGTTTCAAAATAAAAGTCCCACCATCGTCCCCGCAAGTCAAAAGTAGGATTGCCCGTTGAGTGTGATTCAATAATACAAACGCAAATATTGTAATATTATAAAACTGTAAAATTGATTATCATGATTCCCACCTTGATGATCACCCAACCCAGTGACTCTCTTGGTAACAAACAAATAAATAAATACTGGGACATTTCTCAAAATATACTTTATGTTACATGACATTAGGGTATATCAAATAGTGACATTGTTGGGGGGCCAGACTGTCATTTTAATGTTAATTCAGATTTGAACGTCAAAAATCGCATTATAATAGTTTAAGCAAATTATATTATTTTAATGTTTTTGTCAGTGTCAGTGGTCTTCCTTAACAGACCCCTTGTTGAATGCTCAAGGTTAAAGCCTTACAATTATTTTATAGTCGTATACGATTTTTTATTCTCAACTATTTGTTTTACTGTACTTTTTGTTAGAATAAACTTGAATGAAATTGTGTTATTTTATTTATTTTTACGGTTTATACTGGAAAATCACAATTCATAACTTCGGTACTGTTGTGAACCGTGTGCAGGGCTGTAATCTAGACAAACACATTATTTATAAAATGTGGAAAATAGTTATAATGATGAATAAGTAGGTGTGTCAAACTTTGACTGGTTTTGTAGGTTATGGAAGCAGGTTTAAGTAATTGCGCTCAGGCACTTACACAGTCGCCTACACTGGGTCCTTCATTCCACCCGGAGGACTTTTCTGGTTGACTGTCCACGTGGAGATGAATAAGTGAAACGAGTGTCATCATGCGCTCTTAAAGTGGTAAAGACGGCTTCATTGTGTAGCATGTGGGTAAGTATTGAATGCTATTTGTACATGAGCAGGTTTTATAGTACGTTAAATGTTTACTTTTAGGGGTACGATCATGAAAACGGAGGGTTTCGTGTGTGGAATAGCATGTTGAATGCTGTACAGTCGTCGTTCTTCAAATAATCCCTGTTTATTTTAGTTCCTCGTCTGCTGAGATGTGCAAATAAATCTTTCAGTTGTCACATTTAAAGTAGTTTCTCTATGACCGAGTAACGTTACCTTGGCATATCCTATTAAATATGTAATTAAACCTACCTCAGCATTGGATTTGTGAAGATTATTGTTGCTTTCGAGGTTTTAATGTTATGCATGTACAGTTCGTTATTTGCTGATATTATTATTTCCCCCCCAGCATTGCAGTGAAATGAACCGGAAATGGCTGGTGTCACGTGTTGAGACCACGAGGACCAGGAGAAACGTGTGCTTTTGAGCTCCAGGTATGAATTTACATCAACAGCTGATTCTAAACATATTTATTGAAAAAAAACAATAGAGTAAAGTGAAGCTAGTTCCATTAGAATGCAAGTTATACTAGATATACGGTTCTCTGTCGTGCCTTTGTGTTGCCCATTCATTTCCCATTAGATGAATGTGGTGTCAACTAAGGCACACAATAAATCTTCAAATAGCCTCATTAATGAGAGAACACACTAATTGTTCCTCTCGCGTGTGCTATGACAAGAACAGCGTTCACAATAAGCTACATTCATGACTTGATCATTTGTGTGCATGCTTTAACAATCATATTCTGTCATTTCAGGTGAGCAGGCCTGCAGCAAAAGATTTGCTGTAATTTACAAGTATGCAATATTTTCAATTATTTTAACTGTTTAAAATTATGTTTTGGTACACTACAGTGAAGCTAATCTTGCCTTAATGTGTTACCTGTTCATTGCTGCTCAGATGAATGTGGTGTCAACTAGGGCATACATTAATACATGAGGTGGCTGATGAAAGGCATTTACATCTGTGCCTTTCAAAAGGGCCATGTTATGGACATTAACTTTTTAAACGATTGATGATGCATTATACTCACTGATGATGTAATCCATAAAAATGCAAATTGCATTTTATTCTATTATAAAGGGTCTATATTCATCAAGAAGTGATCTTTCTAGCGGAGGTAAATTACCCAGCATTCAAGACTAGTGGCGTGTGAGGTGAGTTTTACCATCAATAACTCAATGACAAACTTGATTTGTTCCCTCTTTTGCTGCTTTGTAATGATTTGTATGGTAAAAGTGTTTGTTTAATAAGGGCTGGCGTGTTTTATCGAACTGTGCACATTGCTGGATTTTCATTATTCATACGTTCATGCTGTGTCCAGGTGTTTCTGTGGCTTAATATTTCTTCTTGTTCTCTTCCAGATGCTGTTTTCTGCATATGTGAATCTGCACTACATTCTTTATAAATAAAACCTTCTGCTCAACAGTCTCTTTTGTATGTGGATGTTTTTTGGTCTCCTGAAAATCAGTTTGAATGTTTCGTGGTACACGGCATAAAAAGCAAATAGTCCAAACTTTTCTCACTTTTCACATTAGAAATAGTTGTTCCGCTTTTTTCTAGGGCAGTAAAAACAAATAATGTGCCGAAACGAGAAGAAAAAGTGTTCAATTCAGACAACTTGCTCTCATTAGGGAATTATTTGGGGTGTTATTTGGTGCCAGAATTATTTAATTGATTTGAAATGCAACAATTGATTTGTGTCCACAAAATGGACTAGAAAATATTATTTTCTCACATATCCATAAGATTTAATATTATATTTAAATGCACTGTTTTCAACATTTGCTTTATTTTTAGAAATGCAAAGCTTTTAATAAGATTATGTAATCTTTAATGGATTGAACGAAGACATTATTCCACATTTCAACCATCAAGGTTTCAGAGAGATGAAATGTAGCCTCTTTTGCAATCAATTGAGCCACTGACGCTCATTATTTTGGTTAAAATTAATAATTAATGGTTAATGTTTCACTAATAAAATGTGATATTTTATGCATTGGCAATTCACCAACATGCATGCTATGTAGTTTAGACATGCACATTTGCATTTACTTCAGTCATTTTTCTTGCATCACTGAAATTTACCTGACATTGAGAAAAGAGTTTTTAGCATTACAAATGATTTATCTCAGATAGCCATGACCCTTTCACAATATGGTCACCTGACAAACATTTTGAAGTTTCTTAAATTATAGGGCTGCACATCACAGGTATGAATAAAATATATTACAGAGAATAAAGATCTGACAGTTTTCTGTACACCTGAAAAACATGATATACTATACTAAGGGATAATTAAGGGAATATACTAAGATAATTGGTTTGCATGTGTGAAGAAAGTTACATGTAAAGGACGTTCAGGAGTTTATATGAGCATGTGATGTGACTGATGACAGCATTTCCCTGGTGTTATCACCATGTGACCTGGCAGTGTTATAAGATACAGAAGACCCACAGTGATTATAAACCAGGTCAAGTCATTGTATTGTCTCTAATTTGATCTAACCTGCTTTAATGTGATCTAATTACAGGTTGAGTCAATCAAGAGATAAAAATGCTTTCATTAAGAGGTGGTAGATTGTGCAGATGTGTACCAACAAAACATGTTAACGCAAAAACAAATAAGAGAGTATAACAAAATACTAGCTCTTATTTTATTATTATTTTTTTAGCAAGATTCATTACTTTAGTTACTTTATTTCACTAGCAGTGCTGGGTAGTAACTAATTACATGTAATCTGAATTATGCAATCAGATTCCACAAACGTAGCACTTGTAATTAGATTATATTACATTTTAAAATGCTCATAATCAGAATAGTTATTTTTAAACCTCAAAGCAATGTAATGTTTAATGCATTTCACGATGTTGATAAAAACATTGAATATATTTGATTTCTCTTTAATAACAATAATCCCATTCAAATGTATAAACAAGTTAGGTCATAAGTAATCTAAAAGTAGTCCAAATGCATTGCCTGAACTGAGTAATCTAAATTAATCTACTGACTACAGTCGTCATCATCATTTGTAATCAGTAGCAGACTATAATTTGTAAGTAATCCACCTAGCACTGGTCACTAAAATTTTGATTACGTGGAATTATAATGTCTTACTTTTTTTAGTCCAATAAAGGATTTTAGAAATGTTTTATATAGCTGTTAAAACAAGTTTCACTACATTGAAATATTGCTCTCTGCTTTTTGATGATACATTATAGTAAAGCTGAATTGATGCATCAAATAAGACTTTATAATGAGATAACACATACATTATAACGATTCATTAAACAGTTATTGTGTTCCCATCTTTATTTGGAATTTAAATCATTCATATGCACTTCTCTTGACATGACACAGTTTACTTCTAACCTAACATAGGACATGTTGTGTCACTGGAACACCTTGTTTCAGAAGTGCTGTTTTTTTAGCTGTATGTATGTGATTCTAGTATATATATTAGACATTGAAATATATTTAGATGCATTTCTCCTTGCCTAGAGGACCCGTTTTTACCCCTTCGTTCAGTAGAGTGACCCCAAGTAACTTCTCTTCACACCTACCACCCCTCTCCGCTAGAGGAGCACGCTTCCCCGGGCACTCGGAGTCGATGAAAGCAATACAAAACCCTCTGTACGCACAGCACAGGCAAGCTCTCCGAAAAGCCACGGCATTCCTGACCAAAGTAAGCGTCTTTATCACACATCTCACGCGCTAAGCTCGGTTCTCAACAGGCGGGGTACAGTGAAATAAGAGTATGGGTCATTAATCTGCTTTCAAAACCATCAGCTCATGTAATAGAAGACTCCTGGGAACTCCGGAGGACGCAGAGAAAGAACGGGACTAACAGAAAAAGTCAACTGGCGGGTGAAAGCGAGCAAAAGCCCGCTCTGGAGGGGCATCAGGGGAGCCCCTGCGCTGGATGACCGCAGTTCACTTCTCCCCAGCGGTCTGTAATGGGGGAGACTAAAGTTATCTACCATCTCGACGACCAGGAAACTCCATACCTGGTCAAACTGCCCATCCCTGCCGAAAGGGTCACTCTTTTGGACCTGAAAAATGCTCTCAAGAAACCAAACTACAAGTTTTTCTTTAAATCTATGGACGATGACTTTGGGTGAGCCTGCGTTAGTTTTCTTCTCATTTCTGCATGTTTTTCTCGGGTTTAACGACAATCACAGCTCTTCTTACGTTTGCTCTCCTTGTTTGGATCGTTGATCGACAGCCATGTTTTTTTAGAGGCTAATATAATGTCCTTTATTTGTTGTGTTGGACACCGCTGTGTGCGAATGGAGTCTCATGAACAGTGTGTGTGTGCGGGGTTCAGCAGGGGTGAACGTTAGGTCCTGTTCAATTGACGACGGCATCCATTTTAAGGCTGGATTACTCTCAAATATGGCTTTTGGCCTGTCGGTGCAGTTAGTTAGTTAGTGAATGGTTGTGGACCACAGTCAAAGTATCACAGGGGGGAGTAGTTTAGTATCCTTTCTTCTTGAATGTTCTTCAGTGTCAGCCTAATTACCATGACTACACAAAAAGCTTTCTTGGTTTTGGGGGTTCTTTAAGGGGTATTGTGTTCAGATCCGGTTCCTTAAGTATTTTCTTTTTTCACAAAGCACCTCCGTGTCGGGACACTTATGAGCGAGTATCGCCGAAACTGAACCGTTAAACTAACTCTGAGGAGTTTTCCACCTCGATTCAAAAGCACAGAAGTACAGTAGACTCTATTTGAATGTGCAGTGCGCATGCGCCGTTCAGCGACCATATGTCCCCAAAACCAAACACCCCCCCCTAAATGATGAAAACATTCGAGGTGTGTTTATATGGAATTTTGGACGCGTTTAACTTTTATTTATGGTGTGGTCTTGGTCATTAGCCACAGACTCGCTTTCCAAGGTTTCCATCTCTTAAATGCTGTTTGGAGTTTATGTGAACTCATTGACCTCTTATTTAGGCCTCCATTAGGCCTTAGCAGACCTTGTGTATTTGAATAAGTAGACGAGGGTTGCCAGGTCATGGAAAACCTAGAAATATCATGGGTTTTAAAGAGTGGTACAGCATGGAAATTAATTAAGGAATACCGTTTTTGCGTTTAAATATATAATCGATTGGATATTAGTCATTGTGAGTGCTTGTAAAGAGTAAAACTAGCAGTGTTTGAAATTTCTAATTGGAGATAATGTGTATTTCATACATTACAGTATGATAATCAAATAGATGAATTATAATCTGGCCAGCAATATCTCTAGATTAATTGATAAATAAAATAAGAAATCATTTGTCAATCATCATGACTAGTTCAAACGGTCAAGAAAATTAATTGTAGAAAAATTGTGGGATTTCAGATTGACTTTGTTTTTTTTTGTCATTTATCTAATGATAATTATATCGTTTTCTTTATATCTCGGCTTTATTACAATATATTGTGCTTGATGGGCCACTAGTTACTTGTACATTGATTGACGTAACTGGAAATGTTGTGCAACTTGGCTTCATATTTGTGTTCTGGTTTAAAAGTGCATTATATAAAGTGTTACCTGTATCTTTAAACCAACCCCTTGGCTTGTGAATCAGTCATTTGGAGAGGTGGCTAGTGTTCTCGTCTGTCTGTTGCATTAGGAGAAAGAATGTTGACTGGGAACAACTGCAGGCGGTGACTGTGGAATGCCCTGATCGCTTCAGCGCTGGCAGCTTTACAGCCTTCCCCAGTCAAATATGTGTAGTTTGAGCGTCCCGTTCCCCTCCCTTTAACTCCTTCATTAAAAGCTTGGAGATTGAAGGACAGTCTCAGATTTCTGCCAAATGGAAACGAATAGCATTACGAATTACATGTCTGTCAACACAACAAAGAGTCTTTTTACACATTTTTAAATGCCGTTATTGGATTAGTGTGTTTGTGAATGAATACTTTTTTTTTGCGTGCACATCAAAATGGGTAGTTTGTTTTAAAACGGGTAGTATTGAATAAAGAAATAATCTGGGTTTAAAATATTAAGCATCCGTAGCATGGTTTTGAATACCACAGAAATCAATTTTGACTCGTCTCTTAGTTTGTAAAGGATATTTCACTTTTGGAAAGTTGACGCTATACTGCGTGATCCAACTATTCATATTAATTATACTATACATAAACTATGCATATTAATTAGGCTCAGTAAGATTTATTTATGTTTTAAAAAAGTGTCTTATGCTCACCACGGCTGCATGTATTTAATCAAAAATAAAGTTAAAAACAGCAATTTTATCATGATTATTATCAGTGTAGAATTAGTTTTTGTTGGGGGGGTATACTTTTTTTTCCAGGATTCTTGTATGAGTAGAAATGAGTAGAAATCGTGTCAGTGTAAAATCCTTTTTATTACTTTCAGTTTAATGCATCCTTGCTAAATTAAAGTTGATTTCTATCAATAATAATAATTTAATAAACTTACTGACACAAAAGTTTTGCACGATAGTGTATATGATAATTCAGAGCAAGCATGAAATATTGGTGCTTTTGTCCACACCACAGGATTATTTAATTTTCAAGCATTGGTAGGTACTTGAAATCCTGTATAGGAATAAAAAAACAACAATACAGTTAAGAGTCATGGAAATGTGATGGTCATAACGAGTGGGCAACCTGATTTATTGTTTGCCTCGAAGGCATTTATGTAAACACGTTGTTGTATGTTTTACAAACTGATAGTGGAATCTAAATGATCCGTTTCAGTGTCATGTTACAATCTTGTTGGTTGTAAATGATCGCAAGCTTATGCTAGTTTTACATCTGAGCATTTGAACAAACAGATTTGCAAACTTTCTAGTGGTGCATCTTGTACAGCTGGAATATCTTTGAATTCATGAGTCTGGGATCTTATCTGCCGGAGTCTCCCTGCGTTCAGTCCTTTGTGTGTTGTGTGTGCATGTTTATCTGATTTATGCGTTTCTGATCCAACCCGTCCTTTCTTTCATCTAATGGCATTGTCTCGTTTACGTATTCTAATTTATTCCCAGACACTCTGGGGATCTGTAAAGCTGAGCTGTCTTTTTTGCAGCTCACACACAGACTGTGGTTGGAAAATAAGACCTGTCTGTTCTGATTATCTCTCTCTCTCGGTTTCTTGTGTTTCTGCAGGGTGGTCAAGGAGGAAATCATCGACGACAATGCCAAACTTCCCTGTTACAATGGCCGTGTGATTTGCTGGGTGAGAACAGAAACACACACACATCCAGTCCTGCATCTTTATTCCCTGGTGCTCCTTGCATAATAGATCAGCCTTTTAATTCAGTCCATTCCCGGTTCTCTTGAGTGCTGGCTCTGCTGTATTTATAGACTTTGGTATGCTGTATAAGCTTTGTCTTATGAGCGACTCATTTATATTTAAATGGCATGCAACCACAAAGAACATCTTTTTCATTCTGAATGACAGCATATGCTGAAACAAACACGATTAATATATTATTTAAACAGAGCTGTTTTGTGGTAAGTACAAATGGCCTTTCGATTTCCTCACACTAGTAATAGGAGAGATTACTTTTAGATGAACAGCCAGTGATCCAGGCAGAGTTCTGTAATCTGGGATATGTTTTGATCACCGCTTTTTCATTGATTACGAAAAACAAAGATATTTTGCAAAACGTCTTTACAATAGCGTAATGTTATGCTCCGATGAAGTATCATGTTTGCACGAACTGGGTGCACGGCAGGTAGTGCAGCCTATCATAGCCCTCGGGCCGAGGGATGTGATTGGATGAATATTGTATAGTTCTACACCTTCCAAAGATAATATAAATACATATACACATCTGTGTGACAAAGTCCATAAGTCTGTTAAAATATCAGATAGTTTGAGCTTTGTGACAAGCAGAGCATGTGAGCGAAGCGGAGCGGTGTGACGCGCAGCTCAATATTCCGCTCTGTGTGTGTGCGCTCCACTCAGTCGCTCACGGCCAAAGCAAACGCTCTGCTAATGTTCTGTTCACGCTCACCGGTATGAGCAAAAATTTATATCACGGTATTTTTCTAAATTATACCGGTTTCACGGTATATGACGGTATTTTTTTTCCGTGTATGACGGGTGTTAACCACATTTTCTACTGACTGAGAGAGGAAAAACTGCAGTAGATTGACTTAGAATGACATATTTTAGTGTCATGATGAGTGAATATTGTAGAAAAATTAGGCTAATGAGGTTCAAGGTGGCATGAGTGAAATTAAATTAATAGAATCATGTGGACATTAATGTTTTAAATATACATTTGCTTTTAGAGATGCACAACGGCTCAGCTGTTACTTTATTTTGAACTATTTTCGTTGATGATATAGAGAAAAATCAAAATGCAGTACTTGTTTATTGATCTGTTGTATTAAATAAATATATCACATTTGCAAACTTTATAATTATTATTAAAATCTGTCACTCTCATGATCGTGATCTGTGGGCAGCACAGAAATTGAGAGCGCGTGAGTGAGTTCAAGACTCAAAAGCACATGCAAATGTGATACATTCGGTCGAACCCGTGGGAATGAGTATAATTATTATTAATAGCCACAATCCCGTGCCGAAATTCAAGTTCTGCTCTGTGTTCTCTGCTAAGAACCCGACTGTGAATGATGCGAGCGTTACTATGTTGTCAGTGAGAAACAGCAGCCGAGGCGGGGATGATTTTTGGTGTGCCAGCAGAACAACAGTGCGCTACATGTTTCTTTCACCTCAGTAATCCCTGATAACGTTTAAATGGTGAACACGGAGCAGTTTTTCCGTGAGTGGGAATGTAAAACCCGGAGTGGATCCAGAGCGGAGTGATTACAGAATGCTTAGAGTGGAGAGAGGAACGTGCTTTAATCCACTCCAGACTTTGATCACATCCCCCTCAGCAGACTGAATACACCTCGTCTTTCCTTCATTTAAGACCTATTCAAGCTACAATCAAGACAGTTATAACACTATTTGAGAAATGTAAGCGTAATTACGGTCTTAAAATTATGAAAAGTGAATTTAAGAAGGCGGGAACCCTGCAATTGACGGGAATCCGTCGTCTCGACGGAGAACTGTTGTGTGTGAGAGACGCGGGAGCTGATGGCAGCGGTCGACATATGTGGTGCGGTCGATGTGGATATGTGGATGGACTTCTCTCTCACATTCTACTAGTGCTTCAGTTTCGAACTTTCACGCAGTAACATCAAAATGTCAACAGTGAAAAGAGACCCCTCTCTAACAATGTCGCGTTCCGAACGATTTAAATGACACCGGTATTGCGGTATTTAGAAATATAGAAATAAACACCGGTATACATGAACACTACCGCCCATTAAATACTCACCTCTCTGATTAATATCTCATAAGATATGAAATTATTGAATAAATGTCTCACACAAAACTTTCGTAAAAAAATTTAATACTGAAATATACTTTTCCGCTAAAATGCTTCAGTTATTGTCAACAAAACACGCACACAAGATGAAATGCAGATATAGAATTTCACAAATACACCTTGCTTATCATCATGAAAGAAAACACAAGATGAAAAATGAAAATTATTTCGTAGAAATAAAAGAAACTTTTCTAAATGTAAAATAAACCGCCAGCGGTGGCAAACTGCGGTCTAATAAACCGCCTTTCAATCTTGAACACAGGATGAACCGAATTTAAAACGAATTTGGTTTTCATGAAACACTAGCTTAGACAAACTATTGCTTAGCCTATTTCACAGATTCTGGAACTAGCAAATTACCGAAGGGCATTTTGGGCTGAGCGTATTGAGCCAGCGGAGCGCAATCTTCAGAAAGGCGCTCTCCGCTCTGAAGGAAATATGACCGCTACGCTCCCCGCTCCACTCACGCTCACATGCTCTGGTGACAAGGCAAGGTTAGTTCAGGTTGCAAAATGCTATTTGTACTGCTATATATAGATTTATATTTCATGATGTTGTAAAAAATACTTTTTACCCTGATGAATATGACATAGATGCAAACTGCTCACCTTTCGGTGAAAACTCACCTTTCTGAGATCAAAATAGTTCACGTACGAGATTTGTGCAGATCAGATGAGAAAGTGTTTTGATTGGGGGGGGTGTACTGTCTTTTTTTACAGTACTAATTCAATCCTATACCTGCTTATAATCAACTGATTTTAAACGCTCCTGTGTGTTTTGGTTTCGAATTACAGAACCACACGTTTATTTACATTGTGCTTTTGCAGTGTTGAGTATTGTAGCCAATCACAGGCATCTCTGTTGAAAGCAATGGCCAATCAGAGGTGTTTTCTGTAGGTTAGTCAGAATCCGCTCTGAGCTCATTTTTGTTTTTGCAAGTAGAGTTCTACACGCTCGCAGATCTACTTATTAGGACGGGAGAGAGAGAAAAGCATACGCACAGTGTAAATAAGAGATTGATTGTGTAGTTAGTCATTGATTGTATCATTGAGTTTTCGCGTGATAAAGCTCAGTCAGTTGCGCTGTAAGAGCTCGGTTTCTGAACATATAGGACTGAACATCCATGTATACAGTTTCAGGAGTGACAAACGCGAGTGTAAAAAATATGCGAGTGAATCCACTAAATTGTTGTACAGTTATTGATTTGATTGACAGTGTTAACTGTAGCAACGGACAGAACGAACTATCTGACAAACTGATGTCAAAAATAGACCTGTGCATTAAGTGATGCAGATTAACATAACTGCGGCAGTAACAAGTCTGTGTTGGCTGAACAAATTAAGGATAGTTAGAGATAACTTAAAACACTCTTTTTGTTGTGTAGTGATGTGCGTCTCCATAACTGAGGCCGAGGCGATACGCATCTCGATGCATAGCCAACGATACGATACATTGAAGATACATATGAAGCAGCTAGCGATGCGATACGATTCACCTCTATTACAATGCAGTGCGATTCGATGCAATGAAAAGAAAATATGATCGCTTTATTTCTTTGGTTCAGACAGACAGCAAATCATAACTTAACTTATGTGTCTTCTGACTTCTAACGCCTTGAGGCATGTTTCATAAAACAAGTTTACCAAATAGGCCAGGCTTATTTCAGTTAGTCTGACTCACTGTCAAATGATTTGGCTCCATAAAGCAAATTGAACAAAGATCAACCTCAGTCACTGCGGCTACTTATGCTGGGACATTTGTAGACTTGTTTTTTTATTATCTCACCTAAGTGTTTGTTCAGTCAGTGTATTTGTTTTTACTATGGTACAGCCTAATTTGGTTGCACAGTATATTAGTGATCGACCGATATTGAGTTTATATAACCGATACCAATTATTTGCATGTTTATGTACCCGATAACCGATATGCAGAACCGATATTTATTTACTGTTATAAAGTAAATAAATAACAGAGTGAAGTAAGTCCATCCTTCACTTTCAGTCATCTTAACAACAACAAAACAACTGTTGAAAATTAACATTTTCATGTAAAATTTAATCTTCAAATTACAACAATAAAAACATTTTATTTATAAAAAGCATCATCAGCAACACTGATATTAACAATAAGCAAAAGAATGTCTAATGTTTTCAAATGGAGAAAATAAAGGACAGAAGTCATATCAACTTCATTTTAAACTACAGTTTTAGGTTTATAAACGCTGTTTAATAGACTAAAGAGTGAAGAATAATTCAATAATAATATTCTCTGGAATATTGAAATAAGCTATAACACACAAAACATCGTATTTTATTGCATTTCTCAACTGTTTTATCAGAATTATTAAAATGTTTTTGTCATTCTAAATTATGAAAACTGCTGACAGCGCGGTTTATCTATTTACACAGAACTATACTCAAACTGCGATCGCTTGTGGAGAAAATAAATAATTACATTTTGATAGAGATGTTTATTGGTGAAATAATGGTTCTATAGTAAATGTTAATATAGTTTAGTGTGTTTCAAACGAGTGAATCTTGTATAAAGTTACATGCGGTGGTCGTGCTGGAGCTTCTCCTGAGTGAACAGTGCCCACTGCTCCAAGTGTGTGTGTGTCCACTGCTCCAAGTGTGTGTGTGTCCACTGCTCCAGGTGTGTGTGTGTCCACTGCTCCAGTGTGTGTGTGTCCACTGCTCCAGGTGTGTGTGTGTGTCCACTGCTCCAGGTGTGTGTGTGTCCACTGCTCCAGGTGTGTGTGTGTGTGTGTCCACTGCTCCAGTGTGTGTGTGTGCTCCAGTGTGTGTGTGTCCACTGCTCCAGTGTGTGTGTGTGTGTGTGTGTGTGTGTGTCCACTGCTCCAGGTGTGTGTGTGTGTCCACTGCTCCAGGTGTGTGTGTGTGTGTGTGTGTGTGTCCACCGCTCCAGGTGTGTGTGTGTGTGTGTCCACTGCTCCAGGTGTGTGTGTGTGTGTGTGTGTGTCCACTGCTCCAGGTGTGTGTGTGTGTCCACTGCTCCAGGTGTGTGTGTGTGTGTGTCACTGCTCCAGGTGTGTGTGTGTGTGTGTGTCCACTGCTCCAGGTGTGTGTGTGTGTGTTGTCCACTGCTCCAGGTGTGTGTGTGTGTGTGTGTGTGTGTGTGTGTGTGTCCACTGCTCCAGGTGTGTGTGTGTGTGTTCACTACTGTGTGGTGTGTGTGTGTGTGTGTGTGTGTCCACTGCTCCAGGTGTGTGTGTGTGTGTGTGTGTGTGTCCACTGCTCCAGGTGTGTGTACTTGGATGGGTCAAATACAGAGAACACATTTCACTGCTGGTTATACTCTGTATAATTGTGTATGTGACTAATAAAAAAAGGCTTTTTTTGCACATAGTTTCATGTCCTCTCCATGAATGAAAAGTGAATCTTTAAAGTGAATTTTACAGCACAATTGTAGAGTTTAAAAAATAATAATAAAGGCTTTAAAATATTGTATAAGTATTTAAAAAAGGGGGGGGGGGTCACCTTTTTCACCCATGTTGTGTTTGCATCCCTGATATGATGATGAGAAAAATGGTCAGGTGTAACTTGACGGTTACACCACATGACATTCTTATGTATTAGTCAATAATTAGTCATTATCATTTTTTTTTAAACCATATGAAACCAACATGAATACAACAAGGTCTTGTTTTAAACACTTTCATTTTCCATTCTTATTGATTTTTATAAATGTTGCTTGACCCATCATAGTAAAACCTATCTTGGGATCTGTAACCATTTTATAGGCCATGTATGAGGGTATTGTAATATATTTGTATAGTGAGGAGATATATAGGGAGTTTATATACTGAGAGATCAGTGACAGGAGTTTGTAGTGCAGGTATCTTAGCCATTTTGCTAAAAAAGGTTGTTTTTCTCAACGAGAAGTAATTCTGATAAGCTGAAACTGTGTTTAACCGTGTACTTGATTCAAATATAACCAAGGTTACTGTTATCATTGTTCCTGTGTGTGTCTTGATAGCTGGTGTCATCAGACGGCTCTCACTCCGATGGATGCTCAGTGGCGGAGAGTCAGTCCGAGCGGCCGCCGTCTCACGAGAGAAGCCAAGGCATTGGAGATTCCAGACCCCCGTCCTTCCAGTACGCTTTTTTCCTGTGTTGCACAAATGATCAGATCGAATCACAAGCTGGCAGTTAAACCCAAAACAAGGAGCATGTTCTCACAGTCTTCTGTGCTCTTTAACCTTCTCTCGCACACAGTCCAAAGGCTGCAGGCAGCCGGCACGGTGTGAACGATGAGACGGAGACTGATTCGGTGGTGTCACACAGGAGGGAGAGGGACAGATCGCGCAGAAAACACTCACATGAGCACCATGGTACGTGTCAACACTCATCTCACGGTGCATGTCTTACAATGCATGGTGTTTTAGAAGTAAACGGTTCATATTTGGAACAACTAAGCATTAATATCAATAGTAATTCATCTAGGAGGAAGGCAGAATGGCGACTCCCGGGGAGGCAGAGGCAGGGATCTGGGAGGTTATGGCGTCTGTGACAGCCGTTCTTCCCTCATGAGCAGTGAACTGGAATCAAGCAGCTGTTTTGACTTGGAAGACGGCTCCACCAGCCGGTGAGTCTCACAGCATTTGTTCGTTCTCAAACCAGCGCTTTATATGATTACAATCACAGCGAGCCCCAGTGGTTTAGTGAGGTTTTTTCAGACTTTGACAAGCAGGTGTGGGTAATCCTAGTTTGTGGAGATTTTGAAAATTATTAAAATACATGCACGTTAATGTTGGGAATCCTATTTTGTTTGGGTTGGTCATTTTATGGTAAGAGATGTGCTTTTTAATGATAATTAAACAAGATTTGGAAATGCTAAAATTTTCTTAAATTTGAGTATTTTGAGTATTGAATAGGGCTGTGCAATAATGGTTAATCATGATTATTTTGCTCAAAAATATAATCACAGTTATTGATCACAGCAAACAACGCAAATGACCTTATGAAAGAAAACAGACTGGCTCTATTGCACTTTTATTTTAGAAGAATATCTAAGTAAAGATAACTAAACTCCAACTTCCGTGTGTGTGCGTGTGTGCGCGAGTGTGTGAGATAAGTATACCACTGGGCAGAAAATGTATTGATTTACAAGAGAAGCTCTGATTGTGGATTTAAACTCTTGACATCTGGCAACCACGAAAGCTTGTGGAGGCTTGTTGTAACAAATGCAAGATCATGCAATGTCAAATTAAAATGAAACATTGGCAGGATAAACAACCGGTAGGCAAATATTGCAGACTGTTATGCCTAACAAACCGAGAGAAGCAGAAATCGTGACCACGATTAAAATACAATTTATCATGCAGCCCTAATTTGTTTTGGTATTTGGTAGTTTTAGTTTTGTATAGGATGCATTTATTGGCTGCTCCCTGAAAAGTACTAAAGTAAAAGCATCACATGGAATCAGAAGCTGACTCGGCTGTTAAAGTGATCACTCTCCATCTCACTCCAATCCAAACCTGCATGGCATTTATTCATCTTCTGTATTTTATGAAATCTGAGAGATTTCTCTCTCCATTGAAAAACAGCAGCATCATTATATCGGTTTTACATAAATTAATAATTTCTCTTCAGAAAAGTTGGTTTAAACTGCTCGATTCATATGGAAACGTCAATGTTTTGGGGAGTTAAATCTTCCGGTGGAGTGACAGAAGTCTCTGATTTCATTAAAAATATCTTATATTATGGCGTTTTGAAGATAGCTGATAGTTACAACATGAGGGTGACAAAATCTCTACTAGTTTTTCTGATTCCTATCCCTAGTGGTCAATAATGTTTCACATTGCCTGTGACTCCAAATGAAATGGGAAGCTCATGTAATCACCATATTGTACATCCGTTCGTCAGTTTCAGCAGTGTTACGGAGCAGAGCGGCTCGTCCAGGGTAATGAGACGACACCGCCGGCGGAGACGCAGACCCAAAGCCCAGGAAATAGAGAGGGTGAGACAGCAGGCAGAGCTCCTTAGTGTCTAATACGATATATAAAACATACTGAATTTAAAACGATCTTTGTCTTTCTTTCTTCAGTCTTCATCTTTCAGTAGCGTCACTGACTCCACTATGTCGCTGAATATCATTTCTGTCACTTTAAATATGGGTGAGTCAGCATTACACAGTGTTTTTTTAATTAAACTCAGATTATATGAACAAAAAAATACAGCCGTGAGTGCCTTATTGCTTTAATTAAATTGGTGCTGTATAATTAATTTCTAAAGGCACATATAATCTTTTTTCTGCCTTGATATAAGAACTAAGGATGATGTTATAGACGTGCAAAGCTACATATGATTAAAGTCCACTAGTTGCCATAAGTCTCTCTTGCTTTACCTCGTTTAGAGAAGTATAACTTCCTGGGCATCAGTATCGTGGGTCAGAGTAACGAGCGCGGTGATGGAGGCATCTACATCGGCTCCATTATGAAGGGCGGAGCGGTGGCGGCCGATGGGCGGATCGAGCCCGGTGACATGCTGCTGCAGGTGAGGACTGGATGCAAATGTGTTCAGGATAGGAATCATCTGACACAGACGCTGGTTGTATCAGGTCAGATTTCTGTTTTATTTTCTCACAGGTGAATGACATCAACTTTGAGAACATGTGCAACGACGATGCCGTACGAGTGCTGAGGGAGATCGTGCATAAGCCTGGGTGAGTCAGATTACAAAACATGCATGTTATATGGGATGTGTTTAGCTCATCAACAAAAGTGTGGTAACAGCTGCACCATTTTTTTTTTGTTGCAGACCCGTGTCGCTGACTGTGGCCAAATGCTGGGACCCAAACCCAAACAGCTGCTTTGCTTTGCCAAGGAGTGAGTGTTCATTTTTTCCCTCTCATTCTCACATAAATGCAGCATAAGATAAACTATCATCAGCAGTGAGTGAGTTTTTTGTTTTTCTTTGGAGGAAGGTATAAATGACTACATATTAATGTCACAAAAGATTCCTATTTGTACAACTATCTATTGATATATTGATTTCTAAAAAAAATATATATATAAACATTGATAATAATAATGTTTCTTGAGCAGCAAATCAGCATATTATAATGATTTCTGAAGATCATGTGACACTGAAAACTGGATTAATGATGAACACAAAATGGACTAAATTACATTGTGTAATAATATTTCACAATAGTACCGTTTTTACTGTATTTTGATTAAATAAATGCAGCTTTGGTAAACATTAGATGCCTTTTTTCAAAAACGTCAAATCTCACTGACCCCAAACTTTTGTGAGGTATTGTGTATGTTTATTGAAATCATATGATGTTGTCTTTCACTGATAAGATCTCAAAGCTCACATTTTACACTGACAGTATAATAGATCTGAATGCTACATTGGAGGGCAAGATTTGAAGTGCTATATCTCAATGTCTTTTTTAATGGTAAAAGAAAAATGACTTGCACCGTAAAAACGGTTCTTGATAAGAAGCTAAAGTGCTGCAAAGAACCACTGAAGTAGTTTTTTTTTCTTCAAATAAAAGTTGTACAGCCGTTACGATGTACTGTGGTAGTTTGAACAACAGGGTTTAGATAGTTCTTTGTTCATCTTGATTTCTAAAGGAGCTTTGTAAACTTGTTGAGGTGAAAACTCAAACTCACCTGTTCTGTACTGCTTTGTTGAGTACTGGTTGCCTTCTGTCCCAGGTGAGCCCATCCGGCCCATTGACCCTGCAGCCTGGGTGTCCCATACGGCAGCCATGACGGGTGTCTATCCTCCCTACGGCATGAGTCCCTCCATGAGCACGGTCACCTCCACCAGCTCCTCCATCTCCAGCTCCATCCCAGAGACCGAGAGTAAGATATCTGCACTTCACTCATGTTGCCACGTTATGGCTCACAATTTAAATTCTTTGCTATGGCTAAATTTTGACCCCTAAATTCATCCCACAACAGTTGTAATGATCCCTTAAATCATGGGGCTTGTTAAGGAAAATTATTCTATTCATTTTCTAAGTGATCAGATTTACTAGTTGACCTGGCGGATGTCAAAATGGGTTTAAAAAAATCCTGGTGACTTGCATTGAGAGGACTTGAGTCATATTGAGATATTTGGATGTGGAACATGGGAGGTCCTGGTTTCTCGCCACCAGGCAGATGCTTTGTGCTTTTGTAAACTATGTGTTGTTCTTCTCGCAGGGTTTGATGACTACCACCTGTCCGTCCACAGCGACATGGCAACAGTTGCAAAAGCAATGGTCTGTCCAGGCTCAGGACTGGAAGTTCGAGACCGAATGTGGCTGAAGATCACTATAGCCAACGCTTTCATAGGTCAAGACACACTTTTTAGTGCTTAAAATTACTAACGGTGTTTTTAAATGATAGTTTCTATCTGTTAACATTTAGAATTTGACCTGTATATTATCTTAGTCAGCATGAAACTGAATTTTTATTATCATACGATCCCTACTTTAAATGTATATCTGAGTGAAAAATGAAGAATGAGAAGGAATGTAGGAGTGAATTGATTTTGTCCATTAAGAGCTGATTGGATATTTCGATCACAGTTTGCTAATTGCGGTGATCTTATTTGAATGACAGGGATTATTATTGATTATTGTATGGATGGTAAAGATGTCATTGCGAGGTATTACAGAGAAACGGAGAGCTGTGTAAAGTTGGCATGAAATTAAAATTTATGTTTTTGCATGTTATTGATCTTATTGTTCGCGATCCATCCATGTATACATATTTTCTTTCTTTTTTTATGTAATAACTCGATCTTAGGGTGAAATGACCGATCTCTCTCTGGTGACATATGCCATACGTCTCCAGTCATTTACAGTAGTCCGTTTAAACCACGTCCCTTCATAATTAACTGCAAGTTTGCGTTCATCTTTAGTGCAGCGGCCAAATCCAAAATCCAGTCAATAACCGATGGATAGAACCAAGTCAGCCTCCTGCATTTATATGTTTTGATAATTTGTTACACTCATATAATTTCAGACATCACAATATGAAAGAAACCTAAGCTACTTCATTGATTTGTAACGTATAATTGGTGCATATGTTGTCTTACAGGCTCTGATGTGGTTGACTGGTTGTTTCATCACGTGGAGGGGTATGCAGACCGCCGTGAAGCACGAAAGTACGCCAGCAACCTGTTGAAAGCCGGCTTCATTCGCCACACTGTCAACAAAATCACCTTCTCAGAGCAGTGCTACTACATCTTTGGAGATCTTTCTGGCAGTAAGTACTTTCACCGCTACAGTTCAGCCACAAATGAGAGTGGTCTTATGGTTTGAATATGCGACATGTGATTTGCCATTTAAGAGCTATGGCTTTAAATTTCAATCCTCTCACACAGCCATCATAAGGCAGGGTTTTAGTAGCTTGTTTTATTCTAGAACTGCCCGCTTAAGGCCCAGACACACTAAACCAGCATCAAGGAACTAGCGACGACGAAGGCCAATGTGAAAATCACATGATTGATAGCTTCTATGTGCATTCGTTGTATGTAAAAGAGCAGCTCAGAGATTCTCCTAAACCTCCCTCTTGCGCTCCACAGAAGAAAGAGTCACAGGTTCAGAAGGACATTGTAATATATATGACACAATTGTCATTTTCAGCTTATCCTTTAACACTATGGATTAACAGAGTTTACATTTGGTACATTATTTCAATGTGCACCAGAAAGGTCGTTATCTGTTTGATTATGTAGTTGTATAAATATTCCAGTGCTATGTTTAGTGTACTCCTATCCGTACAAAGGGAAAATTATATTTCTAGCTCATTAGAGGCTAATACTACTATTGTCCTAGTGAAAATTTAGTAATATTTATCAGTCTATTAGTGTTCATTTTGTCAGCTGTTTTTTTTATTTAGTTTTAGTCCTGTGTCAAATGTCTTTTTTTAGTTTTTAACATATTTAGTAAATCTGTCCTGTTTTTTGTTTAGTCAAGTTTTGGTTGACCTAAGGGTCTGTTTACACCGGGTCACTTCATGCGTTTTCTCTGATCGGATATCTATCTGATTTGTTAAAATGTTTCCATTTACACTTGGCCACATAAATGTGTCTTTGCAAAATGGATATAAATCCGTTCTTCAATTCCCGCGCCATATGCAAATTTAACGGAGTTCACGTCAATGAAAGCAATAGATATGCGCTGCGTTTTATTCATTATCAGCTGATTTCAATATCAGAGACCGCATCAGGAGAGAGTGCAGCATCAGCACTGGAACGATGGGTTAGTCTCACTACTTTTAATGAAGATGATTGAGTGTTGAGCGTCTGCGACTTACTTTCAGTTTCATTCGCGTCTGCTTGCTGAAGAGATACTCAGCTTCTCATCCGCGGTGATGCTTGTTGCATTAGCGCTGTCGTATCTGACTATAACAGGAGTAACATTAGCATATGTGCTTTCAACAACCAGATGCATTTACACTTGTCCAGTTTCGTCTGGGCCCAGACCACCTCCTGAAGTGGTTTGAGCGATCGGATTTATATCCGTCTCGAAAGTGTTTCGGAGGGCGTTTACACCTGGTCTTTTCAGGATCGGATAGCTATCGATCACAAAAAACACACGTGAAGTGACCAGGTGTAAATAGCCCTAAGTCTGGGAGCTTTAATCCAGTTTCAGTTGTCATGCTGCATTATGGTTAAACTGATAACCACAATTATTTTGCTTAACATTATAATTGTGATTACTAAACGTGGTTGTTATTTGATAAATTACATCAGAATTATTGTGCTTTCAACTTTCATGTATACACATGGTTTATTTTATCTCATATAGTTTATTATATTGTCATTAATATAAACACTCTCTACATCATGAGTCTCCAACCCTGCTCCTGGAGAGCTACCATCCTGAAGATTTCAGCTCCACCCCCAATCAAACACACCTGAACCAGCTAATCAAGGTGTTCAGGGCTACTTGATAATTACAGACAGCTGTGTTGCCGCAGGGTTGGAGCTGAAGTCTGCAGGACGGTAGCTCTCCAGGAGCAGGGTTGGAGATTATGAAAACTGGTAAAACTAAAGCTTCTGTCAAAAGTAAAAACAGTGACAATCATTCCAAACTGTATTCGTGTCTTTCTATTAAATCAAGATGATTTTGTATTGTGGCGTAGAGTTTTTAATCGCTAACAATATAGTCGAGATCCATGTTTGGGTTTTTTCCACAGTTCATCACGGAGAATGTTTGATGGCAGATATAGTCACAGCAAACATGACAAACAACTGTGTAAAATAAAGAACACACACTGGCTCTATTAAACTTTCATTTGGGCAGAATATTCTATTCAATTATTCGCTAAATTGTAACATGCATGTTTGTCTATGTTTTCAGATAATCAGTGCTTTTCCATGGTGTAAGAGAGAATGCATGCACGTGGTTGCCAGGTTGCATAGATAAAGTAAAACACAGGGCAGAAAATGTGTCCTTTTTAAGAGAAAGGGGGGTTTCTTGACCTCTGGCAACCCCATGCATTAAAACTCATGGAGGTTGACATTTTTCCTCTTTTATTTGGTTTAAGGATATAGAGTTATTTTTAGTGCAACGATAAAAAAAGATAGTCAACAACTATTTTTCATCATAGGTTCGCTAACAAAATTAACATTAGTCACTGTACATTGTGCTGCCACTCTTATCAACATGGCTGTGTTTTATTGTAGACATGGCCCATCTCTCTCTGCATGATCATGACGGATCCAGCGGAGCATCTGATCAGGACACTCTCGCTCCATTGCTTCACCCTGCTGAAGCTCCCTGGCCCGCCGCGTTCCCTTACCAGTACCCACCAGCCCAAGCCCTCCCGGATGCAGCTCACAGCTACTCTGAAGCCGGTGGAGGCAGCGCAGGCAGCCAGCACAGCGAAGGTGAGTCTCCTCAAATCACACTGCTCACAATCTCAAACAGCGGCTCACTCACGTTAACGTTACTGTCCGTAGGGAGCAGCGGTTCAAACTGCAGCTGGAGCCGGACTGAGGGGAAAACTGCGGCTGGAGACTTCAGGTTAGGAGGAGGAAGCGAAACGGGCCACGCTCATGACTTTGACTCCCGCAGAGACCGAGCCCCCAGCGAGCGCTCGGTGCCGCCCAGCGAGGGCAGCGTGCGCAGCTCACGATCTCACAGCCTGAAGCAGAGATCTGCACGAGCCGGCCCGGGGTCGACGTCCGGCCGTCACCTCGCCAGCATTCCCCCTGAACTCACGGGATCCCGACGATCATGCAACACAGCCAATGGGGAGTTCTTCGTCGACATCATGTGACTGTTGCGAACAGAAGTGCCCAAACTTTTTTTTTTTTTTGCCTTATGAATTACAAAAAAAACGTGGCCTACTAGTGCAGCCAATTAGGATTAGAGTTGACCTCAAATTCAGTAGCTTGTGAGCCCCAACATCACTTCGGTCTAAGAAATTAGTCGACTAAAGCAGTGGTTCCCAACTTTAGGGGGGGGGCGCCAAAGTTCACAGAGGGGGTGCAGGACCTGATATGCTTTGAGGTCAACTAAAGATGTATAAAATGTTCCACTAATAATTTTATATGAAAAAAATATTTAAATCATATGCTTACAATGTCAAGATAAGGCAATAAAATAAACAATTAAAGGGTTACTCCACCCCAAAATTTTAATTGTCATTAATCACTTACCCCTAAAAGCTTTGTTCGTCTTCGGAACACAATTTAAGATATTTTGGATTAAAAACGGGAGGCTTGTGACTGTCCCATTGACTGCAAAAGAATATTAACCCTGTCAAGCCCCAGAAAAGTATGAAAAGCATCGTCAGAATAGTCCATCTTTCCATCAGTGGTTCAATCTGAATGTTTATGAAGTGACGAGAACACTTTTATATGCAAAGAAAACTAAATATCGACTTTATTCAAACTCCGAAGAGGCTTTTACGGGTTTGAAACCGCTTGTGAGAAAAAGTTTGGGAACCACTGTACTGAAGCATAAGCAAACAATTCATGCTTACAATAACAGATTAAGATGTTTTACTAAATGTACAATATCACCTCAGAATAATAGAGAAATGTGATGTTGGAGAACATGGAGTGATGGGATGATATTTTGAGAGAACTAGCAATAATTGAATGGGATTTAGTGGCAACACTATATGGGTGAGGATTCAAGCTGAATGTAGTCCAACCAAGGACCCACATTTCCAAATGTATTTTGCCCTTGTTTAACGCCTGTTTGGAGGTTATTCACTTTTTTGCCCTTTTTACATTTTTACTCTTGGTAAAAATCTCATGCAGATATTTCATTATTCATGGAAATAGTTTTTACTGAGAATATATTTTTCAGTGTTTGTCAGCAATATTGTATTGGGAGAATTTTTGAAGTACCATGTTAACGATTCTTTTTTTTTATTTATAAAAATAGTTTTATTGTGACATGCTTGGAGTACTCTTGTGTCTGTGTGTGTTTTATGGGTTCAGCTTGTGGAATGTGAAGGTTCTCGTCTTCATCTGGAATCCAGATGTTTCTGAGTTTGTCTCGGTCCACATCTGCTTCTTTTGTTTGTCGGCTAATATTCACCAAGCTTTAAAAGGTTGTCTTTCAAGTGCTGAATGGTAGTTTTGGTGTTTGTTTGGGACAATTTGATTTGAAAATCTTAAAGTAGTTACTGAAGGCTAAAATGTAATGTTTTTGGAATAACGGTAAATTACAGAGGTTTAGATGATTTTGTGAATTGAGTATATTCAGTTTCTGCATTCACTCTCCCACAACAGTGCTCTTTATCTAATTATGCAGCTTTAGGGTGTCAAATCAAATAGGCTTTATTACCTTGTGAAAGGTCAAAATATTTGGCGTCAACACACACAGAAACACACACACACACACACAGAAGAAACACACACACACAGAGAAACACACACACACAGAGAGAAACACACACACACACACAGAGAAAACACACACACACACAGAAACACACACACCACACACACACAGAGAGACACACACACACACACACACACACACACAGAGAAACACACACACACACACACACACACAAGAGAGAAACACACACACAGAGAAACACACACAGACACAAATCATGGTCATGTACTTCACCTGAGATGCAGTAGCAGCCAAACAAAATCTTATTTGGGGCAGAACAATCAAACCTTTCGTTCATAGTGAGACAGATTGGTGACAGGCGCTAAAATTGAGAAACGTTCCTGTTGCTCTGCTTTTTCAGTATTTCAATTGTGTGGCCGGGGTCCACTATAGGAGGCCTCAGCAAACTTCCAAGGGGCTACAGCAGGGGTAGGCACCCTCGGTCCTGGAGAGCCGGTGTCCTGCAGAGTTTAGCTCAACCTGAAACCCTCACCTGCCTGTAGTCCTAGTGATCCTGAAGATTAGCTTGTTCAGGTGTGTTTGATTAGGGTTGGAGCTAAACTCTGCAGGACACCGGCTCTCCAGGACCGACGGTGCCTACCCCTGGGCTACAGGATGACTTATTAAAGCATTTTAATATACTAAAATAATCAAAATCTCATCCAAATTAAACTGAAATCACATTTATTTGTATTTTCCCTCAATAACTATTATTTATATTGAAGAACATACTTCAATAAAGGTAATACCGACATAGAACATAACTTCTGGAATCACCAGAAAACATGGTTAATTAATTAAATATTTTAAGTTAATGAAGGTTGCTTCTTTGCTTCAAATCAAAAAGGTTGAGAAGCCGAACTGTGTTGAATAAGAGATGTCTGTGTTTGACCACAAGAAGGCAGTGTGACACATCAAATGATATGATCTGGCCTTCTGCTGACCTTATCTCAAACCTTATCTGACCTTATATGTTCAGATCAGCTTTACCTGTGTATGAAGTGTGCTGCATCATTTCTCGAGCCTCTAAATGATCAACATCAGCAAAACATCAATCTACTACACGCCTACTGGACTGAATCAACTTAGGTTTACTTGATTATACATTTATCATTATTTAGAAAATCAGATATTAAATGTCACACATCAAGCTTTGAATGTTTATTTGTTCATCTCTCAATCATAAATGTATTGCGCTGCATTACATGTTTCGCCCCACACAATTAATCATTTAAATATACAATTATTAAGGCATGCTATTAGGAGATATAGAGTGACAACTAGATATAATACATTTATTATGCAAGTGGTTTGATATACTTTTACAAAGATCGCATTTATTTATATAATGTTTTAATTTATGGCCATGAAAATATCAGCATCTTCGTCAAAAAAAATAAATATTGATATTGAGTATGAGCATCATATTCTCACTATATCATACTGTATGAGCCATAAAAGCCTGATGTATTAAACATTTTTAGATTTTGTCTGAAGGTTCAATAAACTGTTCCATTTAATATATATATAATTTGTTATACTTACTGTTATTTAATTAGTCTGGTTTGGCTACAGGGTTAAACTGATATAACAACTCGAATCAGTTAACAGTATAAAAATGGTTTGAAATTGTTGTCTAAAATGTTTTAACTTTTTTTTCCCAACATCCCACCATGTGACTGAACACCCGGACAAAAGCCTGTAACACGCAATATGAAATAACTTCCTGAACTCCATGTTCCAGAGTGCTTTATTTACAGAAACAAGCCAACTTTAGTCTGTGCTGCTCAATTCAGAAACTATTATTCCTTCACACACCAACCACAGGTTCTTTCCATGTCAACTATATCAACACAAGGGTTATAGAATATGGATAGAATTAGCAGAAATTATCTCTCTCTCTCTCTCACTCACTCACACACACACACACTCTCTCTCTCACTCTCTCACACACACTCTCTCTCTCTCTCACTCACTCACTCACACACACTCTCTCTCTCACTCACTCACACACACACTCTCTCTCTCTCACTCACTCTCTCACTCACACACTCTCTCTCTCTCACACACACTCTCTCTCTCACTCACACACACTCTCTCTCTCTCACACACACACACACACTCTCTCTCTCTCACTCACTCACACACACACTCACACACTCTCTCTCACACTCACACACACACTCTCTCTCTCTCACTCACACACACACACACTCACACACACTCACACACACACACACACACACACACACACACACACACCACACACACACACACACACACACACACACACACATAATTTCACCTTAGATATTAACGCAATAGTTTTAAAATTAAAATTCTGTGTTTATTCCTCTTCATGTCCTTCCAAACTATTTTTTGCTTTGAATTGCAAAAACGAATTTCTGTAGAACCAACATGCAGCATTTTAAGAACAGAATGTATTTATGTGATGAACAGACGCATGCATTAACTCTTAAAAAAATAAAGGTGCTTCACGATGCCATAGAAGAACCGTTTTGTCTGAATGTTTCCATAAAGAACCATATTTAACATCTGAAGAACCTTTCTGTTTCACAAAAGATTCTTTGTGGCTAAAGAAGGTTCTTCAGATCATAAAACGGTAAGAAAGAGATGTTCTTTAAAGAACCTGATTGAATGGTTCTTCTATAGCATCGCTGTGAAGGACCTTTATTTGTACGCGTGTGTGATTTCAGTGACTTAATGAGTATGTTCAGCACTAGACATGTTTTGCACAGCTGTAGCCGAGTCCAGTCCCAGGAGCGTTCCCAGGTAAGACTGCTCTCGAGGGTCCAGCATCTGGTCGGGCCGCACCGGGTGCACAATGTTGGTCGGCTGAGGCGTGAGGGTGTACTTTTCTAAGAACACCAGGTCAGTGGCGGACTGGTAGCCGGTCTGCTGATGCTGGCTCACCCCATGCGGTGTCCCGTGCACGGCAAGATCGCTCTCCTCAGTCATCTGGACGGGGACTAGCGTCACAGGGACACAAACGTCAGCCGCCACGGTCTTGGGTGTGTTGTGGTAGGCTTTGGACGGCAGTGGCTCGGTCAGTTTGCTAGCGGCGGGCTGTTGCTGCTCGAGCGGGCGGCTGCTGTGCACGTGGTCCACGTGATACTTCAGCTTGTCCTTACGCTTGAAGGTAGCGCTGCAGTGCGGGCAGTTGAAAGGACGCACGTCTGAGTGAATGACCATGTGTTTGGTCAAAGTCTTCTTGATGCGGAAGGTCTGGTTGCAGATCACACAACGGTGAGGTTTCTCACCTGATGAGAACAAAATATGGGATCAGAAAAAAATTGTGGAGAAGAAATGTAAAAAGCGAGGCATTACAGTCAAAAACATTGATTTTTTTTCATGCACTGGTCTATTTTGAGCTATATGTCTTTTCACTTGGTGTTAATTTAATTACAGGTTGTCTATTTGCACCTGTAGATTTCAACAATACATATCTTTAAAAGCGGTTTTGTCAAAATTAGTTTTTTCTCATGAGCTAGAAATCTCCACGTCAGCAGCACAAACATACACCGAACATGACTTTTATTCTTATCTATATTCTGAAGCTGTCTGTTCATATACTGTATGCGTTTGCCTGATTTTACACAATATTTTTTAGTATAGGGACCAATTCTCACTATTAACTAGTTGCTTATTAGCATGCCTATTAATAACATGTTGACTGTTTATAAAGCACATATTCTACAGCCCTAATCCTACCCAATACCTAAACTATTAATAAGCAGAAAAAGTCACAGTTAATGGTTTATTAATAATGAGAACTGGACCTTAAAATAAAGTGTGACCAATATTTTATTATTTAAATTTTTTTTAAAACAAAATCTGTCTGCTGACAGTATTTGCTGATTTATGGAGTCATAAAGAGATCCTGAAAATGTCCTCTGTCTGACTTTAATATGACAACAAAATTAAACAAGAATTGTTTATTGAACCTTTTATTGATTTATTTAATGATTAGATTTCTGTCCTGGAAAAGTATTCAAATAAGTACATACTTAATTAGATAATACCTTATTTGCATATTTAAACATACAATTTCAGAAAACTTGTAATACAAAAAAAAATCTAATTCTAAACATTCTTAATTCTAATTATAGATTTGATTTAATAATTTGTTGTCACTAAGACTGATTCAAATCACATAATTATTAAAATTTTGAAAGGACTGTTTTCTATGTGAATATATTGTAAAATGTAGTTTATTGCTCTGATCAAAGCTGTATTTTCAGCATCATTACTCCAGTCTTCAGTGTCACATGATCTTCAGAAATCATACTAATATGCTGATTTGATGCTCAAGAAACATTTATTTTAAAGAATATTTTTGCAGAAACCATGAAACATTTCTTTTAGGATTCTTTGATCAATAGAAAGTTAAAAACTGCATTTATAAATGTGTGCATTATCATCTTTTGATCAATTCAATGCTGAATAAATGTGTATAATATAATAAATCTTATGAACGGTAGTGTATTTTACCTGAATGTGTTCTGAAATGCGACATGAGGTTGGTCTTCCCCCTGAACTCTTTCTTGCACACCTGACATTGATGCACCACGGCTTTATACCTGTCAAAATATAGTACATGATCATGAAATCACACATATCACACGCTCAGCATCAACTACAGGCTTTGTTTATATTGCATAAAGACTGAATGTCATCATCATCATCATCACAAAAACAACAGGTCTCAGTTCACAACACGTGTGCATTGTTTTTAAGCATGTTCTAATGTTTGGAGTATATTAAAGCGGCTGTGTGCCTAAAGTTAGTCATTTGCATATAACACCCAAACCATCTCCACAGAAGGACTTTGTCATATGTGTGCTGAGAGTGATGAAAGGTTGTGTGCAAGAATGCCATCCTCAAAACCAGTTCAAACACAAAACCCAAAACTAATTACATTCGTCAGCTGTACATACACCACTATCTACTGTTATTCAGAGAAACCTCACAGCTTGAGTTACAACACATCTTTGCTTACTCCTCTGTATATGATCAAATATACATTTCATCTAAACTGCATATTAATATATACATATATAATTATCTGGTTAAGATTAAATATGTTAATCTTTATACATGTATAAGGCCACTGAGAATATGTTTTTTACATATGTGGTTTCAGTTGTTCTTTTTTGTAAATTTAAAGGGGACTTATCATGCAAAAATCACATTTATAAGGTGTTTGAACACAGTTTTGTGGCCTCAGTGTGTGAAAACAACCAGCTTGTAATGGTAAAGATGCACCAACTCATTATTTAATAATCTAAAAAAAAATCATAAACGGTCTCTCTGAACGAGCCGTTTCAGATTCTCCCTCTGTTCACGTCACCGAGGGGAAAAGGGCTATTTACACCTGGTCACACGTGTTTTTTGTGATCGGATAGCTATCCGATCCTGAAAAGACCAGGTGTAAACGCCCTCCGAAACGCTTTCGAGACGGATATAAATCCGATCGCTCAAACCACTTCAGGCGGTGGTCTGGGCCCAGACGAAACTGGACAAGTGTAAATGCATCTGGTTGTTGAAAGCACATATGCTAATGTTACTCCTGTTATAGTCAGATACGACAGCGCTAATGCAACAAGCATCACCGCGGATGAGAAGCTGAGTATCTCTTCAGCAAGCAGCCGCGAATGAAACTGAAAGTAAGTCGCAGACGCTCAACACTCGATCATCTTCATTAAAAGTAGTGAGACTAAGCTATCGTTCCAGTGCTGATGCTGCACTCTCTCCTGATGCAGTCTCTGATATTGAAATCAGCTGATAATAAATAAAACGCAGCGCATATCTATTGCTTTCATTGACGTGAACTCCGTTAAATTTACATATGGCGCAGGAATTGAAGAACGGATTTATATCCATTTTGCAAAGACACATTTATGTGGCCAAGTGTAAATGGAAACGTTTTAACAAATCAGATAGATATCCGATCAGAGAAAACGCATGAAGTGACCCGGTGTAAACAGGCCCAAAATGTCCTTATTAGCATAAACACAGCCCTGAGTGAGAAGCTGTGGTCCGCCTCCGCCATTACAGATTACTACTTGCTGTAGCTGCTGGAGATAAACAATGTCAGCGCCAAAGAGGCTTTTCAAGTGTTGTGTTTTGGGAAGCACTAACGAACATAGGAGTCTCCATAGACTCCCTCTATTTGAGCCGCGGAGGACTCTGTGGTTAAGTTTCATTGTCTGAGGAAACGTCCCAGAAAAAAAATCGCTAAAGTCCCCAATACGTGTAGGAATCAACACCAACGCTTCATGAGTGAATGTCAGCTCCGGACAAAGTATGTAAGTCGATCGCTTGAGTTTGTTCATAATCACGAGTGGGACTTATAAAGTTTGTGATAGCATGACATGCATCATGAGACCAGCTATGGTGTTATTTTTATCCTGTGGTCCTTGTCTGAGTAATTCATAAACGTGAATTTATTATGCACAGTACAATCAGATGACTGACTTTGAAACAGAGTATGTTTTCTGTAAAGATAACAGGCTTGTACTAATAGTGAAATGTTTATTTGCAAAGGCTAGCACTGCTAATGCTGGAGCTGAGCTCTTGAAGCTCCGCCCTCTTCTCCGGGAGCAACAGCTCATTTGCATTTAAAGCAACATACTCAAATATACATACATACCCTAAAAGTGGCAATTTATCAAGCTATAAAAATTATCTGTTGGGTATTTTGAGCTAAAACTTCACATACACACTCTGGGGACATCATATACTTATTTCACATCTTGTAAAAAGGAGCATAAGAGGTCCCCTTTAAAGTTAATTTTATAATGAAATTTTAAGGTGAATCATGTTCGTATTAGGGCTGTCAAAAAAAAATTTAAATACAATTTTTGATAATATTTAAGTACAAAACTCAAATTTAGTTTTTCAGCCATTTTGACAGCCCTAGTTAGTATGCAAACTTGACTCACATATTTGTGCGTACGCATACTTACAGAATGAGACCCAATGTTTATTTTTGTTTGTGAAATTGATATACCTTCGCCAGATCTTCTCTCCCAGGTGAATGCTTTTATAATGGACGGTCAGGTGATCGGCGCGTCGGAAGCATTTTCCACACTCTTCACACTGGTGCGCTCTCTCCCCTACACAAAAAACATGTTACAAGACTTATCAGACGTGCACTTTCAATGAAAGTCAATGGAAACCAGTTTGATTACCAGCATTATTCAAAATATGTTTTGTTTGTGTTCCACAGATGAATCATACAGGTTTGGAACAACATGAGGGTGACGAAACGATGGCAGATTTTTTATTTTTGGGTGAACTATTGCATTAAATCCAGTGGTGTAGTCTACGTGATACGCAGGTATATGCACTATATGCAGGTAAGGGCACGTATATCCACTAGGGAAGGTCAAGGATTTGCGTATACCCACTTAAAAAAGCACGCGGATACGTAACAACATCGTTTTGTGACAGACCTTTCACAAGTTCATTCATAAATTCACCCAGTCAGTCTTTCTGATAATCACGCCGTATTTCTGTTGACGACTATTGCTAAGCTTGAAATTAACTAATAAAGGAGATATTAAGCGAACTACACCCTTTCAGTGTTTTCGTAAGCAGCCTGGCCCTAAAGCTGCTGCTGCAAGCAGATGACAGGAACGTTAACATTATAGAAACGACAGAAAATGAGCCAGAAGACTGATATTATCCTACACGGTACAGAAAACGAGGCCGATGCTATCGTAACGTTACCTGGTACGTGGAAGAGTATACGTTATAATTAACTGTAACAGCAGGGGATTGTTGGCATATAAAAACAATTAGTGATTTCAATAAACAAAAAGTTTATATTTAGTGATTTACATTGTCTGACTATAACAGTATTGCATGATTTTGCATGATTTTTCAAATAAACTCACAACCAGCTTTTAAAAGTAATGCTATTTCGTCAACTAAAATAGTTATTTTTATGAAAGTAATGCAAATAAACTCACATTGTTTGTTTTTACAAGAAGTGAAAATGTAAAAGCTTTTAAAAGTAATGCATTACAATATTGTGTGATGAATAAACTTACTCCCTAAAAAAGGGCTGACTAATTACGTTACTTAGTTACTTTTTATGTAATTATATTACGTTTTTCGCGTTATTTTAAATATGAAGGGCTTGATTGTTTGTTTTTATCAAGAAGTTCTATTTATAGAAAATGTAAAAGCCCTTGCTCGGGCTGAAGGACGAGTAAATCACGAAGAAGAACGCAAGAGAAGAAGATCAACACTCTTCAGTAAAAAACAACGAGTTGTTAGTTTATCAATTCTTTGCTTAAATTATTCATTCATAAATTATTGACATTCTGTCACTGTCCTGAGTCCATTCAAAGTGCATACTATCCATAGTTACTTGAAAAAAGTAATATTATTACTAAATTACTTGTAATGCATTACCCCCAACACTGTGATACATCTCTATTCAAACAGTTTTTCGTTTTGAATGAATCTGCACTAAAACGAATCTAGTGAGTCAATTCAATTATTCATTCATAAAGACAGTCACTGCCTGAGTCCCATATACTATCCATCCTAAATGTGATATTAGTCATTTTCAATGCTATTTGGGGCAGATAGGGTGAATAGTATGCACGCACGTCCTGATTTTGCTGAGTTAGATGTGTTCCTGGGTCAACATATATTGTTGACCCTGGGACAACATTTTAATCAAAACATTTAATCTTGACCATTTCCCTACACCTAAACCTAACCTTACACGAGTAATCCCTAAAATCAGAGGAAATTATAGATTAATGACACTGATGTACAAGTAACAAACACTGATTGTAAGCCTAAACTTCACAAAAATTATAAACTTGTTCTTCAAATCTGATTGGTTAATAACAATGTTGTTCCAGGGTCAACAAAGATGTTGACCCAGGAACATGTCGTACTTGGTAAAATCAGGTTCTGCAGTACGCACACTGGGACTTGCTTTGTTCCCGAATGAATCAGCCGTTTGAACGAATCAATTGAATTAATGATTCAATGATAAAATCAGTAACTTGCCACCATTTAATGGCAGTCTTAGTTTCATTTTTAAAGTATAATTTCAGTTATTTAAATCATTGAATATTTCTATATTCAAAATGTTATATTTAAAATATGAATCTTCAACATGAATTTATGAGGTTAATTGCACTCATGCCACCTCTGAGCCTCATTAAATCTCTGTAAATACCTACAAGCCATTGTGTTCTTCTGTAGTGCGAATTAATTTAGTTAATAATGATTTTATTTGATCGGTAACCTATTCTTTTTATTGTATTGTTTTAATTAGAAATAAAAAAAGCTTATAAAATATACGTTTGAATTTGACATGAAAGGAAACACTTCAAATAAAGATAGAAAAAAATGCTCCTGTAAATCACTTTAAGGAGTCCAACATTACTTCGTAATGGGAAGGCACATTTTTGTTATTGAGGAGAAAGTGCTCCTGAATTGTTTTACTGTGCCCCTAATTTTTTAGGGTGGTATGGTGCTTATGAGAGACTGTTCTGGGACGGGTGAGTATGCAAAATCACAGTATACTCACTACAAAAAACTAGACTACACCACGGATTAAATCTAAGTTTTAAAACCATCCATCGAGACTTTTAAGGCATGACAGAAGTGCTCCTGACACAATGGCTGCCAAATAGACTGTAAAATTATGCAACCTGAATTAACTTATATGATATAGCATGTTATAATTTATAAATGGGGGTTTTGAGACAACAAATAAAATCTAACTTACATTTACATTTATGCATTTAGCAGACGCTTTTATCCAAAGCGACTTACAGTGCATTCAGGTTATACATTTGTTTTGTCAGTATATGTGTTCCCTGGGAATTGAACCAACAACCTTTGCGCTGTTAACGCAATGCTCTACCACTGAGCCACAGGAACACTGAGCATCAATACCTGTGTGAGTTTTTTTGTGTTTCTTAAGATGATCGTGGCGGATGAACGTTTTGCCACATTCATCACATTCATAGCGCTTGTCCTCGTGATGAACACGAAGGTGAAGCCTGCAAAACAACAGACAAAATCAGCAACGGCACTGGTGATAAATACCAGCATCACATGACATGTTCTGACCCATTCCTTTAATCTGGTCCAAATGTTTTTATATACTTATATTGATCAAGACTGGATTAAACGAACAGTAAAGACATGTATATAGTTACAAAACGTTTTATTTCAAATGAATGAGGTTGTTACCACAAAAATATTAAGCAAGAAAAATTTTTTTTTTACATTGATAATAATAAGAACCAGCATTGAAATAATATTATAATGATTTCTGAAGGATCGTGTGACACTGAATGCTTTGCATCACACATTAAAGTCACTAATCACTAAGTAAACAGTTATTTTACATTGTTATAATGTTTACGATATTACCGTTTTTACTGTATTTTTTATCAAATAAATGCAGCTTTGGTAAGCAGAAGAGATTTTCAAAAACTGACCCCAAACCTTTTAATGAATGTATTTCAAGAAAAACACAACTAGTAAAGTTGTGTATATTGTTGATTTAAGTCTCTTTAAGACAAGTCATGTCACTCGGCGGCCATCTTTGAAACGCCTCTCGGGCATCCAAGTGCAGCTCCTATCACTTTGAATGGGGAAACATTAAATTCTCCAAAACCGTTCACTAAGATTACGATTACATTTCATATTTGAAAGTCACCAATGATATCGGACAACAACTGTGTCATAAATGTTGTTTCGTTTGCTCAAATAGCGTTATAAAAAGCGTATTTTTCAGGCTAGACCAGCCAGTGCGCAGTCCTGAACACAAGTCTCAAAGCTGCAGTGATGCGCTGACTTTACCGATTACCGATTGGCTGTTTCATTCAGAAGGCGGGGCTTCCTGTGATTGAGCGTCCATATTAAGCGTTGCATTTTTCCCATTCAAAACTATACGAGTGACATGTCTTAGGTAGTCTTTGTTTAAGTGGCTGATTATATGTTGTTTGCTTCACTATTTCTCTGTAAATGTTCTCTCAGAATGGATATAAACCTCGTTCCATCGTAATATTTGGCAGTTCAACACTCTCACACACCTGTAGGAGCTTCCGTGACGGAAACTTTGTCCACAGATGCTGCACAGGTGAGGTTTTTCCCCGCTATGGATCCTCAGATGCTCCCTGAGGGTCGTCCTGAAAATATTCTCCAGATATTAGCAGCTTGTATTTGAACAAAACATCCAACCGTTACTGCATTTGCATACCGTTTTGGTAAGATCACTGTCTAAAAGCAGCTTCTGACCTCTCTCGGACTGATTTGCCACACAGAAAGCAGGTCCATTTCCTCTTCCCCCCGTGTGTGCACTCTATGTGACGCTTGCGGTTGCCCGTGTCATTAAACTGGCGCCCACAGATGTCACAAGGGAAGGGTCCTGATATTGGGCATTTTGTCAGCGTTAAAGCAATGCTCAATACAAGTTCAGCTCGTCTGGTTTGTTAACAAATAAAGTTTTGGCTTTACCTAAATGGAGTTTTTCTTGGTGCTTCAACCGGGCAAATCGTGACTTGAAGTAGTCGTCACAGTAGGCACACTTGAAGGGTTTGTCCTGTGAATGTAAGATCATGTGCTCCTCCAGATGGGGGCGCCGGCTGAAGGACTTGTGACAGGTCTAACAGGGAAGAAGTGATAGAAGCAACTGTAAAATAGTTTGCAAACAGAATAGCAGTTTGACTTTAAGGCATATTTTTGTCATTTAGCTTCTCTCGTTGTATTGTGCCCAAATACGCGCAGATCATACATGTACTGTATGAAATATTGTTATTAATAATTATATTATAAATATTATACATCGCCTATGCAATACGCAATGCATATACGCACGCATTAGCATACAGGTGACAGTTGACCATGCAGAGCATCGGGAGAAGTTGGGGGGGGGGGGGGTTACTAAAAGTTCCCAATGCTTCGGGAAAAGCTGCATTTTGGAAGAGTTTTGTCTGTATTGATATTTGTGGGTATGATTGTCGGTGGTGGTAGTTATGTTTGAGGCCTATAATAAAAGTGTACCTCTTAGTAGCATGTGTGTGTGTGTGTGTGTGTGTGTGTGTGTGTGTGTGTGTGTGTGTGTGTGTGTGTGTATGTATGTATGAGAGTGTGTGTGTGTGTGTTGTGTGTGTGTGTGTGTGTACAGCAGAGACAGCACGCGTCAGAGAGCTTAAAGTGATATTGCTGTTGGTCTTGGGTCGGCATGAATGTGTTCGGGGGAAATTTTATATTAATTCTATATTAACATTAATAAACGCAAGGATGAAGTTGCAGATCCCGACTTGCCATCTCCTCATTAGACCCGCCTTTAAGAAATGCATCTGTACGGATTATGATTATAATGAAAGAGCATTTGTTTTCTATATGTTTTATTTTGTTAAGTACTAATTAAAGCTTTCTATAGATATATTTATCATGTCTAAATTGATCAAACACGCTATGATCAGCTGGTCGTTAGCTACTTTAAAAAACAAAAACGTACATTTAACGAATAAAAAAATGCTCCAAATGTTTTTCTAAATTACCTTAATAAAATAACGAAACTAAATACAATCACTTTGCCATTTCACACAAAACTGAAGTATTCTAATTGCTGAAACAGTATAGTATAAGCTGTTTTGGGAGAAATACAAATAAATAAAATACGGGCTCGGCTCGGGCCTGAGCGTCTTGGGCCAGGGCTAGGGCCTTTATTTTAGGCCCGTGCAGGGCTCTATTGTGCACGCTCTTTTTGCTTGTAGTGCATAAAATAAATCAAAATACAAGGCAAGTAACTCACGTCACATTTCCAGCCTTCACTCTTCTTCTTCTTCTGAGAGAGAAACTCCTGGAGGTGGTCAGGGTGAAATCTGTTAGCAGACAATGTGTTGGACTTTGGTCACATACTGAGGCGAGGTAACGAACATTTCATTACCAAAACAACAGCTCTGAAAGTGTATTGAAACTGCAGCAAGAGACTCTGTTCATGTGTTTCCAATAGATGGCTACAGGAACACGTAAAGACTGAATAGGAAACATAATGTATACAAAACAGAAGAATGTCCAGGAATCTCAGAAGCAGATGAATGGGAGACTATGCATTTTTCGTGATCCCACTACTCCAATAGCAAAAAATTAATATGGAGGGGAATATATAGAAATTGAATTGAGTACCCTTAAGCGTAATATTAGAAATGCCACTGCAGCAGAGTTAACTAGTTTTTTTGTAATTTAATGTAATAAAAAGTACAGCTTAATAAATGTAGATTACATTTTAAAAATGTAAAAGATAAAAAACAACAACTTTAGATTTACTAAACTTACAATATTAATAACTGTAGAAACTTCTAATCACAGTCTGTGAAAATGTTCCATGTATTAATTTAGTAGACACAGAGTACATAACTGTCATCTCTTAAAGGGATAGCTCACCCAAATAAATAAAATACTGTCATAATTCACTTTGTCATTGCAAACCTATATGATTTTCATATGTGGAACACAAAACCGTTTCAGTTCCCAATAACTTCTACTGTATAGTCCAAAAATATAATTTGGAGAAACTCAACTGTTTGGCTCCCAATGTTATAAACCAGACATTTCTTTAAAATATTTAGCTGATTTAAGTCACATTCCACTCCAAAATTTACAGAAAACCAAAAATGATATTTTACAGAAACAAGCTGAAGCCTATTTTGAAGACCATTAGGATTTTTTTTTAACATTATTTGACGATTAAGGCTACGTCTACATTAATCCGGATACATTTGAAAACTGAGTTTTCGTTTTAAAACGCTCTCCGTCCACATTAGCGTTTTCCAAACGTTTCTCATCCACACTGAAACATCAGAAAATGTTAAAATCGCCTTACTGCGCATGTGTACACCTCATAAAAGCTCACTGAGATGATACAGTTTTCATACAGTGCTTCTGGCAGGATTATTTTATTAGGGAAATATCTCATCGTTCACTGATGTGTCCATGTCGCTCAATCATGTTTGATCTAAAAAGCAGCTGCCCTTATATTTTGCCCAGGACAACAATTGTGAGTAAATGTTGCTGTCATCTCTATAGGACTGTAATATGAAGAGTGCATAAAGTAAATATCTTTATCAATAGTGTGAAAGTGAATAGCACATAACAGGTACGATTACCGGTGTAAACATAGATGTCTATTGGTACAATATGCATCACATGACTAAACAAAACATGCATCATCGGTTTCATAAGCCTCTGTTTTCACAGTCCACACTACAACACGAAAACGGCGTTTTCAAATTGATCCACTTTGGAGAGCGAGAAAAATATGCGTTTTCAAACTAAACTGTATTAGTGTGGACATGGCCTAAGAACACACACGCCCAAAATCTCCAGGGTAATGTTTTTGTGTTGTACTTTTTGCTGATCATCTCAATGGAGATTGTTAAAGTGCATTCCCTTCACATCCAGTGAGGCTGGCTACACTGCCATGAACGTCTTGAGCACATTATGTACGGTGGAAACAGGAACATCAAGTCCTCTGGAGATGCTCTTGTAGCTTTGGGAGTGTAATATTGTGTCTGACCTGAGAATGAAATCATTCTTTGTTTTCTTTCTTTTGTCGATGCTCGTTGCAGTACATACACAGTGACACAAAGCAGGAGAATGAGTCATTTTCTCTATTCAAACCGGTCTGTCGATTTGTGCTACCATACCTCCCATTAAAACAGTGGGTACAATTCGGAAAAATTTCACCTACCACAACCGGCAACAAATTACATAAATAGAAGGGATACATCTAGTACGGAAACCAACAATTAATATTTGTTCTACCTATTAGCGCATTAAATATTGCGCGTGAGAGAAATTTATTGATGCGCGCATGCGCAGTAAGTTCTGACGGGTAGGATAAAATGTCAGGACACCGGCTCCATATAGACGGTTTCACCGGCAACAACATAAACAAACGTTACTGCGCATGCGCGTGTTTGTGGCCCTAACTTAACTTCCGGTAGATATCCAAATAGAATCAATAACAACAGCTAAGTCCCTCTGGAGTAGATTACTTTTTTATAACAAGCAAAATATGTTTGCTTCGTAAATCAGACGGACTGAGATGCAGCGATAACTACTTGGACGGACTTATTAAAAATGAAAATTCACTCTCTGCCAGCAGGAGACGATTAAAAGCGGGAGAAATAACGTTAACGTTAGAGGTTTGCGCCCGGTAACGGCTGTAAACTGAGCTTACAAACGCTGCTTTATCAGACAACATGCACGTTGAAATGAAAATGACATCAAACATTTTCTAAAGACAGTGTTCCTTTAGAAATATAGTGATATAAAAACACCTGCGCCTCGTTTTATTTTTTTTGAAAGTTTTGATATTGAGGTGGGTCGCCACAAATAAATGTATGTATGTGAAGCACATCCCACAGCACAACAACCTGAGCCCGACTTCATTACTCATCACTTTAACTGTGTTTGTAGCCGGCGCCACTAACAGCCCGATATACAAACACAGACCGGAAGTTACCTTCGGTCCGGGCGCGTGAGCCCGATCAAACCGTGTATATGATTGGAAATGGAAAAGGAGAGTTCAACTCCAAAGTACACAACAATCACTTGCTTGAAATGGAAAGATTGTGAACTACTTCTAGAAGGTGCTGTTAATATTTTCCGAGCCATGCTAGGATTTCTCTGTGGTGCTATCTAAGGTTTAAGTAAATGCGGTCTATTCAATAGTATATCAATATAAGCACGCTATTGAGAAACAAGCTCGTGAAATCAACACTGCAATGCAAAAGCAATCTAAATAAATAAAATCGTCTGGATTTTCTAAATGCAGAATTATATTTTCATGTCTCTCTGTTGATTTGTGTGGAAGATGAGCTGGATGTTGTGAAGCTCACCTCTTGACATGTCTGCTGAGAGTCTTCTTGCTGGCATGAAGCTTGTTGCAGAAGGGGCACTTGTGCTCTTTCCTCTGCACGGGCGCGTCACTGTCATGTTTCTTCTTGTGCACGGTCAGGTTTGATTTGGTGGAGTAGCACTGGAGACAGATGTCACACTGGAAAGGTTTTTCTCCGGTGTGTACTCTGGTGTGACTCTCATATTTGCCTACAAAATGAGGAGAAAAGAAAAGCAATGACTCAGACAGAGACAAATGTAACTGTACAATATCCAGATTACAGCAACAGCTAAAAAATGCAATCATTTTTGTTATTTTTTGTCTATAACAAAAGACTATGCCAAAGTTTTCTTCAAGAATGCAATTATTTTAAAGGGTTTTTGCTTCTTTATATACGACATTGACAGTGATTATACTGCCCACAAATATAAAGATTAGTTTTAATAAGGGAATTACAAACATGCTAATCATAGAAGTGGTGTATTCAAGTCTTAATATGATTTTCAAAAGCTTTTTTTAAGTTTTATTTAATTTGGAAAAATAAATTTATTTAGCAAGAGCCCATTAAATTAATAATGCTATAGTTTTTACATTGTTACAAATGACTTCCATTTAATTTCTTTAAACTTTATATTCATTATACACAAATTAAAAACAAATTCAAATATTCATTAAAACAAATATTTTTCGATAAAATAACTGTTTCAAAATGTATAATAATAAAAAGTGCTTCTTGAGCAGCAAATCATATTAAAATGCATGCTACAGGGCCATTGCTAGCTATAGGCAGAGCAGCAGTTGACCTCTGCATTATGAAGGGCCTCCATAACACAATACAATACAATACAGGTAATGGATATGTTTAATGTTTACACTGGGCACTCCCCACCAGGTACAATATTCTGATTGTTTGCATATTGTTTTTAAGCCCATAAATAATAATGTACTCGTTCTAATACATTTATATTGTAATAAATATAGTCATATTACTATATAAAAAAAATAATCTTTAACATTGCTGGTAGGTTATCATTGCACAAATTAACGTACTCTTACATTGAAAAAAAAATAAAATAGAAGTGTTCTAAACTAATGCGAATCTCACTGTATCTCACACGCACACACACACACGCACGCACACACACGCACACACACACACACACACACTCACTTTAATAAATAAATAAAATAAGAATCAACCCCAAGCTGAATGGTGGTAATCTTTGTTATTAACATCTTGTCACTGATCCTTCCATCAGTCTTTACATCTCAGCTCTCACCTATGCGATCAAAGGTCTTCTCACATTTGGGACACTTGAGAGTCTTTTTGTTAGCGCTCTGGATGATAACAGGTGCCAGTCCTTCAGGAAACACGTGACCTGTGACCTCCGACGCTTGGCTGGACGTCGGTTCGTTCTCCTCCAGGGCTTCAGTCTGCTCTACAGCCTTCCTGAGCTCAGCCTCTTGCTTCTCACCGTCTTCACATTCTGCCTCCTCCACCGTTTCCTCTCGCCTCTCTTTACTACTTTGCCCTTCCTGCTCATTCGGTTGCTCCTCCTCACTGTCATCATCCTCTTCCTCCTCAAAAGCAGCGGCATCATCCTTTAGAGTTTTTTGACCGGGTTTTCCAGACAGGACGTGGCCATTGTCGCTCTCCCGGCTCTCAAATTTAGCAGGGGTCCTCCTCTGGCGGGCGGATCTGCGTGTAGTGACCGCAGATGTGCTTGCCATGTTTTGCTCTTCCTCAACTGGGCAACTAGCGCTGTGCGTCTTAGCCAGGTGATTCTCCAGAGACTTCTTATAGCAGAAGGTGCGAGTGCAAAAAGAGCACTGAGCTCCTGCTGGAGTCTCCGCTGGAACCTGCACAACATCACTTTCTTCATCAACATGAGCTGGCGTCGCCCGCTTGGATAAAAGGTTCACCGCTTCCATCATGTCCAGAAAACAGGCAGCCTCTGCCAAAGCAGGAATCTGGCTTTCTGAAACTTCAAATTCAGACGTGTACAGGAAGTTGAGCAAATGTCCAAAGGTGGAGACCTCAATGTTATCAATGGTAACATGCCGCAGTTCAGGGTTTTCACTGAACATGGCATGAAAATAGCCACTGCCGAAAGCCAAAAGCACCTTGTGTGCACCATACATCTTCCCACAGACCGTGACGGTTATGTCACAGAATGACGGCAGCTTCTGCCGGTCTTCGTTCAAGAACTTCAAGAAACAGCCATCAGTTTGAGATAATCTCAGATGCATCTTTTCCTCTGAAGAGTCTTTAATGGCATCACACGCCACGGGCCCTTCAGATGTTGTTGTTGTCCCCTGTGTTTCTTTGCTGCTGATATCCTTCACTTTTGTCTGCGGAGGTGGATTGACTTTCTTCTTCATGTTTAGGGTCGTTACTCCGCTGTAAGAGTCAGTGAAATAACATTATAGGACTTGTATACAAACATTGATTATTCAGTAATGAAGTGAAACTGAAAAACAATGAGGTTTAGATTTAAAGAATTATTTTGCGTCAGTCTGTTCAACATGATCTTGTATTGTCAGCTTCTTCTATTGTGTCTTTGATTATGTTTTCAGTTTTAACAATCATAATGTGAACACTGATTAATAAAAATGTGTACTACTGTCATGTAGTTTATTATAAATATTGACAAATCTAGTCTATCTAATCTATCGTCTCCATCTACTGAAGAAAATCTGAGAGTTCATAGTGCTGACGAAACCTAATTTTGCATCCCACACATGTATTCATTTCATTTTGTTTTTGTGGTGTTACTACTAATACATCTATCTTACTGTAAATGAGGGAAATTATCAAAAAATCCCAAAAAATTTTTTAAAGAGGACCTTCAGCATGACTATAATTAGGGACACTGCTTGTGAAACTGAAGATATATATCATAAATGTACCTATTTGTTTAATCAAGATATATTACAAATGTTTATTTTAAAAATACATATTTATTTAACATGCATTACAATGAAAACGTAGGGTCAAAACTTATAAAATAAAGTGTAAATACAAATAAATGTCACATTTGTGTTAAGTATATCCTAATAGACAAACTATTGGCTTAATCTTGGACTAAATGATTAATGCTGATTATGCATTTACCAGCCCTGTCATTTGTGAAATCATAATAATGTCACGGTCACGCGCATGAACTTCTGTGTGTGTTATGACATGCAGTCTGTAACTTCAGACAGAAAGAAGAATCGACAATCCCAAAATGTTTTGAACTGGGTCGAGGGCCACGGCACAACGAAACAAGCACATTGCAACATGATCAGCAAGCATTACACGGTTACACATTACAATCTAGCGCCCTGAGAATGAAGACAATGCCAATCTGAAGTGAACTGCCCTCGCGGCCCCCCCATTATGTCATGCGCCCACAGGGCCCCTCCACAACAGGAGTGCGTTGACAAACGACCCTAAAATGGCCTATGGCAAACTGCAAACAGCGACTTATTTTCCAGTTCTAGTCTTACCTTTGAATATATAAAACATGCGGTGGTGTTTTGAAGAGGTCACTTATCTTGCCTTTGTATACAAATAACAAAATACACGTTTTTTTCGGATTATAAGCGCCTTGTGTCCTTTTTCCATCGTAAAGAGTTCCGACGTCTCAACAAGCTGCTTTGTCATTGGCTAAGAGCGAAACGTCTTCCTGATTCATAGGTTAAAACAAATAGTTTATTCATCCTCCGAAAATAGCATTTATGTAACCTTAAATTTAATTTAAGTTAATAGTGTATATGTTTTAGTTTATAAATAACAAAAACAACAGCAACAATAAACGTACCACGACGTCGTCCAGATGAAGCATAGCATTGTGGGTAATGTAGTTGGCTGGTGAATAGCGCTGGTGTGTGCGCGCGGTGTACGCAACTTTCCCGTCCGAAATATCTCGTCCCAGAATGATTATTTTTCTCTCTCTCCACACACAGGTATTTGTGGCATTTGTAGCAGCAGGTACATGTGTTTTCACTTACTGTCATCTACAAGCGAACAACACTGAGAATATCCAACACTGAGCCTGTAAAGAGTTTACTTTTATTGCGTAGTACCAATAACATCACTCATTGAACCCTTTGTTGGAAAAAATATGAATACTTGTACTGCACACTTATTGTGGTGGTCCTGAATTGTAATCTGACCAAGTTTGGACCGAGTCTATAGCTCTATACCACCAGTTTAAAAAAAACATTTAAACTCTGTGTCCTGAAAATACATTTTAGTTAATCTAATTTCTGTTTGCATGCTAATCTTACATTAAACCCATTACAGTAGTCACTATTTAGAAATGTGCTGTATTTGATTGTTGCTAATTCTCTTTCAAATGGTGTCCAGTTCTCAACTAATGTGGCCCAGATGAGCATTAGACTGAACCGACTGTGATGAATCTGTTCAAAAGTTACAGTAGAATAACGCAATGTTAGCGATGTTGACCCAACATTGGATGAAAGGCTGTATCTCAGTAACACTTCAATCTATTGAAACGAAACTTGGTGGGCTTCATTAGCTCTATGATCTGAGGGTACGTGCCAAATTTGGAGACAGACCACCTATAGGTCATGAAATCTGAAAAAAAATGTATATGCTTGCTTATAACTTGTAAAATGCTTGTCAGAAATGCATTCTTAAAAACAGGTTATTTTTGGAACCTTTACTTTTAAGAGAGAGAGAGAGAGAGAGAGAGATAGTGTGTGTGTGTGTGTGTGTGTGTGTGTGTGTGCGTGCGTGCGTGCTGTGTGTGTGTGTGTGATTGTCTGTGTGTGTGTGTGTGTGTGTGTGTGTGTGTGTGTGTGTGTGTGTGTTGTGTGTTGTGTGTGTGGTGTGTGTGTGTGTGTGTGTGTGTGTGTGTGTGTGTGTGTGTGTGTGTGTGTGTGTGTGTGTGTGTGTGAGAACTTGGTGTCTGTGAGTTCCTTGTGTCATGCTAATTTTTATCCAGAATTTGCTGTACATCGTTTTGAAATTTGTTGTAAATATCAATATATATTGATCGTTTTTACATAGCCGCACAAAATTAGGTATGAGTCATTGACACCATGTCCTGATGGTGTCTGACACGTTTGAAAACTGACATCCCAAAGGCTTTTTACCAAAATGCTTATATCTGTTTTCTTGGTATAGTTGTCTGTTTATTCTTCACATTTCTAAATAGTGGATTGTGCCTTTATAATAGCGTTCTGATTTCAGAGCTGCATACGGTCCATAAGGTGAGGATGCGTGAGCTCTCTCAGATTAGCCTTGGCTCCTGTCCCTGGCCCCACACCAGTTCATTAGACATGTAAGTGCATTACCATAATCCCAAGGGTTGCGGTGAACACACTGAGAAGTCTGTCCATCCTAAACACAGATGCACGAGGAAGAGCCAAGGAAGTCTGTGATGGTGTTTTACAAAGCTGGTTTTAGGTCTTCTGCCTGTTTAGTCTGTTTATAACTAAGATCATGTCACGAGCGGGCATTTCTTTCTGGATTGTCCTGTTACTCAATGCAGGTAACAATTTCATAACAGTTTTATCTTGTGGCATAGTTATGGATTACATTAGAAACTTGTTTGTGTTTTTTGTAGGAGGTTATTGTTAGTAGGCCTGTTAATGGCATTGATGAAACTATGAATGCATGATGCTTTTGTTCCATAAATCCTCACTCGTGTGATTTTAATAGCATTGGAGATTGTGTTTGCAGTGCTTCTATTAAAGCAAATCATCATATTTTGCACAAAATTCGAAGTTCATGAAGCACAAAATCTGTAAAAACAAATCAGTTGAGAGGACAGCGTTAACTTGGTAAATATACTTAATAGTATTCTTAACAGTATACTTACTGTTGTGTTTATTGATTAACTAAAGTTGATCTGTGATTTCATTGGACTAATATAAACACCAAAATAATATTGTTTGTACATGCAAGTTCAATCATTTAAATTAAGCTGATTAAGATGATTAAGTTAAGGGAATATATTATGTAATCGTGATTTAGAACTTTTTATAATATTTGGGCAAACTGAGAAAGTTATAGGTACTTCTATACACCAAAATAAGTTGTATATTTTAAATATTTAAATATTGATCCTTGATAAGTTCGCTGTTAAAATTATAAAACAAAGATTTCAATGCATTTTACATTAAAAATACAGTCTTTATTCTTCAAAATGTTATGTTTAATTTTGTGTTACTTGCCTTTTTCATAATTATTTGTGAATTTAACAAACATTTCTGAGTGAAAATGTTCTTAGTAAATCTTACATCGAGCGTTCCCATACTTTTCCAAAAACCCATTATTCCACTGTATCATTAGTGAGCAAACTAAGCATGTTCAGCAGCCAGTTAGTTAGACCCTCGCCAACAAACTTAACATTGTAAATACAACCGGTTCAGTTTAAGAACACACCAAATACTATTAAATGATTGTCTTTTTACTTTTACATTGTCATGATCAAAAACATATGTAATTGAAAAAATTATGTCATGATTTATTCATCCTCGTATTGTTCCAAACCAGCATGACTTCTTTCTTTTGTAGAACACAAAAGATGATAGTTTGAAAAATATCACTGTATGGGTAGAGTCCAGTGTTATTTTGGACCTCATTGACTTTCATTGTATGGACAAAAACACTTGGGGATTTAAGTGTGTGTGTGTCTCTCTGTGTGTGTGTGTGTGTGTGTGTGTGTGTGTGGGTGGTGTGTGTGTGTGTGTGTGTGTGTGTGTTGTGTGTGTGTGTGTGTGTGTGTGTGTGTGTGTGTGTGTGTGTGTTGTGTGTGTGTGTGTGTGTGTCTGTGTGTGTGTGTCTGTGTGTCTGTGTGTCTGTGTGGGCATGTTTATGTGGTTTATGAGGACACAATTTGTATAATGACATGGGTATGACATAGTATTAACAAGAGAAGGTGATTTATGAGGACATTTTCAGTGTCCCCATATTTAAAACGCTTATAAATCATACAGAGTGAGTTTTTTTGGGGAAATAGAAATCAAACCTCTCTGTAGGATAAGTTTAGGTGTAGGTGGTAGGGCAAACACATACGTTGTACAGTAAAAAACCATTACGCCTATGAAAGTCCCCGTAAACCATAAAAACCAACATGTGTGTGTTCGTGTGTGTGTGTTTGTGTGTGTGTGTGTGTGGTGTGTGTGTGTGTGTGTGTGTGTGTGTGTGTGTGTGTGTGTGTTTGGTGTGTGTGTGTGTGTGTGTGTGTGTGTGTGTGTGTGTGTGTGTGTGTGTGTGTGTGAGTGTGTGTGTGTGTGTGTGTGTGTGTGTTCCGTTATAGAAAGTAACACAGTTTTGGAACGGCATGAGGATGAACAAATGATGAGAGAATTTTCATTTTTGTGTGAATGCGATATCTCAGACAGATATATAAAAAAAACATCAACTAGTATTTGTCAACGATGTTCATGACACTTTAAAACGTCTTGTTTCTTCTCAGCCTCAGGAGTCTGCAGTGAGGAGAATATGGATGGATGTGATATGAACCCGTGCATGAACGGTGGCGTGTGCGAGAACCAGGATGGACAACACAAATGTCACTGTTCCCAAACGAGCTATAATGGACACCTCTATGGAGGGCCGTACTGCACAGTAGTGCTGCTCGGCTGTGAGCGTCACTGGTGCCAGAACGGTGCCTCTTGCTATCCGTACCTGGACAAAGGACGGCATCGATACAGCTGCATCTGCCCTGAGGGTTTCACTGGAATGAAATGCCAGACGTCCACCACCTTCTCTTTTGAAGAAAGAGGATTCATGCTGGTCCAAACCAACCTCACTGATGCTTTGGACCCTTTGAATGTCACTCTGAGTTTCCGCACATTGCAGGCAACGGCCGTTCTGCTACAGTGCCGAGTTGAAGATCAGCCTCTTACGCTGGAGTTAGTGGATGGAAGGCTACGGCATTCACTGCAGAGAGCAATGAAGGCTGAAAGCGTTCTTCTAGAGCTCCCGTCGATCGTTTCTGATGGCCATTGGCACACGGTCAAGGCCTCGCTGCGTAACAACATGCTCGGGCTGAGGCTTACAGACCCGTCTTGCCTTCAGGACACGTGTCATATGGAGGTACAGATCGATCAAGCAGAGTCCGAACTGGGTTCAGGGCTGTCCGAGTTGACTGTGATCCAGAATCTCTACATCGGTGGAAGAGGAGAGCAAGAGACTGCGTCAGGCTTTCTGGGATGTATGAGGGATGTGTGGTTGGATTCACGTGTAGTGGTGCCCGGATTGGGGCCGATGACTCCCGCTAAGCAGTTGAATGTGAAACAGGGCTGCAGTGACTGGGAACGCTGCAAGGAAAACCCATGCCAGAACAGAGGCAGATGTGTCAAGACTGGATGGAGGAGCTTTAGCTGCGAATGCCATCGGCCTTATGAGGGAGAGCACTGTTTAGATGGTATGACTGCTCTTCCATTATACTACTTGGGTTAGTTTGCATATAACAGAATTGTTGATTTAGACACTTAAAGGGATAGTTCACATAAAAAAAGAATTCTGTCATCATTTACTCACTCTCAAGTGGTTCCAAACCTGCAGTTGCATGCAGCAATTGACTTCCATAATCCCCCCCCCCCCTTCACCCATTTTTGGGTGAACTATCTATTTAAGTCACATTTAAAATGTCTGAATGTCATTGCAGTAGATTCGAAATATCGAATATTGAGTGTGATCTGCAAACATCTGCCTTTAAAATGACATGTTCTAAAGAGGGGTGTCACAGTGATGTCATAGAAGAACCATTTTTAGTTCCCCAAAGAACCTTTGAGTGAACCGTTCTTAAACGAACCATTTCTTTCTTAGTGTGAAGAATGTTTAGACAATCTAAAGAATCTTTGTGCTCTATAAAGAACACTGTAAAGATTGCAGGGATGCTGAAGGTTCTTCATGGATTTCAAGCGTGTAGGACTTCTCTCAGAACTAGCTCCACTTTTTGAACCACTTCACAATCACTTTTTTGGAGTCGCAGTGATTTAATTTGATATGAAGTTCTTCCTCTAATTCACACAGGTGTCCTGACAGAGTAACTACAGGTGTAGTGCATCACATTAATATGAATGAGTGACAACCTGAACGCTTCTTCATTTAGAGAAATATATCTGAGATTATCATTTAAAACCTTCATCACATGTTGCTATTCTTGAACAGTGCTTGTTCTCTTTCTTTCTTTCTTTCTTTCTTTCTTTCTTTCTTTCTTTCTTTCTTTCTTTCTTTCTTTCTTTCTTTCTTTCTTTCTTTTTCTTTCCTTTCCTTCTTTCTTTCCTTTCTTTCTTTCTTTCTCTTCTTTCTTCTCTTCCTTTATTTCTCTCCCTGCCTCCCTCTCTTTTCTTTCTTTCTTTTCTTTCTTTCTTTCTTTCTTTCTTTCTTTCTTTCTTTTCTTTTCTTTCTTTCTTTCTTTCTTTCATTCTTTTTTCATTCTCTTTCTTTTCTTTCTTTTCTTTTCTTTCTTTCTTCTTTCTATTCTTTCTTTCTTTCTTCTTCTTTCCTTTCATTCTTTCTTTTCTTTCTTTCTTTCTTCCTTCCCTTCCTTTCTTCTTTCTTTCTTTCTTTCTTTCTTTCCTCTTTCTTTTCTTCTTCTTCTTTTATCTTCTTTCTTTTCTTTCTTTCCCTTTCCCTTTTTCTTCTTTCTTTTTTTTCTTTCTTTCTCTTTTCTTTCTTTCTTTCTTCCTTCTTTCTCTTTCTTTCTTTTTTTCTTTCTTTTTCCTTTCTTTCCTTTATTTCTCTTTCTCTTCTTTTCCTTTCTTTTTCTCTTTCTTTCTTCATTTCTTCCTTTCTTTCTTTTTCTTTCTTTCTTTCTTTCTCTCCCTCCCCCTCCCCTCTTTCTTTCTTTCTCTTTCTTTCTTTTTTCTTTCTCTTTCTTTTCTTTCTTTCTTTCTTTTTTCTTTCTTTTTTTCCTTTCTTTCTTTTCTTTCTTTCTTTCTTTCTCTTTCTTTCTTCTTTCTTTCTTTCTTTCTTTCTTTCTTATTTTATTTCTTCTCCCTCCCTCCCTCCCTCCCTCCCTCCCTCTCTTCTTACTTTCTTCTTTTCTTTCTTTCTTTCTTTCTTCTTTTATTTCTCTCCTCCCTCCCTCCCTCCCTCCCTCCCTCCCTCCCTCCCTCCCTCCTTTCTTTCTTTCTTTCTTTCTTCTTTCTTTCTTTTTCTTTCTTTCTTTCTTTCTTTCTTTCTTTCTTTCTTTCTTTCTTTCTTTTTTCTTTCTTTTCTTTCTCTTTTCTTTCTTTCTTTCTTTCTTTCTTTCCTCCCTCCCTCCTCCCTCTCTTTCTTTCTTTCTTTTCTTTCTTTCTTTCTTCCCTCCCTCCCTTTCTTCTTTCTTTCTTTCTTTCTTTCTCTTTCTTTCTTTTCTTTCTTTCTTTCTTTCTTTCTTTCTTTCCTTTCTTTCTTTCTTATCTTTCTTTCTTTCTTCTTTCTTTATTTATTTATCTCCCTCCTCCCTCCCTCCCTTTCTTTCTTCTTCTTTCTTTTTCTTCTTTCTTTTCTTTCTTTCTCTTCTTCCTTTCTTTCTTTCTTTCTTTCTCTTTCTTTCTTTCTTTCTTTCTTTCTTTCTTATTTCTCTCCCCCCCTCCCTCTCTTTCTTTCTTTCTTCTTTTTTTCCTTCTTTCTTTTTTTCTTTTCTTTCTTTCTTTCTTTTTCTTTCTTCTTTTTCTTTCTTTCTTTCTTTCTCTTTCTTTCTTTCTTATTTATTTCTCTCTTTCTTATTTATTTCTCTCTTTCTTTCTTTCTTTCTTTTTTCTTTCTTTCTTCTTTCTTTCTTTTCCTTTCTTCTTTTCTTTCTTTCTTTTTCTTTCTTTCTTTCTTTCTATTTCTTTTTCTTTCTAATCCTCCCTCCTCCTTTCTTCCTTCTTTCAGTCTTTCTTTCTTCTTATCTTTGCTTTCTTTTCTTTTCTTTCTTTCTTCTTCTTTCTTTCTTTTTCTCATTTCTTTCTAAATTTTCTTTATCTTTCTTCTTTCTTTCTTTCTTTCTTTCTCTTTCTTTCACTGATAAACGGTTTAGCAGGACTCTATATTTAGCGCCCATCGGAGGGTGCCAAGACATAGAATGAGATTAGCGTGCTAAAGAACACAGGCATGCACAAGCACTCATGCTAAAACCGCCGCACCTGAACTGTGGATTAAAGAAACGTGAGATTAACATGTGTTTAGAATCCATGCTGACTTTATAAAACAGGTGATTTATCTGAGATGTATCTAACAAAACCAATGTGTTCGTAACGGCTGGGCAACACAACATATTTATTGAATTATTATTATTACAATGACATGCTATTGTATGTTATTACTCAAGAACAACAATAATAAATCATATATTTGTAATATAACAAAATAATGATGATGATAAAACGTTCAATTTTGTTATATTTGACTGTCCCATTTTATTTTTTATTTGCTTTTAATAATAATAATAATATGTTGAATAATACAAATTCTATCTATATTTGGACATTCTTTGTTTCATATTATTATATGAAAATTACATAATTTACCATGTTCACAATTCTGGAATAATAATGTTGGACCATATCTTTATTTCTTTGCAATTTTCTAAAGATGTTTAATAAGATTAAATATGTTTAATATGTTTTTGAATTATACTAATACTATTTTGTTTGATATTATTACTACTATTACTACCACTAATACTACTACTAATAATAATAATAATAAACTCTATGTTTAGAAAAATTCCACTTTGTTATATTTGACTTTGTCACATATTATAGAATTGCACATATTTTGTTGTTGTTATTTTTGTTGATAATACTTTCATAATATTCTAAATATTTAGAATGGATATTCATATTTTTAGTTTTTATTGTAGTAGTATATACATTTTTGTGTGATTTATTTAAGTAATAAAAAACAGGAAAAAATCACTGAAAATCAATTTTGCATATCACTTACTGAACGCATAAGCACTGCAGCAATCGCAGAAACAATCCTGTTGGTCAAAAACAATCTTGTGCATATTCTTTATTGTATCTTTCTGTAACACTGCTGTTCACTTGTGTATCATCAGAGTACGTGACTGCGAGGTTTGGCCGTGAAGATCTGGAGAGCCACGCTGTGTTCACGGTGGAAGACAGTCCTGGAGACAGTAACACCGTGTCCATGTTCGTTCGCACGCGCCGCTCTCACGGCTTGCTCCTGGTCCTCTCCAACTCTACCAGTCAGTATCTGCGTGTCTGGCTAGAGGATGGAAAGGTCAAAGTTCAAATCAACAACTTTGAAAGCCTGCTAGGAAGTGAGACCGTCAGCGATGGTCACTTGCACCTCATAACAGTGCTTGTGGAGCCAGAATCCCTGTCCCTGTTCATGTCTGCTAAGAGCCAGGGCCGCATCCCCATCCGCAGTGTGCTGGTCCAGGCTGGAGATGCGGTGTATGTGGGGGGTTTACCGGATCGCCGTGCATCGCTAGCCTTCGGCGGCTACTTTAAGGGCTGCATCCAAGACCTCCGTATGAACAGCAGACGCCTGCAGTTCTTCCCCGTCAGTGTCCCGGTGAGCTCCTACCGGCTCCAGAGCTCGACCAAAGTCTCGCGCGGCTGCGCTGGCGACGACTCCTGCAGCGTAAGCTACATTCACAGATCCATCAGTACAGCACCGGTACAACATGTGCTTCAGTTACAGCTTGTCCTGGCCAGCACATGCCCGATATACAGGAAAGACTGGTCTGATTGACATGAGAAGTGCTTTTATTTCACAGCAGAAACAATTAGCAGAATTAGCAAGTTATCAGCAACAATATTTTAATATTTCGAATCTATTAATAATGATTTTATAAAAATTCAAATTATGAATGATTACATCATTTGCAATTTTCACAGTTCTGAAATGCTTTGCTTAAAGCATACCTTTTCACAATTAGCTAAATTATGTATATATATATATATATATAAATAAAACACTGTAAAAAGTGATAAGTTGACTTAACTTAAAAGATAATTGAGGAAACCCGTTGCCTTAAGATTATTAAGTAAATCATTTAAAAAAAATAAGTTAAGTGAATTTTCAAGTTCACTTAATGCTTTTTATTATTATTATGATTTACTTAATAATTTTAAGGCAACGGGTTTCCTCAATTTTTTTAAGTTAAGTCAACTTATCACTTTTTACAGTGTTTATATATATATATACTGTGTATATATTAATATGTTTGTTTTGTAAACTTCAAATATTATAAAAATTATAAATATTCATATACTATATGTATAATGCTATAATAATGCTCGGCTTGAATCATATAAAGAGTTTGTGTGCATTTATACCTTTTCAGAAATGTTCTAAATGTTATAATTATTTTAATTTACCACATTCATATTATGAATAATTAGAAAAACATGAATATATTATTTATGATCATGACATTTACAGTGTTCACAGTTCTGTAATGCTTGACTTGAGGAATACCTTTTTGCAATTTGATAAAAACTTTCTAATTTTGTTTATTAATATGTTTGTAAACTTAAAAGGTTGTGAAAAAATATAAATATTCATGTATTATGAGTGATAATTCATCATTTATATTTTTCACAATTTTGGAATAATAATGCCTGACTTGAACCATACATTTTTTTTCCCAAATTGCTAAACTTTTTTAATATGTTTGAATATTTTGTAAACTTCCAAAATTATGAAAACATTATGCATTTTCATATATTATTAATGATTACAACATTCACAATGTTCATAATTCTGGAATAATAATGCTTGACTTCGACCAAACATTTGTAGACATGTTACATTTTCTAAATATACTTATCTGTTTAAGTATTTTGAAAAACATCAAAAATTATGAAAAATATGATAGTAACACTTTATTTTAAGATGTCCTTGTCACACATATTACATGTACTTAATATTATAATAACAATTAGTTATGCATAATTACATGCAAGTAAACCAAACCCTAACTACAGACCCTGGACCACAAAACCAGTCATAAGGGTCAGTTTTTTTAAATTGAGATTAATATATCATCTGAAATCTGAATAAATAAGCTTTCCATTGATGTATGGTTTGTTATGATATGACAATATTTGTCTGATATACAGCTATTTGAAAATCTGGAATCTGAGGGTGCAAAAAAAATCAGAAAATTGTCTTTAAAGTTGTCCAAATGAAGTTCTTAGTAATGCATATTACTAATCAAAAATAAGTTTTAATATATTTACGATAGGAAATTTACAAAATATCTTCATGGAACATGATCTTTACTTAATATCCTAATGATTTTTGGCATAAAAGAAAATCATAATTTTGACTCATACAATGTATTTTGGCTTTTGCTACAAATATACCCGTGCTACTTATGACTGCTTTTGTGCTCCAGGGTCACATATAGTAAGTAAGTACATGTAGTTAATTAATATTACTCAGTACTTATATGTATAATTACACTGTAACAAGGACCCCTCAAAATAAAATGTAACCAATATGATAAATCTCCATTTCTTATGAATTATTACATCAAACACAATATTCATAATTCAGGGAGTTTTTCCAGACCTCAGCAGTTTAAGAAGCACCGCCAAATAACAAATACTGTTCTGTGAAATTGAAGGGCAGTCGAGTCTTCCTCAAGATTTAATGGCGAGTGAATCTTTATTGTTTAAAATGACCGTATGTACTGTGATGAGTGATTGTGAGTATCTGTTGCAGAATAATCCCTGCTTGAATGGAGGAGTGTGTTACTCCATGTGGGATGATTTCACGTGCAGCTGCCCCCCCAATACAGCGGGACAGCGCTGTGAGGAGGTCAGGTGGTGTGAGCTGTCCCCGTGTCCGTCCACGGCCGCGTGTCAAGCCCACGCTCAGGGCTTTGAATGTCAGTATGAACATGTCCTGATATATTTTTATAATTGAAAGCTGTAATGCATTAATACATCGGTGGTACCCATCCAGAGTTCAGTTATATAAATGATCATTATCGTGTAGCTATGGGGATTTATGAAAGCTTGAAAGATTATCCTTTGTTGGATTTGCCTCGCCATATGTGCTTGTCCTGAGCGTGTTAATGACATAAACATATGTTGCAGGGAAGAAATTGAATACGGTGTTCAGAGGTCACACTTTGACAGTAAAAAGAAAAAAAAGTCTAGATTTCTAGATTCAAGATCTTATGAATCCTGTTTGTTTTAATTATCTTTGAGATGACTTGTGGAATATTCATGTGAATAAACATAACTAGAAGTATTTTGAACTATTGGATTTTACTGTTACTATTTACTATTAGGATTTGTATTTATGTATTTATATATATATACATACATATGCATGCAAACTAAGCGAAATTTAAGAGCCGTTACTTAATTTGAACTTAAATCATATAGAAAATGCATGCTATAATAGTTCAACAATGTACTGAACGGGAGTATTTTAGTTACCCAAACTACAAATAAAACATTAAATAAACTAAATAAATGTTAACTGAAATCAAATAAAATCTCTCACAAATAAAATAAAACAAACTTTTTTCAGTCAGATGCAAAGGCAACATTTCTCTTTTTCATTTGAACTTGAACTTTAACTTAAAATAAAACTGTAACTACACCAAACATTGTCAAAACTGCAGTTTAATCCAATTTTAATAAGACAAATTTTACATAAAAGGTGTGAAACTATGTGAAGGCAGATAAGATCTGTAGTTGCTGTATGTGCATGAAAGAGCTATGATGAACAAGATGCTCTGTTTTAATCTTCTGTTTGTGAGATGTATGCATGTTATTTGATTTTAAAATATAATAGTAAATAACAGAAAACCTTTCAAAAAAAATACTAGAGCACTGGTGTGTTTTTCCTGTCTGCTTTGCAGGTTTGGTCAATGTCAGCCTCCGCAGCGACAGCCACATAATCACCTATCGTGGCAATGGAAACATACGGCGATATCTCAGCAGCATTTCAATGCATTTCCGGACCAGGCAGCAGAATGCGACTCTACTGCATGCTGAGCGCGATTCTCAGTTCATTACCATTTCCATTCACGATGGACACATAGTTTTAGAGCTGCAGGGAGAAAAACGATCCTCCTATGTATACATACACAGCCTGGACCTGGTGAATGATGGGCAGTGGCACAGGGCAGACTTCAACATGGACAGCCCAGTCCTGCAGTCATCCAGATGGAGAATAGTTCTGGATGAGCGCTGGGAGAAACCCTCCGTCTCCTTCACAGCCTCAGGAGATCTGGATTTCCTCAGAGAAGATGTGGACATCATCTTAGGAGGCTTGGGACCCGATTCGGAGGGTAACTTTGCTGGCTGTCTCGGTTCGGTGGAGATCGGAGGACTTGCATTGCCATATTACAGCGACATGGAGATGAACCAGCCCAGACCCCAGGAAGAGCGGTTTCTGAGGACTTCTGGGACTCCCTACTTCGGCTGCTGGGGATCTGATGTCTGTGAGCCTGACCCTTGCAAGAATAGAGGGGTTTGTGAAGACATGTTCGACCGTTTCAAGTGCCATTGCCCATCTGATTGGGCTGGCCAGCGTTGTGAATTCAGTGTAGATGACTGTGCATCAAACCCATGTGTTCACGGAGCCTGCAGAGAGATCTCAGCTGGATACGAGTGCTCGTGTGATGCAGGCTACACCGGCCGGCGCTGTGAAACGCCGGTGGACGTATGTGCCCACAACAAGTGCAGCAATGGTGGAACGTGCCTAAGAGGATTGAAACGCTACTCATGTCTTTGTCCAAGAAGCATGACAGGACCTTTCTGCAGGTGAATATGTTTCCCATGATCATCACTTACTCTTCAATATAAAGGTGCTTTAATGGCATCGATGGAAGAACCTTGAACATCCATAGAACCTTTCAAATGCAGAAAAGGTTCTTTTTGGTGCAAAAAGGTTCTTTAAATTTTTAACATGCTCTTCAAAATAGTTTAGTTAAGAACTGAAAGGTTCTTTGAACCAAAAATGGGACTTCCAAGGCATCACTGCAAAAAACACCCTTTTGGAGACTTTATTTTTAAGGAGTGCTGCAATGCATCTCGACAGATGAAGTCTTCAGCAATATCTTATATATGTTTGCATATTGTTTCATTTCTGTTTCAGGGAGAGAGTTCCAGAACTTCCATGGTATATCGACAGGTTTCCGTAAGTTTGATTTCTTTAATTAATTATCAAACTGGGGGCTAGAAGGAGATTCTTGGGGGTCTGTGAAACAAGCATAGTTACACATGTTACATGTACTTACTATAGTAATAAAGTTAAAGGGATAGTTCACCCAAAGATGAAAATTCAGTCATCATTTACTCACCCTCAAGTCGTTCCAAAACCTGTATGAATGTGTTTGTTCTGCTGAACACAAAGAAAGATATTCTGAAGAATGTGGGAAACAGAGCAGTTCTGGGGCACCATTGACTTCTATAGTATTTTTATTTCTACAATGGAAGTCAATGGTGTCAAAAATAGTTTTCTATTATATCAAATTACATTAGTGCGTGGCAGTTCAAGAAATCAACAGATACGGCTACATTGCTCAACGCTGCAAATATATTTAGCCAGTATCAGATGGGCCCTCTGATTCCCCGGGGCCCTAAGCGGGCACTTACCTGGCTTACATGTTAAATCCGCCCCTGGTTATTGGGGAATAGCACACCTCAGAATCTCACGACCGACCAATCAGAATCATGTGTAGCAACATTAAATGATGCATAATTAAAATCAACAAACCCTTATCCTAGAATTAACCCTATAGTACGTTAATTAATATGAATCATCAGTGCTTATTAGTGTGATTACATTATACAAAAACACTTACCACTAAATAACAACTACCAAAACTTAATTTTGTACTTATTCATTATGCTTTTAAAAGATCTGAAATTAGATTAATCCCAAATATTTTATTATATTATGATGCTATTTTCATTCTTTCTTTTGGTTTTAGTACAGCGACAATATAAAAGCAAGGGGGCAATATAATGTTGTCCCTACAACTCTTATTATTGTTTTTCTGTAACAGTATCTATATTTAAATGTATAGCTGTCTTTACGTGTTAGGAAGGGGATGTTGTTCTTGAGTGCATACATAAGATTGAAAACCCTTTAACCCTGCTGTAAGCCAACCAATATTAGCCAATCAGAACAAGCAGTAATCGACAGACAGAGGCATTTCTGACTGACTAGAAAAACACTTTTCTTTATTGCTGTCACAGGTACAGGTGTGATGTATTCCATTTATGACACATTTTTCAGTTAGATGTCTGGTATTTTAATATGAGTAATTAATAAAAAAAAATTCTATGTAGTATGAATGTAATCCAGACAAATCACGTTGTCATTGTCGTGACTTTTGACAACAGTTGCATCACTTCACTGCCATTCACAACTCCTCTCCCGTGGCCTCATGGGATAGTAAACAGTCATCAGATGTGCACTTCACTATCTCTCTTGAAATAGGTCATCCAGGGACTTCTGGCCTGCTGTTTGATGAATAACTGTTACTGTGAATCCAGACATACTGCTCTTTTCACATACTTCACATGTTTCTTGCTTATAGTTTCTTATGCTATATGTTGAGGTTTGCTGTTTCAAATCTATATGTTTTGCTTGGTTATGCTTTAGAAATGAGAAGAGGTGTTAATAGAACAAGTTTGCTTTACTTTCTCTAGATACCCTAAACTTCCCGTGTCTTTCTGCGGGAACGAGAGGTGGAACTACAGTTGCTTCAATGGTGGGAATTGCTCTTCTGTCGAGGATAATTGTGACTGTCTACCTGGATTCGCTGGACAGTGGTAAGAATATGAATCCGCAGAGGTTAAATTGTGTCATATCATAGTAAGTATACATGAAAATCTTTCAGAAATCACTCTAATATTCTGTTTTGTTGCTTATGAAACATTAACATCACCATTTTTTTCATATGTTTGATGAATTGAGAGCTCAAGAGAAGTGTTTAATTGAAATAAAAAATTATTTTTAGCATTATAAATGTATTTACTGTCACTTTTGATCAGTTAAACATCCTTGCTGAATAAGAATATTAATTTCTTTAAATTAAAATCTTACTGACCCCAACCTTTCGAACGGTAATGTCTATATATACACACATACAAACATATTTGCAAATGCTAGGTATTTACATTTATACATTTAGCAGACGCTTTTATCCAAAGCAACTTACAGTGCATTCAGGCTATACACTTTTTATCAGTAATCACACATGCGCGCACACACACACACACACACACACACACATATATATATATAAATATAAAACACACACACACCACACACACACACACACACACACACACACACACACACATATATATATATAAAACACACATACACGCACGCACGCACGCACACACACACACACACACACACACACACATAAATATAAAACACACACATACGCACGCACGCACGCACGCACACACACACATATAAATATAAAACACACACATACACGCACGCACGCACACACACACACACACACACACACACACACACACACACGCACACACGCACACACACACACACACACACACACACACACACACACACACACACACACACACACACACACACACACACACACACACACACACACACACACACACACACACACACACACACATGACCCTGGACCACAAAACCAGTCTTGTGTCAATTTTTCGAAATTGAGATTTATACATCATCTGAAAGCTGAATAAATAATCTTTCCATTGATGTATGGTTTGTATCTGACAATATTTGGCTGAGACACAACTATTTGAAAATCTGGAATCTGAGGGTGCAAAAAAATCTAAATATTGAGAAAATCACCTTTAAAGTTGTCCAAATTAAGTTCTTAGCAATGCATATTACTTATCAAAAATGAAGTTTTGATATATTTACGGTAAGAAATTTACAAAATATCTTCATGGAACATGCTCTTTACTTAATATCCTAATGATTTTTGGCATAAAAGAAAAATCGATCATTTTGACCCATGCAGTGTATTTTTGGCTATTGCTACAAATATAACCCCAGCGACTTAAGTCTTAAGGTTTTGTGGTCCAGGGTCACATATATATAGGCCTGCTGTATTTGTACTAGTACAGGAAAGACACTTCAAAGTGCAGCTAATCCAAGAGAAGTGTGCTATTACTTCCCTAAGCAATCCGACTTAATGATAGATGTTTAAATAAAGGTAAAATCCCATAGACTTGTAAAGGAGGAGAGAGCCTTCAGGCGTGATCTTCATCGTGTGAATCTCTCCATCTAAAACGAGTGATTTTCTTTGACAGGTGCGAGCTGGAGCTGGATGAATGTGCATCTGACCCCTGCCTTAATGGAGGCTTCTGCCGTAACCTGATCAACAGGTTCCAGTGTGTGTGCGAGATGAGCTTTGCAGGTGATCACTGTCAGATCGACGTCAGCGACTTCTACGTCTATGTGTTCATGCTGCTGTGGCAGAACATCTTCCAGCTGTTGTCATACCTCATTTTGCGTTTAGATGATGATCCAGAGGTTGAGTGGAACGCAGCCAATGATGATGACTAGGACTAAAAACGTTCCTTCTCACACACTCGGAGGAAGATGTGGGCTGATGTTGAATGGACACAATACGCAAAGGCCTTTAAATATTATTAAAGGTCATTATGGGAAGTTGCAATCCTTGGTTTTTGGACTAAATGTAGTTCAAGAATCATTCAATGAGAAAACCAATATGTGATTGCTTGTTTGCTAATGGAGCGCTATTAACAGCAGCTTTTGAATAACAATTCAGAGAAAACATTTTAGAATGATATTGATATAAAAAAAACGTATTATAAACACATTATAGCATCTGACAGTGAAAGGCTTTTCGTGTGCCTTCTCATAAATATCTATGTTTCAAAATGTTCTCAAACTTCTACAAAAGATAAAAAGTTGTAAATCATAATATGTATGAAGCCCAATGTTATAACATGCTGTCATAATCAAATGGTAAGAAAAGCAGTTTAATATTCATGTTTTCCCATTATTAAATATTTCTTACTTTTTCTCTTTTTTTCTGTCAATATTGAATCCTGGACTCCAGCTTTCAATTATCAAACCCATATAGCAGATTTATTTTGCAAATCTTTAAAGTATTCACAAAAATTAGAGCATTGAAATAAATATATTTGTAAATAAAAAGTGTTGAAACAAATACGGGAATATGTTTTTGTATCCATGTGTATATTTTAGTTTGTTTCAAACTGAATGAACGGCTGTTTCTGAACAAAAACTGAATGAACTTTGTTTTGTTGTTGAGATTGGAATATCACAAATTAAAAAAGATTAAGGTAAATGTTTGATGTTCTTTTTTAAATTGTAATTTTGTGGAAATATAGACCATAACATAGCATATTAATTATGCAGCTCTTGATAAAATCCAGTTTGCAAGCATCCCTTATATTGTTGAGCACGGTACAGTATTTGAACATAGTCAGGCAAATAGAGTCGCTTCAGAAAAACAAGTTTGCATGTAGTTTTGTTTGCTTTTCATTGTTAGTTCGATAAGCACTAAAAACAGCAAAAACCCTTGAAATCTGACAATTTTGCTAAAAAGTTAGTCAAGTCAAAAGCTTTTACTTTTATGATTATATTTGTTTAAACTGCACACTTAGCATGAACTCATAAAAAAAAATTACATATGAATAATGACTGTATAGGACGCTGGATGTTTTCAACCAGGCTCCATTCATGTTAGTTTTATCACCAAGGACGTGGTCAAAGTTTAAAAGCACCACTGCTTCCCCAAACCAAACTTCAATTTGAACTCCCACTCGAATTGCACAGTTCCATTTGTTTTGGCACCCAAAGATGGTTCACTGGTGTCATTTACGTAACAGAAGCCAGAATATATTTATATTGTCCATGTGGTCAAGACTAAAGTACAGTGTGTATATATATATATACACCTCAAACCAAACCCAGTCACCTTCTGTCCACACATTCGCTTCAGGACTTCAGGTTGTTGTTCAGCATGCATCTCTGTGCTTTGCTCACTGTTCTCGGGCTCCTGGTAACGGGGTCAGGGGCGCAGGGCTTGATGCCCACCGTCGGCTTGCCTCCCTGTGATTCTCCTGAGGCTGAAGCAGCGGCTCTGGTGGCGCAGGATTTCCTCAACGCTCAGCACACACACGGTTACAAATATGTCCTAAATCAAATTGAAGAAATCAAGATCGTCTCCAGGGTAAGACATCGGATGATCGTGAACTATACTTGTGTGAAGGTGGTTAACAGTCATGTGGTGTGTGAGAGTTAGTAACATTGGTTTTAAAAATGTAGAGTGTATTATATGACTGTTTCGTCCATGAATACACTTTACAGATTTTTTAAATAAAGCTACAGTATTTGTTGCACACTTGTGATGTAACATTGTGATCAAATTCGCTTTATACACTGTTTTTGTATCTACACTACAATTTGAAAATATATATTTTTTTAAGTCGTGGCCAAATGGTTAGAGAGTAGGACTCGTAATTGAAAGGTTGTGAGTTCGAGTCTCGGGCTGGCAGGGATTGTAGGTGGGGGGAGTGAATATACAGCGCTCTCTTCACCTTCAATACCACGACTGAGGTGCCCTTGAGCAAGGCACCGAACCCCCAACTGCTCTCTCCACCTTCAATACCACGACTGAGGTGCCCCCCAACTGCTCTCTCACCTTCAATACCACGACTGAGGTGCCCTTGAGCAGACACCCCCAACTGCTCTCTCCACCTTCAATACCACGACTGAGGTGCCCTGAGCAAGCACCGACCCCCAACTCTCTCTCTCCACCTTCAATACCACGACTGAGGTGCCCTTGAGAGGTGCCCTTGAAGACACCGCACCTCTCTCCACCTTCAATACCACGACTGAGGTGCCCTTGAGCAAGACAACCCCCAACTGCTCTCTCCACCTTCAATACCACGACTGAGGTGCCCTTGAGCAAGACACTACCCCCAACTGCTCTCTCCACTTCAATACCACGAGGTGCCCTTGAGCAAGGCACCGAACCCCAACTGCTCTCTCCACCTTCAATACCACGACTGAGGTGCCCTTGAGCAAGCACCGACCCCCAACTGCTCTCTCCACCTTCAATACCACGACTGAGGTGCCCTGAGCAAGTGCCCTCCACCTCTTCAATACCACGACTGAGGTGCCCTTGAGCAAGACACTGAACCCCCACTGCTCTCTCCACCTTCAATACCACGACTGAGGTGCCCTTGAGCAAGACACCGAACCCCCAACTGCTCTCTCCACCTTCAATACCACGACTGAGGTGCCCTTGAGCAAGGACGAACCCCCAACTGCTCTCTCCACCTTCAATACCACGCTGAAGGCACCGAACCCCAACTGCTCTCTCCACCTTCAATACCACGACTGAGGTGCCCTTGAGCAAGACACCGAACCCCCAACTGCTCTCTCCACCTTCAATACCACGCTGAGGTGCCCCGAACCCCCAACTGCTCTCTCCACCTCAATACCACGACTGAGGTGCCCTTGAGCAAGGCACCAAACCCCCAACTGCACTCTCCACCTTCAATACCACGCTGAGGTGCCCTTGAGCAAGGCACCGAACCCCCAACTGACTGCTGCCACTGCTCCGGGTGTGTGTTCACGGTGTGTGTGTGTTCACTGCTGTGTGTGTGCGCACTTTGGATGGGATAAATGCAAAGCACAAATTCCGAGTATGAGTCACCATACTTGGCCGTATGTCACATCACTTTTCTTTCTTTTCAAATGGGGCTTTAAGATTCAAATGTCTTTTTGTAGCCACTTCAAGCAGACACGTATCATTTGGAACTAGAGTTTCTTGAAACTACGTGTCATGTCTTGGATCCAACACCTGTGAGCCTTTGTCCAGTCAGACAAAAAATTAATACGGTGAGAACTATCTTTATTCATGTGTACTTTCGTAAATGTCGTATTGCAATTAATTAAGTACATTTCTGATTCTCTTCTAGGCAGTTGAGGCAGATTGTGATTTTGTTCTGGCAAATACATCTCAAGGTCTGTCTGTTGTGGCATTCAAGTGTAAAACTGAGACAGGTAAGAAGACGACGCAAATCATTGTAAAAACATGCACTTCTTGTCGTCTGATCACAGTGCAGAAAGAAGACCTTTTGTTTTTTTGTTGCATCTAGAATCAGAAGATGTATGCTTAGGCTGCTCTCAACTCGTTCCTTTAAATGACACAGATGGCCTCCAACTCATTGAAACCTCTTTAGACTATTTCAATCAAAATAATACTCTAAACACAAAGTTTGCTCTCCTTGAAATCGGACGCATGGGATCCCAGGTAATGTACATGGAATACTAAAAAGTATTCTCAGACAATAAAGCTTCCAATATGGTACTGTTTTCTATTTATTTTTTTGTTGTTGTTGCAGATTGTCAGTGGTGGAGCCAGGTACTTTGCAGAATATGCCATTATTGGGACTAACTGCACAAGTCAAGATGATGATATATGCATCCCTCAGAATCATACTGTTGCTGTAAGAGTATTGAAATATCTTTGAGTGCGAGAGACTTTGGCTGGTGTGCAACTGTGTAAATGTTTGTGTCAAAGTCAACATGAAACCAAGCCCTCTTGATTTTTAAACCCCACCTCGTCCATTCTGCATGCCCACTTTTCATGATCCAGTCAAATCCCTCAGATAAAACGATGTCCTACATTTTTCCCCCGGTTGAATATCCTGTTTTGCTCAGAAATCACATCAGATTACAGAAGCAAAATGGGTTGAACCGTCTTTCATGTTGACTTCAAAGTGTCTAATCCATATTTGTGACTATTTTTAGATCCATGGCCTCTGTCTAGCTGAAGGTTCTGCCAACGGTGTTGACTGCAAAATCTTTGCCCCAGTAAATACCACTTTATTATTTCACATTAATACAACACAATAATACATTGTAAATACTGAAAAATGAATGGCTGACTTTAATTAGTATTTGAATTATGTTCAATCAAAGACACAAACTGCAGTGGTAAGTTTATTGTATTTTTTCTTAATCAGAACTTAATTACTGATCAAAAAATGAATCATAAAATCGAGTAGACTTGACAGGAATTATTGGGACAAGTTAAATTAATGTAAACAAATACGTTCTTAAATGTAGTAAAAATCACATTGAGCTGAATTATTTTGGTCAATTATACCATTTATTTTTAAAACAATCATAATAGTAAAGTGTGTAATTTATGTGCCTCTAGTAACACCAGACAAAATTGCAAATATTTTTTTATTTGTTTATTTATTTAGTCATTTAGCAGATGCTTTTATCCAAAGCGACTTACAAATGATTATAGAAGCAATCAAAACCAACAAAAGAGTGCAAGTGGGACTTACAAATGAACGCAGTTACACGTAAGCAATCAAAACCAACAAAAGATTTTTTTTTTTTAAGAAAACAACAACATGCATATAGAATATAGAAAAAAAGCCTAGTGTTAGTTTTACAAGAAAAGCTAGGTTAGCAATTGATAGTACAGGGTCAAATGTGTCTGTTTTTTTTATAAAAAAAGACAGATTAGATAAAATATAATTAGAATAGAGAGTGCTAGAGTTAGAGGGTCAAATAAAGATGGAAGAGATGTGTTTTTAGCCGTTTCTTGAAGATGGGTAAGGATTCAGCTGCTGTTTTAGCGGATTGAGTTAGGCGTTTCTTGAAGATGGGTGAAAAAGTCAGAGTGAAACCAGATTCTGTGAAAGTGTGATTTTGTGTCTCTTTGGGATGGTACAGTAATGCGTCGTTCACTTGCAGAACGCAAGCTTCTAGAGGGCATAAGTCTGAAGTAATGAATTTAGGTAAAGGGGTGCAGAGCCAGAGGTGGTGTTTTTTAGGCAAACATTAATGCCTTGAATTTAATGCGAGCAGCTATTGGTAGCCAGTGCAAATTGATGAACAGAGGTGTGACGTGCGTTCTTTTCGGCTCATTAAAGATTAATCTTGCAGCAGCGTTTTGGATTAATTGAAGAGGTTTGATGGAACTGTCTGGAAGACCTGCCAAGAGAGCAGTTCTGTCAGAGAGCATTAGCTTTGAAGGAGTTATGGTTGAGTTGAAGGTGATGGTCCTTCATCCAGCCTAATTGTGAAATGTCTGTTAGACATGGGTTTGCTGAGAACCACAAGCAGTTCTGTCTTAGCTAGGTTGTCAGAAGGTGATGGTCCTTCATCAGCATGGAGAAATGTCTGCATGCTGAGATGCGAGCATAGCATCGTCAGATCATCAGGATGGAATGAGCGGTATGAGTATCCATCAGCATAGCAGTGATATGAAAAGCCATGTTTCTGAATGACAGAACAAGAACTAGTGAAGCCATGTAGACAGAGAAGAGAAGTGGTCCAAGAACAGAGCCATGTGCCACCCCAGCAGGGGCGTCGCTAGTGGGGGGGTGACAGAGTGCATAGGGTCCAGAGGTCTGGAGGGCCCATGATCGCCTGGCCACCGGGGCACCAGCTTTCAATTAGTGAGCAGATTGCAGAAATGATGGAGACATCCCTCTCCATTCTATGTGACAAAAACCCATCACCACAAACGTTATTTACATTTTAAGATGCCCCCCCCCCGAAAGTGATTTCGAGGGGGCACCATAGAAAAATTCGGTACACAGGGCCAAGAATTCCTAGCGACGGACCTGCACCCCAGTAGCTAGATGTTGCTAATATAAAATTAGGTTTCCAACATTTCTCAGTACAAATCGGGTTGAGTACTTCCCCAAAGTCAGTATGATTGGTTGAGTCAGTATTGCTACACTCTCGGAAAAAAGTCTATCATTAGTACCTTAAATGTATAATACTTGTCAATTCTGTCTGGCACCATTACTGGCACAGAAATTACGCTCTTGATCTTTAAACCTCAAACTCAGATTAAACTATAGCAGAGAGTTAAAGACACTATACAACTTTATTAATTCTTCTATTCATGACAGACCCAAGCAAGCAACGCCACAGTGCGAGTCCAGCAGCTTCTGCATGCACACACCTTTGGACCTCAGCACAACCCCACCATTCATAGCCTCAAACATCACAAGCTGACCGCACTCCATGACCCTTTGGCAAGTGGTCTGCTCTCTGCAGAATCCAACGAATCGGCTGAGGTCGTGGCAGTGTCAGCGCCAAAGGAAGCTCCTGTTGTAAAGAGGGAGGTCGCTGCACCGGATGTGCCAGCAGTAAATGCAACAGTATCAGAAAAAGCACCCCTTCTTTCAGGGACGATTCTCCTTGCTCCCATTTGTCCAGGAAAAAAGAAACATTTCTGACCTAACCACATTTCATGAACCAACCCAGATAATATTAACTCTTGTTGAGTTCTGAGGTTGCCACTAAACTCATAAGTGTAGTCGTTCAGGAGTAAATGTTTTATAACAAAGCAGGTACATGTACAAAACTGGCCTTCTTGTTATGGAAGCAATCAAGGCTGTGCCTGTGTTGTACTGTGGTGCTGTAATAAAATGTTTACCACTCTTAAGTACATTTTTAGCAGTCCATGTTCAGTGTGTTTTTTTCTATAAATAATCAGTTTTCACTTATGGAATTGTGAAATAGAATAACCCTCATTAAGAAAAAACACTTAATGCTGTTATACTGTCACATGATGGTGGCCAGATCTTCTTCATGCTCTTCACAGAAATGGCTCTGAGGAAAAAGTCTGTCCATGGACACTGTATATTCAACCCAGTCTCACGGCAGTTCGTGATATAGTCACAAAATTAACACAAAAAAGAGGGAAATTCGTGTTCATGACCACGAATCAATAATTACATTTCGTGACTATATCACGAACTGCCGTGAGACTGGGTTGGTATATTTCAAATACCCTTTCAATGTACAACATTCAAATAACAAATGGAAAACTGTCAAAAAGAATAAAAAACAAACAATGAAATATATGGGACATAGATTCTCGAAACGTTATTATAAATGCTGTATTTCCAATGCCATTTTGTGTGTCACAGGTGATGTATTTACCCATTATAATGCTGAGCTTGTTAATTAAAAGTTAATCTTTGTTAAACACCATTTTACAATGAAAAACTGCTAAACATTGTCAGATGTGGGGCAGACGAAGATACGGTAAATACATTTTATGTAACTTGATCATCTAAGAAAATTAAGTTAACTACTCTTGGGTTTCTGGTAGAGATGGCACTGAATACGTAGACATTGTTATATAATGTTTCTCAGCTAAACTCTGCTGGAAGGTGCTTCTTCAGGAACTCCAATTCAACAATTTGTGCATACAGAGACTCGGAGAGATTTTTACTTTGGTTATCCTAATAAGGACTCAATATTATGAACTCAACACAAAACTTGCAAAAACGGACTTCAAATCAGGGTTTTAAAAGAAAGGCAGATTACGTTTTTTCCACTTAACTTTTATTATTAGTTTGCATCATTTCCAGCGCTCCACATTACTCCGTCTACAGTGGATTGATGCCCCATATAACCTATATAAACAAATATATAAAAAATTGCTTTAACAATGGTTATGCTGCACCATTTTGGTCAATTTATGGTACACCGAGAACTGGTTCACCTACCATCTGTTTGAGAGCTGGAGAGCAATGCACCCTTGTTTGATTGAACAGCAGGAACCCAATGAGTGTTAAATAATTTTGGGCCCCTAAAAACAGGATCCACAGATTCTCCGTTTGGAGGGAAATACAGCCGAGGGTTCCTTACTGGCACAGAGTTTCGGCTCTGAATCAAGGGATGAAAATGCTGTGGTGGAGGGTTCTTGTCATCAGTTTCTTCTGGTTGAATTGACACGGTTGACGGCTCAATTGGATTGTGATTATTGGGTGGCTGAGGTAATGACATCTGGGTGAAAGTGTCTTTTGTAAGAGAAGTAGACCTAGGGGGCTTAGCATTCAAATTAGCAGCATGATTCCAGTAATTCATAAATGCATTTTTGTCATGAGTTGGAGGCATATTAGGTTTTGAAGAAATGTCATGTTGGACCATTTCCTCAAAAGAGGGAACATTATTTGGAGCAGCTAACATTGACTGTGTGTCACGTCCCATTGGGTAAACATACTGCTGCATCTGAGCCTGGTTAACTGCAGGGTTTGGGCTGTGGTTTGCATAGGCATGAGGTTCAGCAACTGGTCTATTTTGTGAACGCTGGCGTATAACAGAAGCAAAATTAGCAGGTTTCATTGTAGGCTGTGGAGAGGCGGCAGTTGATTCCAACTTCCTAAAAATGTAGGGCCGCATGGTTGGCCCAGTAAAATGCTTTGACGTATCAGGAGCATCGTTACTCTTAATGGGGGGATTTTCCACCAAATAGTGCATTGCTGTATGATCTGAAGTTGGTGGTAGAGCAGTTTTTGTGTAAAGTGGGCCATAGTTATAACCCTTGCCCTTAATAAGGGGAAAGAGGTTTGAATCTGGAGATATAACAGGAGATGACAGCATTTGGCCTGCAATTGCAGTCGCACTAGAAATGTCAATATTAGACATTTGAAGAGGATGACCAAAATGGTGATGGTCATGGTGGTGATAGAACACTGAAGGGGGTCCGGGGCAGAAAGCTGGACAGTGAAAAGAATGTGCATGGGACGAACTAATATGAGTTGGGGAAGTCTCTATAGGGGCAGGAGTGTGAAAAACTTCAGGAAATTTAGGAAGTGAAGGGGTAGGATACGTGTTTGGGGTCAAGCCAAAGTATAAGCTCATAGGAGCACCCTTAACAACATTTCTGTACTGAAGTTCAGAAGCTTGCAGCTTTTCAACTTGTTCCGAACCTTTCTGAATATGTGGTGGACTTGGAAGCAACAGCCCCAGAGGTGGAAACCATTTTATTTTTTGGGACAGGTGGGATTTCTGAACGATGTGGTGGGAAGGGTTTGTACCATGGATAGCGGAGGAGCTGTGGTCCTGTCTTTCTTGTAGGTGCAGGTGTAGGTGGTTCAGGCTCTGGATTTGGTGGAGCATGTGGTTCAGAGGGTCTTTGTTGGGTTTGGGAGTGATGAGGCCAGTGGAGGACCTGAGGAAAGACTGCAGAGGAGGGAATGACAAATTCAGGTTTTCCAGGATACACCATTTCGCTGGGAGGAAACATAGTTGCCCACTGCAACTCATCTTGGGGACGGTCTGTGGTTATTAGTAGGGAGCGATAGGGGCTGTAAGAACCTTGTTAGGAGGCAACAAATGTTTTCTTGGATAACGTGGCCCAGCTGCACTTTGATGAGTGGGGACACGGGTAAGACCCAAGCTGGGCTTAGGGTACCAAGTCTGAGGACGCTTTGTATAAACATGTGCTTGTGGCCTCTGGGTAATCGCAATTGGGGGACCCACAATTTTGGGACTTTGAGGAAGAATCGTTGGTGGTATATTTGGAGGAAAAGGGAGAAGAGGGTAACTAGGAGGAACAGGTTTAAAATCTGGTTGGCCAGGGATGTAATAAGGGAGGAGAAGTTTCTGAAACTTTTGAATTGAACTTGTGGAAGTTGTTGAACGTCTTGGCGGAGTGGTTTTAGTAGTTGCAGTAATTGTGGCGGGAGGGAGTGTTGAAGTCAGAGCATAAGGTATAGAAATATGTTCATTTTCATATACAACATCAGGTGTATCGATAGGAATACTAAGCGACAGTGCTCGGCAGGAGAGATTAAACTCGCTCTCCACTGCCATGCTGAGAGTGTACATCCCATCCTGTAAAGTAAGGCAAAAGATTAGTGTATTCAAGATGAGTGACTGGATAAAATTCAGGTAAAATGTAGAACATTGCATACCTTTGGCTCTGTGCATGGCATATACGGGGCATGGATGACCACACCTTCTGGATGTGACACCAAGCTGTATCCACATCTAGCTGACACTTTCAGAAGAGGCTGCCATTCATTCATTACTAGGTTTAATCAAATTTAGACCTGTAAAGCTCACATCAACCTATGTACATAATCACTAGCCTTTGTGTTACCTTTGATCTTCAGGTTCTCAGAGACTCCTCCATGCAGCCTCACAATCATGCCATTAGTATAGCAGGAGACCGTTGGCTCACTTTTTGCTGAGTTCAGTGAGGAACAAGACATTTTCACAGGCAATCCCCACCAAAGTAAGGGAAGAACAAAAGTCTCGCTCTAAAAACACAAGGGGGGAGGTCAGAAAGAATAATATATGCTATACTCGATTTACATAAAAATATAAATGCAAACCTCATGCATTACATAACATCCATCATATGGTATAATGAAAACAAAGTCTCTCCAAGTTCTCAAGAACCTATGGCCACATTGTGAGGGCAACTGTGACAATGGAAGCGGTGGGACGCTTCCTAAAAAGACAATTTAATAATAACTATTATTTTGGAAGGCAAATGACAAAGTTGGAGCCATAAATATTAAGGCAATGAAGATGCAAACCTCTGTCAATAAGAAAGTTGGACCCAAAAGGACCCTCTCGTCCATGAATTGTCAACTTCATTAAATCTCCATCACAGTCCACCTTGGGCTTCATTCCAAGTAGCCTTTCCACAGTTGGAGTCTGGAGGGTGTTTAGACCATAAACCTGTCCCCAGAGAGGTTGCAGCTTCATCCAGCCTTTTGATACATTGTACAGAAAACGTAAACAAAGACCATTTCAACTTGGAATAATTAACAGCATGCTATTAAAGCGAAGACGAATTCTCTTTGCACGGAGGTGCATTAAAAACGCCTTGACTTACTAACAATATAGACTAACAATAACTACACGTATTCATCTCGTTAGTGTTTGAAAATTGCCTAATCTTTTATTCTGTCATTTTAGTGCATTGCAAATGCGTTCAGCAGATCACAGGGACATCACCTGAATCATCTGATTGGTATGCGTTCCCATCGGGTTGTCTGCGAGAACCGAGCACCGAAGAAAGACTGACACGATCTCCACCATGTGATTGTGAATCTTGGTCTTGCCATATAAGAAGGCGCCCGACCTGTGCTCCAGATTTCGGCTTCTCGTCCCCTCGATCAAATGACTCGCTTGTCCGTGCATTTTTGTTAAAAGAGCCCGGTGAATCAAGACCTTTTCCCTCATTAAACACCACAAAACCACGAACTTTAATAAAGCTAAGCCAAATGAAAAGAAAACACGCCAGGACTTGGTTCTCTTTAAACGCCATTCGACAAGACCGCTTTGCATACGCACCACACCACTGTAATGTGTGGCAAAACCCGGCTCTCCTCAAGCACCTGAAATATATCAGATCCTACTTCTACAATCAGAGCACGTCTGGATAATCCGAAGCACCTGTTAAACAGCCTAGTGAGGGGAACGAAGGGATGTGTGCACATCAAAAACTTCCTAAAACCATGAGCCACTTAAATATTTGTGTGTGCATTCACATAGACAAAAGTATTGGATCCCTTCTAATGAAAGGTTTAGTAATTTCCATGAGTACAAATATTAATGTTTAAGCATATAATGATATTCTAGGGAATTGTGTGCTTCTAATTTTATAGCAACAGTTTGGACAGAACCCTTTTCTATTCTAACATGACAGTGTCTCTGTGTATAAGACAAGGATCAGAGAGAAATGATGATTCAGTCAGTGTGGAAGAACTTGACTGGTCTAATCCCAGCAGTTTAATTTAAATACAGACCTTGAGCCCAAAACTAAAACGACTGTCTAAAATGAATGCATCCATATGTCAAGTAATTGGTGTTTTTTTTTTTAAAACAGGGTGACACCTAATCTAGGTTATGCATTACCCTCATGTCAAAACCAGTTATACTGAAAATCAACAGGGCTGACAGTAACAGGTTTGACCATTTCAAACGTATTTGCTAATTGCTAGCTAATAGTCAAGTTCACAAAAGCATGTTGTACACTTTGAAAGGATGTTACTTGAAGATATTGATTATAATAAATAATTGTTTAAATGTACATGTTAAAAATGGAAACAGTATTGACTTAGCATGATGTTGCCCCTCAGTCAAGCCTCATAAATCATGTTCTAGAGGAGTGAGGAAACATGCTTGTGTTTAAGTGCATGAATCCTGGTTGAGAGATGATGTAACCTCCTCGAAGTGATGTCACTTGAATGTACCATTATTGTACAAGGGTTTTTTGATGAGGGTGACAGGGCTGACAAAATCAGAATTAGTTATATTTTACAGATGTATACTTATGCCAAAAACATTGCTTAACAATGAGACTGTATTTAGAACAATATGCATGTGATTTTATACAACTTTACCTTCATTTTTCAAGTTGAATGTCCTGCTGAAAAATAAAATCATAGTGACAGGCGAAAAACCTTACCAGCATAAATGCTATTTCAATTATTTAATTGCTTTGAATATTTGTGTAATATTCATGATCTATTTATTTTTAAAGGCCTATTAAAGCTAGTTTGATTCTTATTCTTAGGAATAATTATATATATATATATGATATATATATATATATACACACACGTCAAATTTGCACATATCAGACCTGTACACACACAATTGTCTATATTATATATATTGTTTTTGCTTTTTTGTACATTGCCTATCTGTATATTATTCTTTTATTATCTGTGTCCTGTCATTCTGTTGCACTGTTGAGCTTGTCACTATAACAAATTCCTCGTATGTGTAAACATGCCTGGCCAATAAAGCGCATTCTCATATATACATACACACACATTACTGTTTGTCAGGCCAGTCTCCATCCATCCAATGGTATCCTCGAGAGGCAAATTCTCATTGTGAAATCTCTTCACATTATTCAAGCTAATTTTGAGATTAAACCAAGTCATCCGAGGTTGTGTGTAACACTTAATGTTTGTGATTATAGCGACCCCTTCAGGATTACCCATGTCAATTACAAATTAATAAAGCTTAGTAGCAGTGCAAGATATTCTATTAATATCAGCACGGAAGCTCACATACTAAACAGCATAGAAAAACACATTTTCTGATACCTACCATGCCCCACAGTCTTTTGAATTCATTTTCTACAAACTGGAAGAAAGATGCATGAAGACAAACAAGTGAACAATGTTCTGGTTGGAATAAGTTTATTTGATCTGTCTGTAAACAAGGTGGTTAAATCATGGCATTTGTTTTATTTTCTTCCACGCAAATCGAGTTGAATATCAGCTGGTCAGGTGTAAGAAGGGAGAGAATTGGAAATAATTTGATGCTTTGTTTAATCTGTACATTTTCCACAAGCCCAGGAGGTTGAATTTATGCCAAATATCTCAAAGGTGCCCCTGAAGAATTGACTTCTCACAAGGCAGCAGTTAAAATCCATCTCACAGTAGCAACAGATCAGATCTACATTATGGCACAGGATACACAGCTTTATTTAACAAGTTTCCACAATACAACTGACTTCGACTAGTGGTCTTTTACCAACTAATACCACCATATCCCAGAAAAAGTTAGTGTACACAGTTTACTTCAGTGTTTTTTTTTGTCTATTTAATGAAGCATTTGTACCGTGCTATGACAGTTTGATACATCGCAATTAAGTAGTTTACAAGGCAATGACTTCCAAATGGTCTCATTCTTGAAAATAACATTAAAAGTCAAAAAATGTTTAACAATTTTGAGGTGGCATGATAGCAAGACTGCCATTTCATCTATTCAAGACATTCATGAGGAACTCTCAGGTAGTTATACATTTGGTTTTTAATTTCAAACTGTTAAGCCAGTAATAGTGTTTAATAGAAATGAGCTTGGTGTTACATTGTATTTGAAGTGTTGAGAATTTAGTGTTATAAAGTCAGCAACAGATGAAGCCAGCAGTCATCCTTCACAACAATAGTTTGGAGCAATTCTGTGAAGCCCACCGGATGCAACAAAAACTTGGTCCAATTAGAGAACCCAAAGTGAAATGGACAGAACCAGAGGTACATTGGGATGGCAGCACTTTTTGTCTTAAAAACAAAAAAAGAATAACATTTTACAGGAGCTGGCAAACAACAAATATAAGTGCCTGAGCTATTGTAGCGATGGAATGTCCATACAGAGTCCGGGATGCAAAGGCTCTTGGGGAACAACTTCACCCAAACCTTGCTGATCTGCCACCACACTCAAAATATTCCAACATTAGACCAATGACTTACAAGACCACATCCAAATACAACAGCAAAAGCATTTGATATAAGGTTCTCAAACTAAAGAAGGTACAGGGCATAGAATAGTAGCTGGGCCGAAGGTGGTGCAGTTCATGAGGGCAGGGGTGCTTACTAAATTAATTCAGGATCAAACCGAGAAAATAAAAAAAAATAAAAAAAAAGTGTTATGTGACCGTCTAACTTCATTCTCAACGCTGAGACAAGGTGATGTAGTTAGTTAAAACGATGATATTGACCTAAAAGATATGCATGCACTTTTTCCATCCTGGACATGCTGTATACAAGGAAGACCGTGAGAGCTCAGCAAGGGCTCGAAGCACTTGAGAGGCATCAATCTAGCTTAAGCTGGTTCATTAGCAGTGCCTACGGAAAACAATTGGACCATGTAGTGACTGTAGTGATACTTGTGATTTTACACTAATTCTAGGTAGTCCAATTTTTTTTTTTTTTTTTACAAATTCTTAATTTTACATCTATGGTTATGTACAGTAGTGTTTGCGATTGAACCTTTATAAAACCAACATGCTTGATTTACTGTGGCACAAAAAAAGATGTCAAAACTAAAGGACATGAGCATTAAACAAAAGGAACAACTTCATGAAACAAAAATGGACAGATAGATTTGGAGAGACAACGATGCATCTACTAACTGCTTCTGGTAGTGTGTTGACAAAAAGGGGGCGAGGGTGAGGGTAGGGGGGGTGGATGGGTAGTGTGGTGCGGTGTAGTAAAGTGAGCTGCTGTGTGGATGGATGGATGGAAAGGGGCTGCTTTAGTATCCAACTTTCCTCAGGTACTCAGCCATGCTAAATGCTTTCTTGTTGAGCAATCCTCCGTGGGTACCTTCCTTTCCCATGACTATAACCAACACTGGAGTACATAAGGAAAGAAAAAAGACGACAAATGAACAAAACTGAAAAAATAAAAAGTCTTTCCCCCCGATGACATTATACGATATTATCACCATTCTTCCCTTGATTGCTATTAAATTTTTTCAAGACATTAACTGCTTGAAGGAGAAAGCTTAACAGCAAACTTCTTTCTTCTTTCTGTCCCTCAAGTGAAACTAAACAAGCTTAATTACATTAGAACCCTGAATCCCTCAAGTATTTTGCCATTGAGTATGCCTTCTTATTCAATCCGCCTCCATGGACCCCTTCTTTGCCCATTACAAGAACCAAGACTGAAAGAGAAGAAATAGAAAAGGGGAAAGTTGAGAAGTGTGGTGGTTAGGGGGAAAATCATGAAACAGGAGAAAGAGAATCACAATCAGAAGTGTTTGCATGCACATGCGTTGCACCATTAAAAGCAACCAAGTAGAGGAAAGTGATTCAGAGTATTTGACAAGGAGGTCTGGCTGCTTGAGCTTTGTAGTGACATACTTTAGTGTGCAGGAAAGAGGAAATAGGAAGAGGAATTTGACGCTGCCACATTCCAAAGGACTTTCGACCCGCCCCACACACCCTAAATCCCATTGAAACAGAGTTACCTTTCTACAAGACTTTCACAGGTCCACACTGACACTATATCATCTTTTGAGCGTGTGCTAAACCACGCTGGGCGTAATACAACTTTGGTTACGAGTGGCAGATGTTTAAAACTTACCATTGTGCAAATAATCAGTGTCTACTTGACTTGAGCCCTGATGATTTATCCAACATAGATAATAGGGTGTGATGGGTTATTTAACGCACAAGCCAAAGATTGATAGCCCAGAGCCCAGTTCATTAAACAGTGATAAGGTGAAGGGGAATCTCACACGCGGTTTAAGAAAACGGTTAGATGAAGAAAAGCTTGTACATGCAGAGCGCTGAAATCCAGCGTACGGGTGGTTTTCAGAAAGGAGGAGTGGAGGACAGAAGATTGCACTGGCTTAAAACTATACCTTCCTCGTCCGATTATCCTTATATTCAAAAAGAGGACCACAAAGGCAGACTGTATGAGTGGGCACATCTTAGCATTAAGGGTCATTTTCCTAAATTAACTATGAAAAGGTGGTGAAATTAATTTTAAAATCGTAAGGAATTAGGGTCGCCCCAGGCTAAACTATACGAATGCTTGTTCTAAGCAGACTCATATCCCTAATTAAACAAATCTATAAATTAAAGTGCTTGTCAGGAGTGATATGAATATATCTGTGCACTAAATTAAACATTTCACACGTATAGTTTACCTTTGCCAGCTTTGCCTATGGAAACATTGTATGTCGGCTCTCCATTATGACTCTTTGTCCTGATGTCCATTGTCCAGTCCCCTTCCTGGTGAAGGCTGTCTCTGATCACAGAGCACTTCTTTTTCCCTAGAGTCATCCCACCGGTGAAGAAGCCCTCTCGGTCTTTGCCGACAAGGACATCGATTTCATCAGGCTGAAACATTTAGCATAAAAAAAAGACTTATTTTAATATTCACATCTTTAAGTAAGCTTTAGTGTCATGCAGGTTACACAAGCTGTATATAATTACACTTGTTGAAACCCTGAAAGGATTATTTGCATGCATTAGCATTGCATGAGTGCAACCAGTCTGACCCACTCTGGGAGTATTCAAAATAATTGCAATTGAGGTTGAAGAACCACTGTGACAGCACAAATAGCTGGAAATGTTCTAATAGTAACAGTGAGATGCGGGAAAGAGTGAGCGTTCACAGGCGACAGGACGCCATCTTTGTGTTCCTGTAGGAAAAACTTGAAGCACAGGCGCCACTGTCTGAACTTCCTCCTCTCATGGCCTAAGACTGCAGCTTATCTCAAGACTGATCAGACCGAGTCCGATCTCTGAAACAATCCCGGGCTTAGCGAGGGGATCTGTGCATTTGAAGCACTACTAACACAATGCACAGCGCGTAGATATGGCAGAAATCGATATTGCTGAATAATGCAAAAGGAAATGTTTGATTTAATCAGAGCCAGACCCGTTTACATCCAATGAAAGTCGTCGAAATGGAAAGAAAACTTGCTATGCGGGTTCGGCTATACAGCGGTTGCACTTTAACTAGGGTCATTAGATACGCGTAAGTTAATGTGCTTCATTGTGATATGAGTAATGAAGTCTGGAGGCCGTGGCCACAGCCCTGTGCTTTCATCTGGGCCTCGATCCATTCAGCACAAACACTTCGCTCTTTCGCTTTTATTGGACAAATATGAGGCTCGGTTGTACCGTTGCAGCTCTGTTAATGATAAACAAGCTAACGAGTTGGTATTTATATTGTAAGATATGCTTGAAATGGTTAGCTCTCGCTGTGCACGAGACCGGCTCCCCGTGCACGCGTGCTAAAGCTGACTAGCTTGCTAACACCCGAATCTCTCTGCTCGCCCCAACACACAAATTACACCCCGAATTAAATTAAAACGAAGCGTTAACCGCACAACGGGAGCTAATCTAGACAAATCTTACCGTTATACCGCTAAAAGTACCCCCCTCTGACGATGCCCAGACGTATTTGGCGTCCGTATAGCCAACAATGGCGGTATCCTGGCAGCTGCCATCGGCCATCAGGTTATCCACGTAGCTTTGCCAAGACATTTTTCTGTGATTTGAAAGGATATATAGTACGAACTACACCCACTGGAGTGGATTCAACGCTACAAGTGCTCAAGTTCTAGCGAGTTTTGTGCGGATGGTGGGTTTTGGCGTCTCCTGTGCTGTCTGGCTCGCTGGCTTGTGTGAAATCTCAGCTCTGGAAGGAAAGAAAGCCGACGGACTGAGACAGCGCCTGGGTGTAGTCCCGTGCTATATCCCTCCGCGCAGACGACTCACCGCCGACACTGCGACGCTGGGCGAAAATAGTCCCTCTTATGTCAAAGCGCCAGCTCGATCTCATTAGCAAGATGTAATTACTTTAACAACACTTGATTTTTAACATAAAATGTGGAAATTGGCTATTTTTTTCCTCGTCATGGCTCATAAATTTGTTACCTTTTGTTATATTTTTCCACATGAAGTGTTATTTCAGGAAAGTCTCAATTAAAGGGATATTTCAGCCAAAAAAAAAACAATTTCGGTCATTTACTCACCCTCATGTTTTGGTTACAGACTTCACATGGGTTATTATAATTAACTAAATACATTTTGTTACTTGAAATGAAATACATGTTAACTCAAATAAAATATATAAAAAATATTTTTGTTCATCTGTTTGCCAAGAAAGCATTTCTCATTTTAATTTAGCTTAACTTGATGTAATGACAAAAGCTTTTATATATATATATATATATATAGAGAGAGAGAGAGAGAGAGAGAGAGAGAGAGGCTAATGAAAATGGAAATATACAAGTAATTAAAACGGAACATAAAAATAAAAACGAATGCAAAATATTATTAAAAACTATAATGTATGCTATTTGAATGATTGATGTCCATTATATGGCCCTGGAAAAAAACTTAGATATTCCTCAAAATATCTTCATTTATGTTCCACAGAAGAAATAAAGTCGTAGAAGTTTGTGACAACATGTTTGGGTGAACTTTAAAAAAGGGATTTTGTTTTAGTACCCCAAATATGGGTCAAAATGTATTCACATTTGCCTTTATTTGTTTTCATAAGCATATGTTAATGTGAAATATCATGCTTTCAGGGGGCAGTGATGAATTATCTGTGCCACGATGTTATCTGAGAGGCGGCTCAAAACTGTACACACAGAAATATAGTGCAACCCATGTGTAACACTAATAGAAAACATGAATATCAGTTTAGTTTGTACATTCATTTATTTTGTTAATAAAGTGTTAAAATATTTTTTAATCATGTTAAAATAATTTCCCCAACTCCAGCCCATTTTATTATAAGCATTTTAATCCAAAAAGTAAAAAAGGAAACATTTTACTTTTAAAACAGCTAACTTACTGAACAATGCATAACACATGGGCTAACAAATTGATCAACAACAGATAGTTTGTGTGTGTGTTAGTCACAACTGAGTCAAATGTCAGCCAATAATTACTGCCATATTTTGTGAAATCTTTGTTTAGTCCAAGAAGTTTAACAATCCTGCTCATCAGGTCAGCTATGATATTTACATTTTATTTAGTTTTATACCTTTTTTAATGTTAAGTAAATGTGATATATCAAATTAATCAAGAGAATCTGCTGTCTCAGATGACTAATTTAGTCATGTATCATCTATCAATTGAAATGAAATCCTTAAAGTGAAATGTTGTTGATTTTCTACCTCACACAGAGACACAACTTCTACAGCAGCAGGGCGGTGATTCACCACTCAGCCTTTGTCATTAATGACAGGACTGATCATGACACAAGAATACCATGACATATTCATATTTACAGGCCAATCATTTGGGAGGCACACCCATTACAGTCCTGTTATCTCAACGGACTTTCTTTAGAAAGCCCAGGGACATTACAGTAACCACCTGACCGTGTCACTCCTCGAAACTAAACAGACGACTAGCTTAAGATAAAAAGTAGCAAAACAAAATTAGCTGCTTTTAGGCACAAGATTAAAAAGGCAGTTGAAGAATAAGGATTTAATGCACATAAAAAAGACTCAAATCTTTGTGAAAAACACATTTTCTAAAATGTGATAGAAGCGGAGCTTTACGAACCGGATATGCTATAAATCTTTGAAATATCCACAAGATGGGAGGCTCCTCACTGTTGATCTAAACCACTTCCGGCTTTTCCTCAAAGTAGGTTAATGATCGTGAATTTACTGCGCGTTATTTATATATCACACGTGACGTGTAGAAAGTGCAATTATTATACATTAGGATCCTTTGGACCCAACAGAAATATAAAACACAGTCAATAGATGATTGCAGAATGTGCACGCGATGAAGTCAGTGTGTGCAGAATAATGCAATTACCCCCCCTACTGGTCATACTCAACTCAACCTTTATTTATAAAGCACTTTCAACACCATGACTGGGACCAAAGTGCTGTACAGAGAAGGATCAAATACAATAATAATTATAATAAAATAAAAACTAATGACAAAAATATGTATATATAAAAAAACATAGTAACACAAGTAACATACACAGCTAAAAAACATTATCAAAGGCTAAAGAAAACAAATGAGTTTTAAGCGCACTAAAACACCTACAGTTGGAGAAGATGTAATAGACAGAGGAAGGGCATACTAGAGCCTAGGAGCTGCCACAGAGAAAGCACGATCACCTCTACATTTAAGACGAGATCGAGGAACCATTAGGAGTCATCGATCATTTGAGTGCAGATATCTACTGCACTGACAGACACTAATTAAATCAGTGACATAGTCAGGTGATAGACCATGCACAGCCTTGAAAACATACAACAAAACTTTGTAGTGAATTCTGTATCGTACAGGGAACCAATGCAGTTTGATCAACACAGGAGTAACAAGCACAGTAGTAACAAGGAACACATGTACTGACAAAAAATGTATAACCTGAATGCACTGTAAGTCGCTTTGGATAAAAGCGTCTGCTAAATGCATAAAATGTAAAAAAAATGTAAATGCTCTCTCTCCTCCTTGTACCTGTTAAAAGCCTAGCAGCTGAGTTCTGAACAAGCTGCAAACGGGAGAGAGAGAGAATGCTGTTTCAAGGTTCAAGGTTCGTCACATACTCAATTATACAGGATATAATCAGTAGTGAAATGTAAATCAGGACAGGTCCGCTCAATGGACAGTGCAAAAAAAAAAAATGAAACATAACACAAGAGAATATATTTAAATATAGGTAAGAATAAAATACAAATAAGAAAAAAATAAGGATAAGGAGTAAAATTTTCAATACTGTGGACTTAATAAATAATAATATAAACAGGGATGTGCAAGAGGAACGTGCAAACATGGTTGTACCGGGTATGTACACATTAAATTGAGTCATGTAAATGTAAATGTTATGAGACTGAGTTCAAACCCAGATACAGCACATTACAATAGTCCAATCGAGATGACACAAAAGCATGAACAACCTTCTCCATATCTTCAAAAGAGAGGATGGACTTCAACTTAGATATTGACCTTAGATGAAAAAAACTATTTTTAACAACAGCATTAACTTGTCGGTCAAATTTAAGCTCAGAGTCAAAGATGACACCAAGGTTTTTTACACAGGACAGTTTCTTCCCAGCTTCTTCATAGCTTATGTTCTGCACAACGCCACGGCACACATGTATCTCTGTTATAATACAATATTAAATCAAATAAATGTATCAATATGCTTACAACACTGGACGATGGCAGCTAGAGAGGAAATACTTCAGATGAATATACAGTATTATATGTGTATTTCATGGAAGAACTGGAACGACACTTTGAAACTGCTGTCACAAAGATAAGTTGTCACAAAAATTTGGTCTCAGTAACTATAGAGTTTATTACATTTTTATTTTAAGCAACAAAAAAAGCAAAAATGACTCTTTTCTGCAACAGTGGCTTTGTATGTTGATTTCACTGTTCTCCCTTAAATTGTATTTATTTATTGTGAATTCTGTCAAAAATATCATTATATTTCAGAAATAGCCTCTAAAAAACATATATGAATATATTCAGGCAAGAACAAAAACAACTCTAGATTTGAACAGCAAAGCTGCAAATGTTAAAAGCTGTTTTCCATAAATGTTAAGATTCTCAAGTGTTTTATAAGTTGTATTATATACAGTTTCTTTATTTTTAATGCCTACAAGTGAATAAAAAAATGTGACAAGTAGCCCTGGTCTCCTCAATCATTTTTTTATACTCATATTTTTGCGCAGCGCTAAACGAACACGTTTCATAATGAGATATAACATTAGGTCGTCACTTTCGCCTTTTAATATGCGCATATGGAAAAAGAAAGGTAAATAAACTTACGCCGCTGCACTAGTTTGAACGTAGGATCCGTATTCACCATTCTATTTACGCGCCATGCCTGTTGCGCTCGTTTCCCAGCATGCATCGCGAACTTACATAGCCATCTTGTCGGGAGGTGAAATTTTTAGATTTTCTGTTTCCGAAGTCTGCTAGTTATAGTCAGCCACACACTTTCATTTCAAACCGTTTTCGTGTTTGTTTTGTTAGTACGCCGGCATCTAGTCGCTGAGTGTCGCGACGTATTAGGCGGCGTTTAAACGTGCTCGTTCAGGATGTGTTTGATACTTATAACGTTATGTAGGTTAACGTTAGAGAAGTGAGAGGCAGCAGGGGGAGTGAACGCAGCCGAATCTACGACAGCGGCCTCACACACACCACCCTTACCGAGCTCTGATCACCAGCATATGAGGATAAATTAATAACCGACACGTCATCTGGCGCACACCGCTCGCGGAGGTTGTTTTCGTACGCCGCGCGCGCGTCGAAAATGCAACAGGAGAGAAGAGGAAGACGGATGACGCACGATCGTCGCGGAAAACTGTGAAATTCGGGGCAACTGTTTGCTGTTTTGTCAAGTCAGCGGCGTCTTTAAGGTGTCTCAAAAAGCTGTTAAGCATGTCTAAGATGCCGGCAAAGAAGAAGAGTTGCTTTCAGATCACGAGTGTGACTCAGGCTCAAGTCGGGGCCAACAGCGCGACCGACGACACCGAGAGCCTGGATGACCCGGATGAGTCCCGGACAGAGGACGTGTCCTCCGAGATATTTGACATGCCCAGGACTGAGGTATGTGACAAGAGCTCCTCAGAGGAGACTTTGAACAATGTGGGGGACTCGGAGGGCCAGAACGACGGGGTTGGCCCGCGCAACTTGGGTCACCACCAGGGCACCCAGGCCTCTGGGACTCAAACAGCGCAAGTCACTAGTTCATCAAGCGCGACGTCCATAACCAGTTGCAGTTCTCGCTTCAGGGTCATTAAGCTTGATCACGGCACTGGAGAGCCCTTCAGGAGGGGCCGGTGGACCTGTATGGATTTTTACGAGAAAGACCCAGAGGGCTCGGTGATGAGCAGGACTGTGGATAGTATATGGCACACCAATGTGACCGAGCCCGGAAGCAGATAGAGACAGTGGGCTCGGGACCACCGTCGGCTCCCTAATGGCTCCTGATGTAAAGTCAGACGGGTCGTATTTCACCAGCCCGCCTCATAATCTAGAAACGCACAGCTTCAACGTGGCCCTAGGGTCCGGGTCATCTGAGTCCTTTAGTAATAAGCCAGTGCCTCTGTCTGCTCCGCACAGTTTCCATCCGCCCGCTCACGAGGGAGGACACCCAGGTGCCCATCTACAGAAATCTCCCAGCATCCCTTCTTCTCCTCAAGTGCAACCGCTGCTTTATCAACCCCAGCCTATTACGCACCAACTGCAAAGCCAGCCGGCTCTGATATCAACCAGTCAGTCTGATTACGGCATGCCCAGTACAGTCACCCAGCCTCTCCCTGGGGTGAGCCTTTCTGTCGGACATGCCATCAGTCAGGGGTCGTCCCCTCTTCCCACCCCGGCCACAGGAGGGGTGCAGGTTCTTCTGGGTACAGTAGATATGTCTGGACTCCCTGGAGGTGTTCCCTTAGGGAGTGCACCAGTGTCGTCTGTCCCAAATCTGATGCAGCATCCTGCGGTGGGGCTGTTGAGCAGCGTCGCCCCTATGCCCTCCATTCAGCAGCAGCTGGTGGCACAATACCAGGCCTCAGGAGTAATGCATGGTTTATTGACAACTCCGCAAAGCACTCAGAGCTTGCCCGTAGCACCGGTGACGCTCGCAGTAGGATCACCCAATACCTCCGCACACAGCCAGGCATCCCATGTTCCCCGCAATGGGACGGCAGTGGGAATAGGTGCCGGCGTCTTCAGTCAGATGGATGAGAGTTGGAGGATATCTGATGTGTCCGCCATGCAGGTTCACGGTAAAAACATGGTGAAGCCCTTAATCACAGAAGGCCTGCAGTTTCCCAGTCCGTCTGTCAACAGTCTTTTTGGTTTACCCATTCCCATTGATGGGGAGGACGACAGGTGAGGTGCCACTGGTGATCTGAATGATTTAAGGGAACGTTTACTCTCAGTTCCCACGGTCATGGAAGACCTGCAAATATCAAGGGATTTTAAAACCATTTTCTAGGCGTAGAAAACTAATTAAAATTATTATATAGTGTTTTGTTTTTAGGTACACAGTATTTAATTTACCTGAATTTGGTCTGTGAGTGTAAATAATATAAAAAAATATAGTTATCAACCAGTAATCATGGAAGTCGGTCAGAAGGTGTGGGAACCCGTTTAGTTTAGTTCCAGACAATTTTTTTTAAAGCATGAGCACAGGTAAGATTGTTTGATATTAATATAGGAATATTTAAAGGGAAAAGTGTCAACAAATGTAGATGAACAGAAATGTAGCATGAGTTTTGAATTGGATTCAACAGCTTAATAGTCATGTACTGCTTTAATCTTGGTAATTTTCCATGCAGTGTTTGTTGCATTAATGTGCAGATCTCTGTGCATGCCTGCTGGGGTTGTTTTGTGAGGAACGCAGTGACATGTCATGGATGTTTAGTTGTTCTCGTTAGGGTCGTGACATTTCTTGCTTTTTCACTACCAGTCAAAAGTTTGGACACACCCACTCTTTTTTTTTACTCTTTATTTTTGCAATTTTTTTATTTTTAGTATAACTAAAGTAATTAAAACAATTGAATTATGTGAGGTACTTAGTGCACAGAAATGTTAAACCAGCCTATAATCTGGTTTCCAGCTCTTTTAATTTTCTTAACCAACTTCATAAGTTGCATCCTGCTATTCAAATACTATGAAATATACAAATATAAATCTAAAAACAAATTTAATGACTTGTGTCTAGACCTTGTGACTTATGAGGTGCCGTATCTTGTGATGCTCTTATCAAGTTGTTTACATTTCCATCAACGTTTAATAGTTATGTAGGATTATTTAGAAGTCAGTTATTTAGTTTAATATACACTATGGTTCAAAAGTTTGGGGTCTGTAAAAAGATATTGTCACCAAGGCTGCATTTATTTGATCAAAATACAGTAAACCTCAATATTGTGATTTATTTTTTTTATATACAATTTAAAATAACTGTTTTCTAATTGAATATAGTTTAAAATGTAATGTATTCCTGTGATCAAAGCTGAATATTCAGCATCATTACTCCAGTCTTCAGAGTCACATGATCCTTCAGAAGGCATTTTAAAATGTTGATTTGCAGATCAAGAAGCTTTTTTGATCAATGGTGAAAACCGTTGTGCTATCAGAAATAGAAAGTAAAAAAAGCATTTATTTGAAACATTTTAACATTGTAAATGTCTGTCACTTTTGCTCAATTTAATGCATGCTTGCTGAAAAAATATTAATTTATGTAAATAAAAATGCATGTAAAAATATTACTGGCCCCACACTTTTGAAACGTGTACAAGACGAGTTGTTTACAAAGTGACGTGAGGTTGTATTTTGAAAGATATGGTTAATATGTACTTACTATGACAATCTGTCAGAACCCTAAAAACAAGCATTCAAACTAAAATGTTTGCGGATGTCACAAGCATGCCAGAAATGGCAATGACTGTACAATGCTTTCTCATTGAAAAGCGACAGTGCATATCTGGTGACACAGTTTCAGTTGAGAAGTGTCGCTGCTTGGCTTCCTCTTAGATGCTCGACTTTCGGTTGCAGCGTTGCAAGTTGTACACAATATATCAACTTGTCGGCATACTCAAGAGGAAATGGTGAACTGCCGAGTGCTTCAGATGACTCGGTGGCTTTAACTTGGTGCTAGTCAGAAGTAGACTGAGCAGGCAGTGGTCGTAAATGCAATGGCTGGATCCCAACGCAATTCTGCCTACGTGCCACGGAGACGCCCGGCCCGGGGTAAAGACGCTTTTGTAGCTGATATGCAGTGGGGGCCTGTGATAGAGGCCTATCACGTAGTGAACAGTAGACCTTCCCCTATCTTTCACTTCTAGAGAAAAAGTTCCTTCACTAAAAACTTGTTTTTTTATTTATTTTTATGACTCTTTTAAAAGACACAGACTGCATCACACCCCATTTATGACTCTTAAGTCACGTTTTTCACATTATGTTTCTTTATGTAAATAGGGGCATGAGCGTCCTTGGTCATCTGACAGGTAGTTGTTCAGATAACATGTTGAGTGATTTCCTCAAGACAACATTCCTGTTCAGGAATGACTGAAATATGCCATTCATCTGCCTTTGTTCCCCCACAAGCTTCATGAAAGTATTTAAAAATTGTTAATCTAGCAGCGGTGTTGTTGCTTTTTGATGCACAGTGTAGTTAGATTTATCTGTATGTATGGTTTGGTACACATTACAGGTGTTACACACATTTTTATCAGTGCAAGTGTGCATTCATTTTTGAAGCACTTTTTTTAAAGACATTTTTGGAGATATTTATATATACATTTAATATTAAAATGTTTAAACATTCAGTTTTTTATAAATCAGAATAAAAATTAAATCAAAATAAAACTTTGAGTACTGTTCAAAGGTTTGGGGTCAATTGTTTTTCAAATTAATGTAATTTTTTTTATTCTTAAATTGTATATATATGTATAAATATATATACACTATTGCTAAAAGTATTGGGTCACCCCTTCTAATGAAAGGTTTGACTACTTTAGTAATTTCCATGAGTACAAATCTTAATGTTTAAGCATATAATGATATTCTAGGGAATTGTGTGCTTCTAAATTTATAGCAACAGTTTGGACAGAACCCTTTTCTATTCTAACATGACAGTGTCTCTGTGTATAAGACAAGGATCAGAGAGAAATGATGATTCAGTCAGTGTGGAAGAACTTGACTGGTCTAATCCCAGCTGAACACCTCTGGTGTGACTTTAAATGCAGACCTTGAGCCAAAAACTCATCACCAAACACCAATGACTTGTACATATGGGTACAGTCATTTCATACACTTCAAAACTGTTCAACAGAGGAAATACATTTTTTAAGTACATGAATTTCTCATGTTGTGGGCAGCTTGGATCACGTACTTCTCTCGCAGCATCTCATTCTGTTTCCTTTACTATTTCTAGATGCATTTTCTCCATAGAAATGCGTTATTCAGTGCTGTAATTTGAGCAACCGGCTGAAGTTGGACGTGCACTGTGGGCAGACCATAGACTGTAAAAAAGTTAGACGACGCGTCTCCGCTTCCTTCCACTATAGAAATGTGAAGGCAAATCATCTCAGTATGGCCGCTGCCATCTTGAGAAAATTACATCATTTGGAGCCCGAGTCTCCGCCCCAAACTCCCGCGGATCCAATCAACCATAACGACACGCCCCGTTTTTATAGCATCAAATTTCTAACTAAAATTAAACCAATCACAAAAACAAACAATTAAACATATATCAGTGTAATAACAACTACCTTAAGTGACCAAAACCATATTTCGGAAAATTGTATTGGAAGTGTAATAATTTTTTGATTTTGACTGAAGTCTCATTCGGTTACATGGAGAGGGGGCGGGGTTTATGACCTGTACTGCAGCCAGCCACCGGGGGGCGATCAAAGAGCCCGCAGCTTCACCTTTAAGGACGAGTGAGGCACACCCGGGGCAGACCCGACTAATCGATAATGAGAATCGTTGTTTAAATAAATTGTATTGATTAGTTGTTGCAGCCCTTATATATATATATATTTTTTTTTATATATATATATATATTTAATTCAGAAAACAAACACTAAATTGATAAAAAGATTGAATTCTAATTTTGTTTTATCAAAGAAAGAAATGTATGTTTCCACAAAAATACTAAGTAGCATAGCTGTTTTCAACATTGATAATAATAAGAAATATTTCTTGAGCAACTAAATATTAGAATGATTTCTGAATTATCACGTGACACTGAAAACTGGAGTAATGATGCTGATAATTCAGCGTTTGCATCACAGGAAGAAATTATTTAAAATGTATATTAAAATAATAAAGTTATTTTAAATTATGATATTTCACAATATCACCTTTTTTACTTCGTTTTTGATCGAATAAATGCAGTCATGTTGAGCAGAAGAGTCTTTATTCAAAAACATTAAAACTTGTTCAGTACACAACCTGTCCTCAAACCTGAAAGGTAGCATATATTTTACATAAATCATTTTTTTAACCATTAAGATTTATTCATTTTGACAAAACAACTTAATTTCTTGCTTCTAATTAATAAGTAACAGGTTTTCTTTTTTTGTTATTTGATAATGAGAATGGAAAGGGGTGAAATGTGCTTGATATACATCAAAATGTCACAAGCAAACATCTTAATGGTATTTAAAAATGTTTTATAACACTTTTGTTTTTCTTTTTTTTGGTTTTGTGTGAAATATGACAGACCTGATGCCTGAAATCCAGCCAATTAGCTCAACCAACAAAACCCTGATTGCATCACACGGTCATTCACAACACAGACCAGGTCCAAGTCCTGCAGAGTAACAGTTAATAATTACCTCGTCCCATATGTGATGTTATTTGACACCGAAAGGCTTAGGATTATGAGTCTAATGTCTGAAAGTGTTTTAGATGAATTAGCTCATTGTGCAACATGAGATCAGACTTTGCCCCATCTGCTGGTCAGAATGCGTAACTGCTTCTGTTTTTGCCCTTTTTAGAGATATGATGTGTATGTTGCCTTATAACATCCCGTGACCGATCTCCAGTTATGTAAGACTGATCAATAGAAGATGAAGATTAGCTGACATTATCTTCAGCTTTCAGGACTAGCTTAGTTTTGTTTCTTGATTTAAAACAAGTTTTCTACTAGTCCTATGTAAGGGTCATACATTTGATTAATGCGTCTCAATCTCTCAACAGCAGCGCAGGTCAGAATCTCTCTCTCTCTCTCTCTCTCGTTTCTCTCTCTCTCTCTCCTCCTCGTTCTCTCTCTCTCTCTCTCGCTCTCTCTCGTTCTCTCTCTCTCGTTCTCGCTCCCTCTCGTTCTCTCTTTCTCTCTCTCTCTCTCTCTCGTTCTCTCTCTCTCGTTCTCTCTCTCTCTCTCTCTGTCGTTCTCTCCCTCTCGTTCTCGCTCCCTCTCGTTCTCTCTCTCTCGTTCTCTCTCTCTCGTTCTCGCTCTCCCTCTTGTTCTCTTCTCTCTCTCTCTCTCGCTCTCTGTCGTCTTCTCTTCTCTCTCTCTCGCTCTCTGTCGTTCTCTCTCTCGCTCTCTGTCGTTCTCTCTCTCTCTCTCTTCTCTCTGTTCTCTCTCGTTCTCTCTCTTCGTTCTCTCTCTCTCGCTCTCGCTCTCTCCTTCTCTCTCTCGTTCTCTCGCTTCTTTGTTCTCTCGTCTCTCTCTCGTTCTCTCTCTCGTTCTCTCTCTCTCTTGTTCTCTCTCTCTCTTGTTCTCTCTCTCTCTTGTTTCTCTTCTCTTGTTCTCTCTCTCTCTTGTTCTCTCTCTCTTCTGTTCTCTCTCTCTTGTTCTCTCTCTCTCTCGTTCTCCCCCTCTCTCTTGTTCTCTCTCTCTCTCTCTCTCTCTCCCTCTCTCTGTCTCTCTCTCGTTCTCCCTCTCTCTTCTCCCTCTCTCTCTCTCATTCTCCTCTCTCTCCCTCTCTCTCTCTCCCTCTCGTTCTCTGTCTCTCTGTCTTCTCTCGTTCTCTCTCTATTTCTCTCCTCTCTACTCTCTCTCTCTCTCTCTCTCTCTCTCTCTTCTCTCTCTCTCTCTCAATTCAATTCAAATGAGCTTTATTGGCATGACTGTGTAACATATCACAATGTTGCCAAAGCATTAATATATATACAGTATATACAACAACAACATATGTAAATAAATAACATAAATAATAAATAAAATCAGAATCATTCTAAATAAATGAAAAGATCAAGTTGGTCAGTAACAAGTGAATCATGTTGAACATCTAACATTATGAATGGTTAAACATATTTAGCAGCGAGTGCAGCTGTGTTATCTTCTTCTCCGAGTAAGAAGGGCATTATCTTAGAATCACTGAGCTCTGTAAATGAAGGATCAGGGCTTTAAATCTGGGGAGAAATGTTCCCCTCACATGGAGATATTTGGGACACATCATCAGAAAGTGTTTCTCATCCTCTATTTGCTGTAGATCACAGTGTCTACAGATCCTCTGCTCTCGCTCGGTCCATGTTTGTCTATGTCTTCTCTCTCTACTCTAAAGTCACGTTTTTCACATTATGTATCTTTATAGGGGCATGAGCGTCCTTGGTCATCTGACAGGTAGTTGGTTGCAGATAACATGTTGAGTGATTTCCTCAAGACAACATTCTGTTCAGGAATGACTGAAATATGCCATTCATCTGCCTTTGTTCCCCACAAGCTTCATGAAAGTATTTAAAAATTGGTTAATCTAGCAGCGGTGTTGTTGCTTTTTGATGCACAGTGTAGTTAGATTTATCTGTATGTATGGTTTGGTACACATTACAGGTGTTACACACATTTTTATCAGTGCAAGTGTGCATTCATTTTTTAAGCACTTTTTTTAAAAGACATTTTTGGAGATATTTATACATACATTTAATATTAAAATGTTTAAACATTCAGTTTTTTATAAATCAGAATAAAAATTAAATAAAAATAAAACTTTGAGTACTGTTCAAAGGTTTGGGGTCAATTGTTTTTTAAATTAATGTAATTTTTTTTTATTCATAAATTGTTATATATATGTATATATATACACTATATTGCCAAAAGCATTGGGTCACCCCCTTTTAATGAAAGGTTTGACTACTTTAGTAATTTCCATGAGTACAAATCTTAATGTTTAAGCATATAATGATATTCTAGGGAATTGTGTGCTTCTAATTTTATAGAAACAGTTTGGACAGAACCCTTTTCTATTCTAACATGACAGTGTCTCTGTGTATAAGACAAGGATCAAAGAGAAATGATGATTCAGTCAGTGTGGAAGAACTTGACTGGTCTAATCCCAGCTGAACACCTCTGGTGTGACTTTAAATGCAGACCTTGAGCCAAAAACTCATCACCAAACAATGACTTGTACATATGGATACAGTCATTTCATACACTTCAAAACTGTTCAACAGAGGAGGAAACACATTTTTTTAAGTACATGAATTTCTCATGTCTCATAAAGAATTATCATGTTTTGGGCAGCTTGGATCACGTACTTCTCTCGCAGCATCTCATTCTGTTTCCTCCACTATTTCTAGATGCATTTTGCCGGAGCGGTCCAGATAGAAATGCGTTATTGTGTTATTCAGTGCTGTAATTTGAGCAACCGGCTGAAGTTGGACGTGCACTGTGGGCAGACCATAGACTGTAAAAAAGATAGACGACGCGTCTTGCTTCCTTCCACTATAGAAATGTGAAGGCAAATCATCTCAGTATGGCCGCTGCCATCTTGAGAAAATTACATCATTTTGGAGCCCAAGTCTCCGCCCAACTCCCGCGGATCCAATCAACCATAACGACACACCCAGTTTTTATAGCATCAAAATTTCTAACTAAAATTAAACCAATCATGCAAAAAGTCAAAGCAATTGAACATATATCTTTGTTTGCCCTTTAGTGTAATAACAACTACCTTAAGTGACCAAAACCATATTTTGGAAAATTGTATTGGAAGTGTAATAATTTTTTTGATTTTGACTGAAGTCTCATTCGGTTACATGGAGAGGGGGGCGGGGTTTATGCCTGTTACTGCAGCCAGCCACCAGGGGGCGATCAAAGAGCCCGCAGCTTCACCTTTTAAGCCGGAGTGAGGCACACCCGGGGCAGACCCGACCAATCGATAATGAGAAATCGTTGTTTAAATAAATTGTATTGATTAGTTGTTGCAGCCTTCTTATATATAAATAATATATATTTTTTTTTTATATATTATATTTTAATTCAGAAAACAAACACTAAATTGATAAAAAGATTGAATTCTAATTTTGTTTTATCAAAGAAAGAAATTTGTTTCCACAAAAATATTAAGCAGCATAGCTGTTTTCAACATTGATAATAATAAGAAATATTTCTTGAGCAACTAAATATTAGAATGATTTCTGAAGGATCACGTGACACTGAAGACTGGAGTAATGATGCTGATAATTCAGTGTTTCCATCACAGGAAGAAATTATTTAAAACGTATATTAAAATAATAAAAAAGTTATTTTAAATTATGATATTTCACAATATCACCTTTTTTACTTCGTTTTTGATCGAATAAATGCAGTCATGTTGAGCAGAAGAGTCTTTATTCAAAAACATTACAAACTTGTACTGACCTCAAACCTGAATGGTAGCATATATTTTACATAAATAATTTTTTGAACCATTAAGATTTATTCATTGTGACAAAACAACTTCATTGCAATGCATTTCTTGCTTCTAATTTCTTGCTTCTAATTAATAAGTAACAGGTTTTCTTTTTTGTTATTTGATAATGAGAATGGAAAGGGGTGAAATGTGCTTGATATACATCAAAATGTCACAAGCAAACATCTTAATGGTATTTAAACATGTATTATAACACTTGTATGTTGTTCTTTTTTTTGGTTTTGTGTGAAATATGACATAGACCTGATGCCTGAAATCCAGCCAATTAGCTCAACCAACAAAACCCTGATTGCATCACACGGTCATTCACAACACAGACCAGGTCCAAGTCCTGCAGAGTAACAGTTAACAGGGCTGACTTTTTTGCACTACTGGCCCGGTCACTCCCATTTTTTCTTATGCACCAGCACAAAAGTGATTTTGTAAAGGACTATTTGAGTGGTCACTAACTAACAATCTTGAAATAAAGGCTTAGGATTATGAGTCTAATGTCTGAAAGTTTAAACTTAAAACATCTCAAGTTAAAATTAAATTAAGTGTTTTATCAAACTGAATTCATGGCTCATGTATTATGTATCCTCCATTGCAACATGAGATCAACTCCTGACTTTGATCCCCTAAACCAGCTCTGCAATCAACATCTTCCAGGTTAGAATGCTTACTGTGTGTCTGAACTGCTCCTCTGTTCTCAAACCCCCCCCCCCCCCCCTTAACCCATAAAACAATCCTGCCCCCATTTTTACTAAACATAATGAAAAAAAAGATATTTTTATAACCAATTTCTTACTATGATGTGTATGTTCCCATATTTTCTTGAAATATTTAGATATTTTTTTTTAGCTTTTTTTCATTTAAATGTTTTAGTTTTGAAATGTTGTATGCATTTGTCATGTTTTATTTCGTCTTTATCTTCTTAAATGTGTGTATATATTAATGTTATAGTTTTAACTTTTAATTTTAGTTACTTTTTCTTATTTGATCTTTGGATAAAAGCCAGTTATGTTCTGTTCTGTCTAATCGTCTCTCTGTGCTCACTGTATTTTAATGCCAAATAATAAAACTGAATATATTTGATGATGTTGTCAGAACAGGATTAGAAATAATGACTGACATTATCTAACCAGCTCTCCCTTCCAAGCTAGTTCACAAAAATACTAATTTATAATTGGACTAGCTTACACAATATAAGTTTGCTGTGATTTTTCTATATTTGATTTAAAACAATAATATCTGTTTAAACTGAACGGGCTTCTAGACGCTCGCTAGAGCAGATCAGAGAAAGCTATGTTGCGGCGAAGGGTCGTTGGATACATTTGATTATGGGGGTCTACAAAGGTGCTAAATCTAAGTTGGCAATCACGCATCTCTAACACCTCTTTCTCTCTGCAGCGCAGGTCAGAACGCGCACACACACATCAGGAATCTCCACGGCCAATCTCGCTCTCTCTTTTGTTGAGTTTCTGAGTCGCGGATCTTTTTTTTCTTTTTCTCGAATTGGACGCACCAGTGCGCCCTGGGATTTTTGTTAGTCTGAGAAATTAGGTCTCACTCTAGAGCCCTGTTAATAATTACTCTCTATGTGATGTTATTTGACACCGAAAGGCTTAGGATTATGAGTCTCTGAAAGTGTTTTAGATGAATTAGCTGAAAGTGTGCAACATCAGACTCTCTCTCAGAATGCTCGTCTGTTTTTGCTTTTTAGAGATATGATGTGTATGTTCCCATATGCTCCGTGACCGATCTCCAGTTATGTAAGACTCTAGAAGATGAAGATTAGCTCTTCAGAAAGCTTTGCTCGTTTTGTTTCTTGATTTAAAACTCTAGTAGTCCTATGTAAAGGGAGAGTCATACATTTGTTAATGCTCTCAAACTCTCAACAGCAGCGCAGGTTAGAGTGCTCTAAAGATTATCTCGTTCGTTCCTCTCTCTCTCGTTTCTCTCTCTCTCTCTCTCTCTTCTCTCTCTATGTTCTCTCTCTTGTTCTCTCTCTCTCTCTCTCTCTCTTCTCGTTCTCTCTCTCTTTCTCTCTCTCGTTCTCTCTCTCACTCTCTCGTTCTCTTTGTCCTCTCTAAGTATTCTCTCTCTGAGTCTCGTTATTTAATTTGAGATTTTTTCTCTCTCTCGTTCTCTCTCTCTCTCTCTCGACACCACGTTCTCTGAAAGATACTCTATCTGTTCTCTCTCTTCTCTCTCTCTCTCGTTCTCTCTCACTCTCTCTCGTTCTCTCTCTCTCTCTCTCTCTTCGTTCTCTCTCTCTCTCTCTCTCTCGTTCTCTCTCTCTCTCTCTCGTCTCTCTCTCTCTCTCTCTCGTTCTCTCTCTCTCGTGACTCTCATACCTGACAGCGTCTGTGTATTTGGCAAGCACTCCCTCTTTCTTTTAAAACACGTTTCTCTCAACACCTCCATCCGGGGGTAATACCGCTGACGGTAAACGAGTACATGAGCTGTCAGACTCTTCAGAACACACTTTTCTGGTACTTCCTGTGGGGGAACTTGTGTAGGCCTTCGCTCAGAGTCCTGTTTTGTCATAATCTTTACGATCTTTGTCTTAAGAATAAAAGCTGCTTCTTTCGTGTTGTGTAAGCGTCAGTCGCGCTACATGTTTAAGTGTGGACTTAATTTGACACTCATCAGTGACTGATTTGGAACGCTCTGCGTTGGCAGGAACCACATGTAGCCTATCATACTAATAGCACTCCTAATAACACTCCTAATGTGAAGTGCACAAATTGATTCCAATAGAGTTTGTTGCTAAGCTGACATTATAATAGCATAAAAATACTAGGGATGCACCGAAATGAAAATTCTTGGCCGAAGCCGAACAAAATGAAACACTGGGGCCGAATACCAAACACGTTTTTTTCACAATTTTTCTCCCCCATGTAGGCCTATTTTGCAAATTTTTTCACTATTGCATAAATTAAATAGCCAAAATCTGCTTTTTACTCTTTTGTCCTGCTTTACAAACAAATACAAACAATAATTAACACTGAACATTTTTATCTTTACTCTAAAACCAGTAGAACTCTAATCCAGGGATAGGCAACTTCGGTCCTGGAGGGCCGGTGTCCTGCAGAGTTTAGCTGCAACCCTAATCAAAAACACACCTGAAGAAGCTAATCAATGTCTTCAAGATCACTAGAAAGCCACAGGCAGGTGTGTTTGATTAGGGTTGGAGCTAAACTCTGCAGGACACCGGCCCTCCAGGACCGAAGTTGCCTATCCCTGCAGTAAAGCATATGAAGAGTTCATTTGTAAAAACCGATAACTCAATTTTTTTTTTTTTTGTGCATTACAAGTAATATCACTCAAACTGCAGTTGGGTTATTTTGATTAAGTATTAATAACTTAAATACAGGTAAATTACTAATTTTAAATTAATTGAAAGTATGTTTTATTTTCATATTAAAAGTTTGTTTTATAGCAAAGCAGATAACTCCAACAGAATTTTTTTTGGCAAAAGCAGATAACTCCACATTTCATGTTTCAGAGTAAAAACAAAACACTCGTTTAATCTTTGTAATCCCCACAGATGCTATGTAGATGCCTGACAAACGCTGTTGTTGTTTTGATCATAAACTGTATGGATGTGATTACACACAATACACAGAGCTTTTCCCTCATCGTTGTAACGCGCTGCTTTCGCAAGGATCCATGGAAACGCTTCAGCTTTTATTTTCCTTTTTCTCGCTCTGAAGAAGATATCACAGGTTCATCAAGTTCGTCAAAATTATCCATCCTCGATCACTTTTAGTCAGCTTTGATGAAACTCCTCTCAGCTAGCACGTCTTTTCAAAGTGAAAGTAGCCTTGTCACCTGACCTGAATACAGCGTGCTGATTCGCTAAAATGGACTTATCGGCTTCTGTTCACAAACTGTCTTTTCGCTTTTCGGCCGAACAAGGTATTTTCCTATTTCGCGACTTGTCGGCTTCTGTAGTAAAACGTGAACTTGAAAGTGGACAATACCGGCTTTTTTGACAAATCGTGTTTAGGGTTCAAATGACTATGTGGAGAATAATGCACTGCAATTTTTTTTAAAGTGGCGTTTATCGTTTTTTGCAAATTAACTCTTCATATTTTAATTTCATTAAATCACAGCCTGTACAATTTTACAATTGCACTAAGCCATATTGCATATCTCGATATATCGTGCGGCCCTGCTTAACATTAACAACAACGACGACACGCAGTATAGGATGTGAATCTGTCCCATCTGTCTGAAACCCTGTCTGACAAAAAAAGATTGGTATCGGACAGACACTGAGTATCGGATTGGCACATCCCTTACTTTTAGTGTTATATGAGTTTTATTTATAATCACATGCACTGCATGCATAACTCTGCAAACATGTAAAAACAGAAAATATAGCTTGCAGTATAATTAACAAATTAGGTGTTAAAACCATCTTTTTGTTGGAATCGTCCCTTTAGGCAGAGCATGTTTTTTTAATGTTAAGGACTTTTCAAATGACTTGTTTTGGTTGTTTGTATAATGATTCCCACTTTATCTTTATTCTACTTCAAACCATGTTCTTATTACAAATCCATTTAGCTTTGATCCACATCAGAGATATAAATATATGACCTCAGTGATAAAATAATAATATTGTCTGGAAACCCACTGTTATGGTTACCCTAACCTGGTTACCTCATTTTGATAGTATGTTTTTCATAGGCTCGTGGTTTTACAATCCGATCCAGCTAGCTCATGTGTAACGTTATCCATACGTTTGGAATTGCAGCAAATGCATATTTGTCTCAACACGTAGCTGTCGAGTGCTTTCTAAAGCACTGATTCTGATGTTTATTGGATCCAGATATAATCTGCCGTCCCTGTGAGGTTGCATGCATGGTAAGAAGGAAAAGAGGCGTGTGGTTTGGGGGTCTCGGCCCCCACCGGAGAGCAGTCAGTGTTCCACGGATTCTAGGAAAAGCTGTTTGCTCAGAGTCCAGATATTCACACATGAGGTAAATCTACTCCTGTCCCCTCCCATTCCTATATAGAGAGGAGAGGAGGGTCTCGATATAGTACATGCTGTCCTTTTCCTTTAAGGAAAGGTCCTGGTATTTTGAGGAAATGGTAACCACCTGTGGTCACCTACCTCGTCGAGATCACAAAAACTTGAGTGATTTTTCAGCTTTTTGTAACGGACCAATCTTCATTTATGCTTTGGGTCATATTTGGTGATATTTTTAAATTAGAACACATGCTGTGTTCACCTATGACTCTGATATCTTCTGATATGATACATAAGTTTGTGTGATATTAACTAAAAAAACAATATATATATATATATATATATATAGACACATTTTCTGCCCCATATCTTGAATTTTGTGATCATTCTTAGTAAGGCTGTGCAATTACAAATGCTTTAAAAAAAATCTATAATAATCTGATTCAGCAAAATTATGTTGTTGCCTATAAATATAAATATTGCTACGAGCATGCAATGCCGTGGTCAGTTAAGACATGAAGTTACCAAAAAGGCGATTAAAGCTGCCTTAAAACTGTACATGCATATAATGTTATACAGTATCTCACATAAGTGAGTACACCCCTCACAATTTTGTACATATTTTATTATACCTTTTCATGTGACAACACTGAAGAAATTACACTTTGCTACAATGTAAAGTAGTGAGTGTACAGCTTGTATAAGTGTGTGTGTGCAGTGTGTGTGTGTGTGTGTGTGAGATTCAGTGAAGACAGCGCATTAGTTTAGAACACTTCTAATTTTTTTTTTTTATTTGGAGAGTGCGTTAATTTGTGCAATGATAACCTACCAGCAATGTTAAGATTATTGTTTAATATATTGAGTACATTACAATATAAATGTATTAGAACGAGTACATTATTAATGGGCTTAAAAACAAGATGCAAATAATCAGAATATTTTACCTGGTGGAAGTGCCCAATGTAAACATTAAACATATGCTATTACCTATATTGTACTGTGGTACGGTTATGGAGGCCCTTCATAATGCAGAGGTCAACTGCTGCTCTGCCTATAGCTAGCAAGGGCCCTATAGTATGCAGTGTTTAATAAACAGCTGTTTTACTAAATTATTCGGAGGTGAAATTCAGTGCAGTCCCGTATCGTGATGTGTATCGTATCATGGCCTCCGTATCGTGATACATATCGTATCGTGACTTAGCTGGTGATACACAGCACTAATATATATATTACAATTTATCTATAGTGAATATCTTATATATTGCCCTGTTAACCTGAACTGTTCTTTTGTTGTTTTAAAAATTACAGATTAAGCAGACTACAAATAAACACGCCTATGATTTCCTCTTTGGCCTGTACTTTTCATTTCTCACGTAACCTTTTCTATTTCTCTCTTTCCGCTGGATGGAGTCCAGGAATCCCTCCACAGCTTTCTTCCAAGCCTTCCAGTCTGGCAGTAGGCTGCAGGACTCAAAGATGACCTGTGATAGGTACAGTAATGGGACGGCCCCTGGTGTGAAGGCTGCATGGGCCAGGCATGGCTAGAGGCTTAAACAGTGCTTTTTGCAGTGGAGCTCAGCGCAAACATAACTAGAGATGCACCGATTGACCGGCCAGTGATCGGAAACTGGGCGATTTCTCGCATGACCGGCCCGGATCGGTGACCGGCCGGTCAGTCTCACGTCTTGCTGATTCCTAGCCGATCCTATTATTGCCAGCGGCGCAGGCAGAGACGTCACAGCACATGCGCAAACTTCACAGTAGATATCACAGTCGCGAGTATACATGTCGTTTCGCGTGATAATTATTCTAATTTTAATGGCATTTAGTGTAAATGGCGACTGATAATGTATTTATTTCGTGCCAGATGAGGCTTGAACAGCCTGAGTGAGTGTGTGTGAGAGAGACAGCACATACAAAGTTACTCACAGAAATGTATAGATGCATACTGCGGTAGAAAAATAAATCAAATATATTTACAAAATATGATTCAGGTAAGCAACATTAGACGGCCATGATGTTTCCCCGAATAACAATATCAGCATGACTGCAATGTGACATTGATTTTATACAATAGTATTTCAATAAACAAGAAGTTAAAATTAAGTGACTTAGATTTTAGACGAAATACTGACTAGTTGCGATCAAAGCCACAGCAGAACTGTTGTGTGTCTCTGAGCAACACACAGCGGTGTTTGGTTACTGAATGAATCCAGGTGTTTGAATGAATCGAGTGAGTCAGTGATTCAGTGGCCCATTCATAAGGACAGCCAATTGACTCGTTTCTGAATGAATCAGCCGTGAATGAATCGTGGCCATTCATGAGTCTCGTTTCTGAGTGCCGTTTGATTCAGTGGCCCATTCATAACGACAGCCAATTGACTCGTTTCTGAATGAATCAGCCGTTTGAATGAATCGAGTGAGTCAGTGATTCAGTGGCCCATTCATAACGACAGCCAATTGACTCGTTTCTGAATGAATCAGCCGTTTGAATGAATCGATGAATCCCATTCATAACGAGTGAGTCAATGTGATTCAGTGGCAGTGATTCATTCATAACGACAGCCAATTGACTCGTTTCTGAATGAATCAGCCGTTTGAATGACTCGTTTATCGAGTGAGTCAGTGAGTTCAGTGGCATTCAAACGTGGCTGAATGAATCCGTTTTGATTCATAACGACAGCCAATAACGACAGCCAATGACTCGTTTCTGAATGCCGTTTGAATCAGCCCCATTCATAACGTTTGAATGCCGTTTGAATCGAGTGAGTCAGTGATTCAGTGGCCCATCATAAGGACAGCAATTGACTCGTTTCTGACTCAGCGTTTGAATGAATCTGAACGTGGCCCAATCATAATGACCGTTTTCTAAATGAATCAGCCGTTTGAAGTGATTCGAGTGAGTCCCATTCATAACGGCATTCAATGCCAATTCATAACGACACATTTTGAACGAATCTCGTTTCTGAGCCGTTTGCCGTTTTTGAACGAATCGAGTCAGTGATTCAGTGGCAGTGATTCATTCATAACGACAGCCAATTGACTCGTTTCTGAATGAATCAGCCGTTTGAATGAATCGAGTGAGTCGGTGATTCAGTGGCCCAGAACGACAGCCAATTCATAACGACAGCCAATTGACTCGTTTCTGAACGAATCAGCCGTTTGAATGAAGAGCCCATTCATAACGGCAGTGAGTCAGAACAAGCCGTGATTCAGTGGCAGTGATTCCATTCATAACGACAGCAATTGACATTTCTGATCAGCCGTGACTCGTTTAATGTGGCCCAATAACGAATCAGAATGAATCCGTTTGAATGAATCGTAATTCAGTGGCCCATTCATAACGAATTAATTTCTGATAAATGACTCGCTCATAACGACAGCCAATAAAACAGATTTGAATGAATCGGTTGAATTTGTCGCTACCTATTGGTGGTTTAGTCATATTTAAAAGTATCATTGCATTTTTTCAACATTTATTTGTATGTTTTAAAAAAGATGTAAAACATTAATCTTATAAAAGTATTTATGCATTTGAAATGTTGCAGTGTAAATGCATCACCTAGCTTTATACTGTGTGTAAATGTGTCACTTCAGATGCAGCTGTTTCCTCAGCAGTGGAAATATAGAGTTTGTTAATACTAATTTCATTTGAATGGTAAAACTCTACAGTTTTTTATTATCCTAACTTAATTTAAACAAAGTAAGAATTTGATGTGAAAGATGACGCATTTAATAAGGTTAGGGCAAAGAAACAACCATTTGTAAACAGTGCGAAATCACATATTTTGTTACATAAAGCAACTCATTTTAAGTTAAATATATCTTCATCTTTCCAGTAACAGAGCACTTTATTTTAGAGTTGTTTAAGTGAGAGAAAATCTGTAACTCAGTCCAGATTGGGGGAATTGTAATGTTTAATAATTAATTTTATGTAAAAAAAAAATGTTTTTGTTGAAATTTGCATATTTTTGTTTGTATATGCTGTCAATTATAGTTCTTAGAAAGAAAATCGGAAACAGCAAAAATCGGTATCGGCAGGTCACACTTCCAGGAAATCTGAATCGGCCAAGAAAATTGCAATCGGTGCATCTCTAAACATAACACCGTGTTCATACGCAAATTGCAATATTGATGAATGTGGGCTAAAATTTGATATTGAATCATGTTTCAAAAACATAGCTTTTTCACTAACACAATTAATTAGCAGAGTGTTGGGCTGCAAGGCTTTTATACAGCAGAGTGCCACCGTGTCCCTCCACGTTTTCAGCAGCATTTGTTCCTGAAGGATTTTATAATTAAGGGTTACACTTTATTTTACAGTTTGTGTTCTTACAGTGTACTTACCCAAGAAACACTGGGTTGTATAAATTAACTACGTGGGTTCAGGGTCAGTAACTAGTTATCACACAGTTATTGTAATTGCTATAATAATAGTACATAGTGTTAGAAGGCACCCGCCGGCCCAAAAGCGGAATGGTCGAAGGTTTAATGCATGTTCGGTCTTTTACTTGCGCCTCTGAATTTATCTGGATTTAGTTTCAATTCTAGTCTAGCCCCGTGTACAATCTGACTCCAATTTCAAGTGATCATTAAATTTAGGCAACATTCTTAATTAAAAACAGATCACAGATATCAATTGTATATTATTTTAGATATTTTATTATTCTAGACATCCCATACTTTCAGTTATCTATTCACTGGGGACCTAAAGTCTCATAGAGTCTCACGCCCCGGGTTTTTGCGTAGATCTCACGGGCAAAAAACTCTCCAGTCTGATGTTAGTCAGAGGGTGTGGGTAGACTAATACCTAATTGTCTGCCGCCAACTGCTTGCTTATGGCTAAAAGTGTAGTTTACTTAATCTTTTCCCGTACAACTTGCTAACACCAGTGATAGAGAGAAATCTGAGGTCTCCGATGACGTGCCTACTGCTCCGTTCATTCATGAACCTTCAGTTTGACCTATCCTGGCCGTAGATTTGCGCTAACAAAAGCCTCCTCAGTCAAATAGTCATAATGATTTCAGGACAGTTCAGAATAAATCAAATATAACAATTCATTATTAGTCAGGTAAAAACTTGTCTTGCCAATTGCATAGGCTAATTAAACCATAAGAAGCCTATTCAAAAATAAGAAAATACCTAACATCGGTTGTTCAAAGATGTAAAAAAGTATACCTGACTTCAGAAAGATACATAGCATGGAGTAGGGTTGTAACGATATACCGGTATGACGATATAAACACGTACGGTTATCATACCGTGTACATTTGCTTATCTACGGTATTTGGAGAAAATAAAAGATGCAGTATCTCACCTGCGCCTAGGCAACAACTTTCCACTTAACTGTTCTCTTGCTCCACCACACGTGCAGCGGAGACAACATCAGAGACAGAGGCTGTTATCTCTAATCTCTATCCCACGTCCAAATATAAATCTAAATGGGCAGTATGAGAATACTTTGGATATAGAAAAGATGAACGCTTATTTGTCGTCGAGGACAGACACAGTTCACAAAAACTGGTCGCGCAGCTGCAAAAAGAGGAAATACATTGAACATGTTTACCTATATTTCAGAACACCATCGCTCCGTGAAGATGCAGTTATGTCCCATTTATAACTTAAGGTTAAAGTCTTATGATGTCCGTGATGCGGCGTGAATCCAGAATCCACTCATGACAATGAATCTTCAATGCAGATGTCACACAAAACGCTCGGTTTGATGAATAAATCAAAAACAGAGCTGTCAAATCACTACATGGTCTAGTGTCTGTGATTATTAAAGCGAAAAAAACACTGCTATATAAAAATATAATCTGTTTGTTTTGTGTTTCTCTCTGTGAGTGAGCGGCGTTGTATCATGTACTACATACTCAAGTATACGCGCTGGCGCCGCTCATAGTGTTTAACAGCGCCTGCTGTCTCACTATCTGAGGACAAACACTGAGAGTTAATTAATAATCCTTTCATCATTTTATTTGAGAGAACCATTGTGAAATACACGCAAAGCTCTTCACTACTACCGTCTTCTTCTGTGATTTGCGGCAGCTTAGACGCTTCAAATGCGTATTACTGCCCCCTTCAGTTCACTACTACCCGTCAAAATAAAAGTCCGCTTTTTAACTTGAAGAAATTGACAGAAATGATAACTGTACTATAATGTAGCCTACTTCTAAAATAATAATTTATAGAAACACTTAATGAATATAATTTCCCCCTCATTTTTATTTAGTAAATCTCTGTTGTGCAGCCCTTTACGAAAGCATAAAAGGGTAAAAGTTATTTTCATTTGATTACATTTTAAGACATTAAATTGTTAAAGCTTTATACATTAATTTCATTACCACCATTTTTATAGTATATTTGTATTATATCATAAAAGTACAGAATCCATTAAAAGAAAGTCAAACCAGAATTTATGATTTGTTATGAATTATTAATGATGAATTTAAGTTGTTAAACTAATATATAATCAATGATTAAATTTACTTGATTGTTTTTGATTAATGAAATTTGAATAAGCACATGCTTCCAAACATTTGTTCAACCAAAGAAAAAACTGTTTTGATACCGTATTTTTTTATATACCGTATACCATGATACCGTGAAACCGTGATATGTTCTGAGACGATTATCATACCGTCAAAATCTCATACCGTTACAACCCTAGCATGGAGCATATGAAATACACTGATCTGGCTACAGAAACATGACTGATTTGCAGCCTTCCCTTAAATACTCCCAGAACAAAAGGGCCGTAAACATTTGTTCTCTGCCCCAAAACATCTGTGTATTGTGGATGAGAAACCTCAGTAGGAGCTGTTCTCGTTCCCCAAATGGTCACACCTGTAGAGCAATGTTTATCAGATTTTGAAAGGAGACCGCCCACAACAGAAGTACAGAGTTAACTTAAGTTTTCAATATTTCTCATAATACAAGTGACTACTGTGAAATTGAGACCATTTTACCAGTCGACCTTTAAAATGATACCAAACATGAACGGTTTACACTCATGACTTCTGAAGATATAGTAAATATTATGTAAGAGTAGCAACTTGAGTTCTTGGCATTTCTTTGTCAGCTTTCAGTGACCGGGACCATGAGCCCAGGAGGAAAGGATGGGTGAATGGTCTTTCTCTCAGATCTTCTTGTCTGATGAGATCACAGCCTGATTGAAGAGTTTATTGTTTTGTGGCAGGACATTTGCATTGTAAGAGCTCCTGAGTGTCTGGCTTGATCTACAATCTCTTTGGAGATCTCTTCTCCAGATTTGTTTTCTGTTTTATTGCATGGCATCTGTGAGTTCCTGAGTTTTGTCTTCATGAGGAAGTAATTTAATAAAGGAAACAATTTCACTCCTTTCATAGTATGTACATGCTAGGGAACGACTTCTGATTTTTTAAAGTCGACTTTTATGTGATGAAAGTCAAGTCGAAGTCGACTAGTCGCTGATGACGTCATTAATGAACAAATAAGTCTGGAGCTGTGACAAACACCTCGTGCACAGATATGAAATATGACAGCGCTGCCCACTTGACTATTGCACCTATAACAGCTTATTTTTATCAGTTCTTTAGTCTTTGGGTCGTTATATTTCTCACAGATTCCTGCTCGTTCTAAATCAGATACAGATAAAGTAGTACAGTAAAGATTACAGCTTTAATAAGCTATTTTACCGAGAAATCACAGAACACTGTTGACAATACATTTTTGTGCTGAATATTCTGTCTTTGTGCGCGAATGCGCGTTCTGTGCGCGCGATCTGTCTGTAGTCTATGTGTGTGCGTACGCGTGCTGTCGCAGCGCATTATACGTGCTACTGTCTGTAGATGTGTGTGCGATCGCGCGTGATGTAACTGTCTGCCTGCGCGTGACGCGCTACTGTCTGTAGTCTGTGTGTGCAACGCGCGTGATGTATTGTACGTGCTACTGTCTGTAGTCTATGTGTGTGCGATCTGCGCGTGATGTATTGTACGCTTGCTGTACTTGTGTGTGTGATCTGCGCGTGATGTTTTGTACGCGCTACTGTCTGTAGTCTATGTGTGTGTGAATGCGCGCTATGTCTGTAGTCTATGTGTGTGTGATCTGCGCGTGATGTATTGTACACTGTCTGTAGTCTATGTGTGTGTGATCTGCATGTTTGTACGCGCTGCTGTAATGTGTGTGCGTTACAGTGCAGCAGCGCATTAGATTAGAACGTGATTAACTTACCTGTACAATAAACTGTTTAAAACCTGCATTCTGCCGTTCAATTTCCAGGGATGCGCATTCAGAGTATGAATTAGTTTGTAATTTTAACTGTTTGGAAACGGAGCGTAAATGTGGATTTATTATCTATTGCGCCCTCTATAGGACCCGCGACTAGTCGACTTCAAGCTTAAAGCGTCATGGCAGAGCACTGAAGTCCACTAGTCTGTGCAACCCCTAGTACATGCAGAACAGGACTGTAAAATAAAGTGCTACTGATTTAAGTTGAAGCACTTTAAGTGATTTGATATTATTTATGTGTACATTTTAGAGGTGTTACAGTACACAAAGATGTGGTTCGATACGTACATCGGTTTTGACGTCATGGTTCGGGATGGTTTCAGTACAGCAGGGGGACAAAAACTTAAACAGTTTTTTTGTAATTAAACAGTGGTTTACTGAACAAATTGCTCTTTCTTTAAATAAATTCAATTATAATTAACATTTTCTTGGAGATAAAAATCTACCTCAGCTTATGCTCTTAACTAGGCCTATAGGGAGCCTTTTTACATTACTATAAGGTTACCATTAACAACTACGCCCATAACTAACTTATTTAATTACTATTTATTTTAGAATAATATAATCAACAGCAGTTTGAACTTAATACAAGAGTGTTGTAAACAAAACCGCATCTCCGCCATTCATACATTCTGAAGATGCGTTCACACCTGAAGCGAATAAATCGTGCTATTCGCGTGTAGTTGGACGGTTGAACATTTTGAGTTTACTCGCTTCATTCGCGCGTGAAATTCACTACACAACAGACGCGAATACGCGTCATGGGAGGGGCTTCTGCCAGGCAGCTCCAGTCTTGTTGCAAAATGTACTCCTGTTTTTGTAAAAGTACGAAGTAGTATCGTACAGCTCCGGGTACCCACATACAACCACGATTAATTTGTCCTCCATTGTTTGTTTCGGATTTTCAGCCTCCGCTCGTAATGATGTCACTGCTAGAGCAAGCTCCTCCTGATTGGTTTAACGCGGCACGAATATCCGCCAAAGTTCAGACTTTTCCAACTCGCACGATTTGCGCGAATAGCGCCGCAGGATTGTCTATCGCGTCTTTGCATTGACTTAACATGTAAATCATTCGCGCGCAACGCTTCATTCGCGTCTGGTGTTAACACACCTTCAGGCTAGCGGAACATGCAGGATAAATATTTAAACGTTTTTTGCATTTTAATATTCACATACATTAGTTAATTTCTTGATTCCAATTAAGTGACAGACCTTCGTCTATTCATCCAAAAATTGACCAATTCCGTGGTATTCCGTGCTATAGAGTAAATTCGTTTTTTATGAATGGACTCCGCCATCCTGTCCGCATTAATCTGAAACCATATGACCCTAGAAATATAAGCACACTTCAGAACAGTTCGGTTTGCCCTGTGTGTAGTGTTTTAAAGAGTTGCAGGGCTGACATCATGTCACAGGGTCTCTCTCTCTCTCTCTCTCTCTCTCTCTCGCTCTCTTCTCTCTCGCTCTCTCTCGCTCTCTCTCTCTCTCGCGCTCTCTCTCTCGCTCTCTCTCTCTCTCTCTCTCTCTTCTCGCGCTAATCTGCTCGCGCTCTCTCTGATGTTGCTCATGTGTGGTGAGAGGATGGTTTCATATGTGAAGCTCTCTCGTATTTAATTCTCTCTGAGTATAAAAAGGTGCTCTCTTCTCGCTCTCGCTCTCTCTCTCGCGCTCTCTCTCTCTCTCTCTCTCTCTTCTGTCTCTCTCTCTCGTCTCTCTGTCTCTCTCTCTCTCTCTCTCTGTCTCTGTCTGTCTCTGTCTCTCTCTCTCTCTCTCGTGTGCCTAAATGGGTTCTCAGATACCAAAATTGGGTACCGAATGATTTAATGTGAATCGGTACTCTGTAGTACCGACGCAATTCGGTCGGTACCCTCAAAAGTCCTGAGTTCGGTACCCAGCCGTAGCGTTTATACAGCGATCTGTCTCACCAAATCAAAGAGCATCAAAAAATTGACATAATTTGAAAGATGAAACTGTTTCTTATCAAAAGTAACAATATATAAAACTGGAAGTTTCCAACGAAGTTCCACTCATGCAGTGGTTAAAGCAATGCTGTATTTGTTCAGTACATATGTGTACCGTTACACCCCTAATATATATACTTTGTATTTTAATTAGTATTTTTAATATTTTTTTTACTTTGTGGCAATGTGATCTCTCTTCTGAGTCAGCTCTGTTTCTTGACAATATCCTTACGTTCTTACCTCACAGCATCTTGTTTTTAAAGACAAGAATAAGACAATCGATCCTTTGTTTGCACGGACAAGCCTGCCTTTAAATACCTTTGCTCGAGGTTATCAGCTGCCATTGCTGTGGTCTTGGATATGTCTCAAGACTGGATCTAATTTGTCAGTCGAACAAGTTCCCCAACATGCTGTTTCCTTCGGTGCAAAGATCCTGTTTAAAATAGTCTTTGGGTCAGTATCTGACTCTGTGAGATGAGATGCCTGTCGCTGCTTTTGTGTGGATATTAAAGAGCACACACACTCTTTGTATATGTTTGTGTGGCCTGAAGTGTGTGGCCTTTTTCATCACTTTTGAACTTCTTGACCTTTGAGACTTTATAGTTCTTCAGCAGTTATGAGTGCATGTGTACGTGGGTATGCTTGTGAAAGTTAGCATTACAACAACTTGGAGAGCAATTTAGTCCCAAATTGTGTCAGTGGGATTTTGTGCTAAATGCATTTCCTCTTAAATGGATCTTTTATGGTTGATGCTTATCTGCTTTTCCTGTGCAAGTAAAAGTACAGAATGTCTCTAAATCCGTGTCATCATTTGCTGTCAGGGTCTACATGTGTAGATTCTGCTTCAGTGCAATGGATGGATAGATGGGTTCAGAAAAACAGCAACCGCATGCAAAAATATGCATAAATAATAAACAGTACAAAATAGAACATTATTAATAAGGAGACAAATTAAACTCTATGGTCTGGTTACCTTTTACTCTGATAAATGTTGAGACATTCACAGTTTATTCCAGATTGGGATTGGTTTATTTATTTTTATACTTTGTGAAAGAGACTTCAAAAAAGATCGATTTTATAGAGATCGACCGATATATCGTACCGATTTATGCATTTTAGACATAATCGTATCGGTTTAAAATAAAAAAATGTTTTGTCACACTAACACAATTTAAAATAACTAGCTGTGAAATTTTCTCTGTATTTAAACCCATCCAAGTACACACACACACACACACACACACTTCTTTGAAACGCTAATTATATTAACATTTACTATAGCCTTATTTCACAAATAAACATCTAAATAAATACATCTGGGCATCTAAATTAATTTTTATTTTATCCACAAGCATGCTGATATATTCTGTGTAAATAGATAAACGCCTGTCAGCATTTCATAATTTATAATGCAAAAACTTTTAATAATTCATAAAACAGTTAAGAAATGCAATAAAATACGTGTTTTGTTTGTTATAGTTAATTTCAATATTCCAGAGAATATTATCGTGAATTATTCTTCACTCTTTAGATTAAACCTTTTAAACCTAAAACGATTTAAAATGAAGTTGATATGACCCGTCCTCTCTCTTTCTCTCCATTTGAAAACATTAGCATTAATTTGCATGTTAATTCAGTGTTGTGATGATGCTTTTTAAATAAAATGTTTTTATTGTTGTATATTTCAAGATTAAATTTTACTGAAAGAATGTTAATTTTCCTTGTTTGTTGTTGTTAAGATGACTGAGGGAAAAACAAAAGTGAAGAATGGACTTCACTCAGATTTATTTACTTTATAACAGTAAATAAATATCGGTTCTGCAATCGGTTATCGGTATCATGCAAATAATCGGTACTTTAAAATAATATCGGGTGATCTAAAAGAGACATCAAGGTTTATTTATTAGACCGTATTAAAAATTATAATTTTAAAATACGGCGCCAGTAGCCTCGTGGGCAGCATGCTGATATATAGCGCCGTTGCACTTCAGGCGTCCCAGCTCGTGGACCTTTCCCGATCCCGTCCTCTCTCTTTCTCTCCCACTTTGCATCCCGTCTAAATCACTGTCCTTTCCTACTAAATGCAGAACATGGCAAAATCAAAACACTTTAAAATAGCTGTTTTCTATTTGAATATGGTTTCAAATGTAATTTATTCGTGTGACACAACTGTGAGTTTTCAGCATCATTACTCCAGTCTTCAGTGTCACATGATCTTCAGAAATCATTTTCATATGAGGATTTGCTGCTCAAGAAACATTACTTATTATTATCAATGTTGAAAATAGTTGTGCTGCTTCATATATTTGTGGAAACCTTAATAAAAAAAATCTGGAGTTTTTTTTTTAATAAGTTCAAATGAACCAAGAAAAACTTTTTTTAACATAAATATCTTTACTGTCACTCTCAATAAATGTGTGTGTGTGTGTGTGTGTGGTTGTGTGTGTGTTGTGTGTGTGTGTGTGTGTGTGTGTGTGTGTGTGTGTGTGTGTGTTAAAAAAATGTGGTGTAACCCAACACTTGTGTGAACGTGTGTGTGTGTGTGTGTGTGTGTGTGTGTGTGTGTGTGTGTGTGTGGTGTGTGTGTGTGTGTTGTGTGTGTGTGTGGTGTGTGTGTGTGTGTGTGTGTGTGTGTGTGTGTGTGTGTGTGTGTGTGTACACCGAATGTATTTGTGTGTTTGTTGTGAGTGAAGTTGTGTAAGTCTTGAGTTAACTTCAGACTCCTCCCTCTTTGGACAAAAAGCCCTGTATAGTATGAGATGGAGGCTGCGCCCCACACACAGCACTGTACTCCACTGTACTGTTAGCACTGACTGGTGTTTAGTCGTGGATATGAGGAGCAGACTGACTCACACTGCTGCTCCACGAGCCGTCCGGTTTCCGTGTGTGTGTGTGTGTGAAGGAAGTTTGGAGAAAGAAACAGAAACAGTGCTACTTGTTGTTTTTTCTTTAATGTGCAGGTTTTAAACTTCTGCTAAATGGATATGATGTATTTGTATGCTACAGATCTATTGAATAAGACTTTATTTTTTTCTAATTGCAGCGCCTCTGGAGCAAGTGTGGTTGCCATCGATAATAAAATAGAACAAGCAATGGTAAGTGTTTCATTTTATGTATTTATGTACTCTTCATTTCTATTTATTATTTTGTATACACATATATATATTTATTTTTAATTAAAACATTTAAATAACACAGCCGTGCATCACAGCCCTGCAAAAAGTAAAACGATTTTCAAATGATATATATATATATATATTATGCATCAGCTTTAATGCCAAAAGATTTGTCAAGTTTCAAAAATGTTAATCACAAAACACAAAAATAATTCTGTGTATAATTTAAAATCTGCAAAAAAATGATAAAATACTCAATTTAATGTCAAAGTACTTTACATAAACACAATTTTAAAAAGCACTTTTTCACAAAATCTGTAATTTGCTGTTGTTGAACCCACAAATGTAGCAGATTTGATCTGGATCATGTTTGCATTTTAACGGGCCATAATTCTAACATTAAATTCAGGATGAGGCATGAAATAATGTCTTCAGAATCATCCACACCTCTGAAAATCTGCTGAGAATTGAACAAATCCTCATTATCTGGCTCAGCAGAAGATGGGAATTATGTATTTGTGGCAGTGCTTCTGTTGATCAAGAGATAATACAAGACGACTTCACCTTAAAAACAGCTGTCGTCGGCAAACATGCTACAAAAAGCTTATTTTGAGAAAAACATGACGTGCTAGGTTTAAAATCAGCATCCCAAAGTTGGTACGAAACAAGTTTAGGATTTTATTCAGTGGTATCATTGCACGGCAGTGTACACTCTTAAAAATAAAGGTGCTTCACGATGCCATAGAAGAACCTTTAACATATGAAGAATATTTCTGTTTCACAAAAGTTCTTTGTGGAACCAAATTTTTTTATTTTTTTGTGGCATCACTGTGAAAAACCTTTTAAGCACCTATTTTAAAGAGTGTGATAGTTGGGGGGGGGGCTTGACAAATGTTGGTTCTGTTACTGTTTTCTGAAATGCTGTCATGTTTTGGCACCGTGACGCAGGATTTAGTGAAAAGCCATCTGATGTACGCTGTGCGGGAGGAGGTGGAGGTGTTGAAGGAGCAAATCAAGGAGCTCTTCGAGAGAAACTCTGTGCTGGAGCGAGAGAACGCAGTGCTCAAGTCTCTGGCCAACAGCGAGCAGCTCTCTCAGCTCCCCATCCAATCCAGCTCCAGCGCTCCCGTCCCGGGCCAAGCCCAGCCCCACCCAGCCTTACCTCCAGCTGGACTCCAGCCAGAGCGCAGACCCCCTGCCCCGACAGACACAGCCCAGCGTCACCTCGGCCTGAAGCAGCAGAACCCACGGTCGCCACTGCACCCCCCGCCCCAGACCAGCTGGAGAAATTGTGAAGAGAGTTATTTTTTTAATAAAGAGAATCCAGCTATGTAAGAGGTCTATTTTTTAGCATTGCAGTTTTCACGTAAGAAGCGAGAGTCTATTTTCAGAGCGTGATTTCCATTCACCAGTCAGCTCAATTGTACTGTTTGTTATTTATTATAGGGCTGCTATTTTCCGAGAGGAACAATATGACAGCACCCTTCGATCCGACAGCCGTATATCGATCATCAATGCAAGCGTAAACCGTGACAGAGTAGCAGTGGGTAGAGTTTAAACACTAACAGCGACGTTTCTCTGTGGATTAAGAATGTGAACCTGGTGTGAATGTACATTGTGTATAGTGTAAAGATAAAAAGAGCGTAACAAGTTTGTGGGCACAGATCTAAACTGAATCCTCAATGGTCTACCCTGATGAAGAAAGCGTGTAGGATGTTGGAAAAGAAGTCCGTTGCCATTCTCTCCCGCCCCCTAACCCTGATGTCTCATGTTTTTGGGTCGGGATTTAAAAGAAAAATAACTGTGAAGTTGTTCAACCTACTTTGTAACCAAAGATTCAAAGCGGTGTATTTTATTTTTTATGCACACTCTATGTATTTTTTTTGTTGTTTTTTTTGTTCCTCACAACCTTTTTTGTTGCTTTTAGGCATGTTCTGCATGATCTGTCAAAGTCAAACCACTTTCTTACCTCATGTGTATTGGGCACTCGTATTGTAATAGTCTGTGAATAGTGTCGGCGGGGGAAGGAGATAAAACAGACTAGTGTGGGACGCACTAGCCACAGAAAATGAAGTGAGCCATGTTTAGTTCATTTAAATGGCGTTTGAATTTCATACGCCAATAGATTTGTTACTTTGCTCATTTTAATGTATTTAAATAAATGCAATATTCAAATTACAAAACTGTTTAGGAGTATTTGAATCAGTGCACTGTAGAAACGGTGTGAAGTTGTCTGTGACGCTCTTGGTTCAGCTTTATGAATTGTGATGATTATTTCCACACTTGAAGACTCACATGCTTTCACCGGAGGCAGTGACTTCCCCTCATTGAGAGGAAACAGGACGGATCTACCTTCATGTGTGGGCTACTGACACATACTCTTATATGTTGTAAGACTACTACATGTACAATTCCAGGCACAAAAAGACCCCTGATTGATTGAATTAAAAAGGAAAAAAATACAGATTTTTAGCCATCGTACCTGATTTATGTGCTTGCTATAAAAGACCGTCATAAAACTGGATACAAACATACCTTACACTGTTACATGGCAGAAATATGCAGCTATTTTCATATGATCCAGCTAAGTAGTCGAAAGCTAAATTTAGATACAGGTGCATCTCAGAGAATTAGAATATGGTGTAAAAGTTCACTTTTTCTTGTAAATTATTGCAAAAAGTGAAACTTTCATATATTTTAGATTCATTACATGTAAAGCAAAACACTTCAAACGTTTTTGTTGTTTTAATTTTGATGATTAGAGCTTACAGCTAATGAAAGTAAAAAATCAGTATCTCAAAATATTAGAATGTTTCCAAAGATCAATCAAAAAAAGGATTTGCAAAACAGAAAAGTTCAAGTTCTTTAAAGTATATTAATTTATGCACTCAATACTTGGTTAGGGCTCCTTTGGCACAAACTCCAGCATCAGTGACGTGTGGCGTGGAAGCGATCGGCCTTCAGCTCGTCTGTATTATTGGATCCATCGTTTCTCATCTTTCTCTTGAAAATATCTTATAGATTGCAGATGGGCTTCAGGTCAGGCATGTTGTCTGGCCAATCAAGCACAGTAATATCCATGGTCAGTAAAGCACTTGGAAGTGGTTTTGTCACTGGGCAGGTGCTAAAGTCCTGCTGGAAAATGAAATCAGCATCTCCATAAAGCTTGTCAGCAGAAGGAAGCATGAAGTGCTCTATAATGTCCTGGTAGATGACTGCGTTGACTGTGGACTTCAGAAAACACAGTGGACCAACACCAGCAGATGACATGGCAGCCCAAATCATCACTGACTGTGGAAACTTCACACTGGACTTCAAGAAACATGGATTCTGTGTCTCTCCAGTCTTCCTCCAGACTCTGGGACCTTGATTTCCAAATTAAATGAACAATTTACTTTCATCTGAAAAGAGGACTAGGATCTTTTATTTTAAGAGGAAACGCCCACATTTCTAAGAATTTTCTTAGAATTTTGTTACTAGGAGCAACTCTTAGCTCTAAGATTTTTCATGAATACGGGCATTTCCTCTTAAAATTAAAGAAAAGATCCTAGTAAAGAAAAAAGTAATTCAGAAAGCATCTTAACCCTTAAAAGAGGTCTTAAGGTCCAAACTTCTTAGGAGTATGAACGAGGACTTTTAAGAGGCTTAAGAGTTTCTTTAGCAGTGGAGAAAATGAACGAAACATGAAGAGGGAGAAGAAATGTGTTGCACACAATGCATGACAGTCAGTTAATAGACGAGTCATTTAAACAGTACTTTTACCCCCTCTTTGCTGATTAATATAATGTAGCGATCCAGTATCTAAGCTATTTTATTAATGAAAGTCTCTGAGTAGCGTTGACAACAAGTTTCTGTCCTCCTAAATCGATCTCGAGCTCACAAACCAAAATAATATTATATAACATGATTTTCTCAGATCATATGTATAATCAGATGAATAAAGATTATTAAAATTATTAAGTATGGATGAGAGTGAATTACAATAATAGTTTAGTTTATTCCCCTCATTAGTAACAGTGTCGTCTGTGGGATAAATAAAGTTAATATTAGTGTTATATTAATAATACTTAATTAACATTGTGATTTGTCATGTTATAGTATTATTCATAAGTTTAAAAAACTTTCACCATCTTTTCAAGTTCTGTACTTCAGGTCCAAAAGAAATGTTGAAATATTATACAAAATGAAAACACCATAAACATTTGTGATCTATTTCCATTTGTTATTTTCAAAAGAGAAATACTGACTGATGTTTTCAGAGCAGAGGCCACCTTTTTAATTTTAATAGAAGAGATGGACTTTTTTATTCTTTAGTATTATTATTTTATGCTGTATTATTGGTTACTGTGTTATTTCTGTTTCAAAAGGCAGCAATAAATAACACTTTAATATCTAAAGAGTGTTTATGTGATTTTAAGTTGTGAAATTAATAAGTGCATAATAATCGTAATAACTGTGAATATTCCTCAGACTATAATCGTACCAATAAAAGCTATAATCGTTGCATCGGAGTAGCTGCGAGCTCTGCTCTTCTTCTTGTGTGACGGTGTCAGAGTTAAGCTGCAGTACTGCCACCTGGAGCTCAACCAGGTACTGCCGCTGGAGTATTTACATGTGGCGTTATCATAAAGGGCAAACTATACTTCACTTTGTACGCGTACGCGAGGGACAGCGTACTGTGCGCGTGACGCAAATGTCAACAGAATAGTACGCGCACCCCCGGATTTTTACGCGCAGGTCGCACATGCGCATTACATTTTCTTGCAGTAATTAGTTTATCCGCAAGGTGTAAACGCTACCGTGAGGGTTTTGATTCACAAGGTAGCCGAAGAAAAACTGCATAAACATATGAGGTGCGTCCGAGATCGCATACTTCCCTACTATATAGTATGCGAAAAACAGTATGCGAGGCGAGTATGTCCGAATTCATAGTATTCGAAAAACAGTAGGCGAGAAGTACCCGGATGACCTACTACTTCCGCCCGAATTCTGTAGTAGGCATACGATGGACACTTTACTATCCGTGAGGCCACGGGAGAGGAGGCGTCTTTAAATTTTCGCGCTGTTGTGACCATAGACATAATGTCTATGGTTTGTGACGACGCATGACACGTGACAACATAAACATGGCGGATGTAGTACGTCCGAATTCCATTCATACTACCCTCATTCATACTATATAGAACATACTTTTTTAACAGTCGAGAAGTACGTTTGAATTCAAATGTAGTACCTACACAAGTAGTATGCGATTTCGGACGCAGCTTAAGAGTTTTTCTTCCGTGTCCTTCGTTACACTGTAATCTTCATAACTGCTCCCTACTGTCCCCGCTAGGCCAGGAGAGTATTACAATGTGGCGCGAAGCGCATGCGTCGAACGTCTGTGTACGCATACGAGTCAAATGAAGTATGCTAATGCACGTGTAAAAAATAAGTATACTTAGGCCTTAAGAGTCCTGTTCATTTAAAATATTGCAGTTATCGCCAATACCGGTATATTGTCACACACTAAATTAACACAATACCGATTAGTGTTGCTATGAATATCACGGTTATCGCCAATAACCGCGATATATCGCGGCACCCCTGGTACAGAAAACTAAATTTTGTTTTAAGATTGGCTCTAACAATCTGCTGAGGGCTTCTTGGGACATCTTTTTTGGTCATGCCCGAAACTTTATGAGTTTTGGAGTGAAATTTTCAGATTCTACTCCGTGGCGGTGACCTCTCCCCTGACCCAGCTATTGCTGTCTTTGGCTGGTCTAACTCCCTTCAGGGCCTGGGCCATCAAATTAAAAAAGCGGTCCAATATGGAATGGTAGTAGCTACAAAAACATCCTTGGTCAATGGAAAAGGGTATCAAAACAACTTTTTAAATCTAGGTTGTCTGAACTTTCTGCCACTTTGCATTTAGAGCGACTCAGATACAACCTTTTTGGCAACATTGCTGGCTTTGAGGCCACATGGGAACCATTTCTTAAACATTTAATGAATGTCCAAGTTAAAAGCTTAAAGGTTTGGCCCTTTTTCGGTCTATATTATTATCATATTGCTCGTTCCCACTGGCCTAGATATAGATGTATAACATCATAAACAATTTGTATAGAACTGATGTACTTAACTGTATATTTTTGTATTGTTCTATGTTGTCATAATGTTGAAATAAATACATAATATAAAAAAATATATATATAAAGATTGGCTCTAACAAAGAATGCATTTAAAGTGTCATTAATATATATTAATAGGAATCTGGTTATCAAAGACGAGACATGTTGCACAATGTTTTTTTTAATTTGAAATAATAAAAAACATTAAAATAAGTATTTTTTGCTCTACAAAAAGAATGCTCCGTTTCATACAGCTGCTTCATGAAAAACCAAGTCTATCCAGAAATGCTTAAAGTCATAGAGCTGCAACTTTATGAATATATATATAAAAAAAACAGGACGTCATCACGTACGAAGGGCAGTTCAGGAGACGACACAACGTAACTGAAACTCAGGGACAACATTTAATGCTTGCTTTGCGAAGACATGGGCAGCTTTTTAGAAAAATAAACTAAAAAAGAGAAAATCAGCCTCAATCTCCTCAACGTCTCCTTTTCTAGAGAACCAGCAAATCCACTGTCTGATGAAGTGTCCTGCATTAGGGCCGACCCCTTCGAGTCATGAACAGTGTTAGTCCAGCAGTTCTGTCCTGCAGGGTCGTGATCAGGAACAGTCTCCGGGTTCAGCTCTAGGCCACCGTGACGAACCGGCCTCCTCTGCTGCTCGGCTGTGCTGCCGCCACACGCTGGTCCTTCAGGACGCGGAAGCGCTCGTTCAGGGTCATTCCCGTCTGACACAGAAGAAAAGAACTATGAAGATGGCCATCGGGGTTACAAACACGGAGGGAAAGGTGTTGATCTGGAACAGAGGGTTTTTCTTCTAACAGGAAAGCAACACACAGGCTGTAGTTCAACACCGGAAGAGTTCATATTTGAAGTGCACGTAAATGTAGTTAAAGATTTAGATTTGTTTTTTTTGGATTAGAATAAATTCATAAAGATGATTCAAACTAATTGTTGGAAAAAAATCGGATATTGGTTCATGAAAATATTTTTATATTGTTTTTAGTAATGCACCAACAATTTTCTGTATAAAATACATTTTTGGTTTCAGACAAAAATAAATAAATTTCAAGGTTCTTTATTATTCGTCACATACACAATCATACAGGGTATAATCAGTAGTGAAATGTAAGTAAATTTAATTAAACCTTTGCATTTAAATAGCCATTTCTCCAATGGCGCACTTTTTCAGCATCTATTTTGTGTTTAATTATTAATCATTAAAACCGTTCAAATCATATTTGAAAACAGTTGTGCTGCTTTATATTTTTGGGAAAACTGATAAAAAAATTCAGGATTCTTTGACAATAAACAGAAAACTTTTGTAACATTATAAATGTCTTCACGGTCACTTTAGATCAATTTAATGCATCTTTGCGGAATAAAAGTATTAACCTTTTAAATCAATACCTTTTTAATGCCAGTAGTAGTTATCGGTTTCCACACTAATATTAAGTAGCACCATTATTTTCAACATTGATAATAATAATTGATGTTTCTTGAGCAGCAAATCTTTATATTCAAATGATTTCTGAAGATCATGTGACACTGAAGACTGGAGTAATGCTGAAAATTCAGCTTTGATCAAATAAATAAATTACATTTTAAACTGATATGCTTGTTTTAAATTGTTAAAATACTTCACAATATTAGTTCATATTTTTTTTAATGCAGCCTTGATAAGACACTTCTTTCAAAGACATTACAAATTTGAATTACAGTACTGATTATCAGTGCCGATTATGAAATCATTAGATAAACAATTTTTCGTGCCAGTTTTAGGGTAAACTACATTTTTAATTGTGTTAATGTGTTTTGGTTAAAAATAATACATCAGTAATTTTATTGACTGAATTATGCAAAACAAATGCATTCTTGCATGTCAATTTAAGATCACACTATTTTACAGCATCCTTGTAACCTGTAATTACAAATTATGTATAAATCGCATGCAACCAACCGTAATCTAACCATGCATTAAGTACAAGTAGTTAATTCATATTACTCCATACTTTAATGTATAATTACACCATTGCAAGGACACATTAAAATAAAGTTTAACCTAATTGAATAGAAACATTTAATTTACTCCCGTAAATATATTAAAGCTTAATTTTTGATATGCATGGCTAACAACTTCATAAGTGATTTTCCCAATATTTGATTTTTAATCATAACCATACATCAATAGAAAGCTTATTTATTCAGCTTTCAGATGATGTACAGATCGCATTGACTCTTATGACTGGTTTTGTGCTCCAGGGTCACATTTGTCCTACCTGTTTCCCAACACTGTTGATATCAAACTGCAGCGCGACACCTTTAGGAGGTTTCCTCTCCGGCTCCTCTCGAGGAGGTGAGGAGCGTGCAGGAGTCACGGGGTGCAGGGTCCAGGACTGAGCGGGCCTGTGCGGAGCGAAACAAAACATCATTACGTTTGTGTTCCCACACTCACATTCACAACACGCTGGAAAGAGTCTCAACGGTTAAACCTGCCAAACTAACATGACAAGACGGAAACAAATGGATGTGAAATATGTCTGGCTTGAGCATGAACATGCATCTTATCTGAACATCTTTATGAGTATCGTTAGAAATACACCAATTACAAATATCTGAATGGCAACCATTGTGTGTCTTATGAAATTGTGCATCTGGGTCTAATCAAATGTAATCATACTCAGGCTGTGTTCTAGCCGTGGGGTTGTCTATTGACACCGTGAGGATGCCACTGTTGTTTGTAGGAGTGCGCCACCTGGTGGAGAAGAGAGGAGAAATCAGTAAGAGTTAAGCCTAATTTATACTTCTGCGTCGAACCTACGGCGTAGCCTGCGCAGACGCACAGGCCTAGGCCTTAACCCGCACCATACCTGACGTGCACCTCCAAAAATCTAACAGCGCATCAATGCTACACGGACCGCAAGCGCTGTGATTGGTCTGCTAGAATCCCTCCCTCCATGTGTACATGAGGTTTGTGTGCGTTTATGAGCACTGTAATATAGTTTAATGTTACACCTTATTTAAAATAAAACAAAGCAAAGAACAAGTGTCTTATTTATTATACTACATAGCATTATACATCAGTTGTTGTCCACGACAAACAACGTTGATCTGCCGTGGTACACGTCCTTGTGGAAATTGAAAGAATGCCATCTTCTGTTCCGTTGTAGTCCCTTTTTGTAGTTTTAAATAATGATTTGATATTTATTTGCCGCCGTTACGGCTATAATGCTTCTCCAACGAGCCGCTTCTTCTTCGGCTTTTGCCGTGGTACTGCGAGTTAGACCAGTAACATGTCCATGGACACTGCAGACTATCGGTCCGCATGTGTACTGCACACTGACGACGCAGAAGTATAAATGAAAACTAACACAGCTTACGCCGTAGAGGCTATGGCGTAGGTCCGGCGCAGAAGTATAAATTGGGCTTTAACAGGAATCAACTTACAGTGCAGCTAATGAAAGTCAAAAATCCAGTATCTCAAAATATTAGAATATTTCCTACGATCAATCAAAAAAGGATTTGCAAAACGCTCCTTTGGCACAAACTCCAGCATCAGCGCGGTGTGGCGTGGAAGCGATCGGCCTGGGGCACTGCTGAGCCTTCAGCTCGTCTGTATTATTGGATCGACTGTTTCTCATCTTTCTCTTGAAAATATCTCATAGATTGCAGATGGGCTTCAGGTCAGGCATGTTGTCTGGCCAATCAAGCACAGTAATATCATGGTCAGCAAAGCACTTGGAAGTGGTTTTGTCACTGGGCAGGAACCAAGTCCTGCTGGAAAATGAAATCAGCATCTCCATAAAGCTTGTCAGCAGAAGGAAAGCATGAAGTGCTCTATAATGTCCTGGTAGATGACTGCGTTGACTGTGGACTTCAGAAAACACAGTGGACCAACACCAGCAGATGACATGGCAGCCCAAATCATCACTGACTGTGGAAACTTCACACTGGACTTCAAGCAGCTTGGATTCTGTGTCTCTCCACTCTTCCTTCCAGACTCTGGGACACTGATTTCCAAATTAAATACAAAATTTACTTTCATCTGAAAAGAGGACTTTGGACCACTGAGCAACAGTGCAGTTCTTTAGGTAAGATGCTTCTGATGATGTTTCTGTTTCAGAAGTGGCTTGGTGGCTCTTTTCCTGAAGATGTCTGAGCGTGGTGACTCTTGATGCACTGACTCCAGCTTCAGTTCACTCCTTGTGAAGCTCTCCCAAGTGTTTGAATCAGCTTTGCTTGACAGTATTCTCAAGCTTGCGGTCATCCTCTGTTGCTTTTGCACATTTTCCTACCCAATTTCTTCCTTCCAGTCAACTTTGCATTTAATATGCTTTGATACAGCACTCTGTGAAGAGCAACACCTTTCAGTAATGACCCTCTGTGACTTACCCTCTTTGTGGAGGGTGTCAATGATCGTCTTCTGGAACATTACCAAGTCAGCAGTGTTCCCCATTATTGTGCTTTCAAAGAACAAGAGACACCCGGAATTTATCCTGTATGGATGATCATTTAATGAAATTCAAATGTAAATATTCTAATATTTTGAGATGCTTATTTTTGACTTTCAAGAGCTGTAAGCTCTAATCATTAAAATAAAAACAAAACAACTTGTGAAATATTTCACTTTACATGTAATGAATCTAGAATATGGAAGCTTCACATTTTGAAATAAGTTACAAAAAATAGTTTTTTAAACTTAAATGTATAATTACACTGTAACAAGGACACATTAAAATAAAGTGTAACCTAATAGACTAGAAACATTTAATTGACTCAATGATAAATACCCTGGAGCACAAAACCAGTCATAAGCAGCACAGGCATATTTGTAGCAATAGCCAACAATACACTGTATGGGTCAAAATTATTGATTTTTCTTTTATACCAAAAATTATAAGGATATTAAGTAAAGATCATGTTCTATGAAGATATTTGGTAAAAAAATTATGTAGTTGCAGCTGTACAGTACAACAGTAATACTGTAATATCACAACTTTTATATCGGAATACATTTAAAAATGTATTTATGCATAAATACTGCTCCTGCAATCAAAGCTGACTTTTCAGTATTATTACTCCAGTCTTCAGAGTCACATTTTGTTTCAGGATTGAGTAGAAAGTTTTTTAAAGAACAATTTAATTAAAATCGAAATATTTTGTAATATTGTAAATGTCTTTACTGTCAGCTTTTATAAATTCAATGAAACCTGGCTGAATAAAAGTATTCAGTTAAAAAAAAAAATCTTTAAATGACCCCGAACTTTTGAACGGTGGTGTAGTAGTTTGAGCCAGAAAAATCAAACAAAACAAACATTGAAGAACGTTAACTTACGAGCGCGTGCTCTGTGTGGGTTGAGCAGACTGTGTCTTCTGAACGTGTGTATGAACCTATAATAAGAGAAAATCAAACAAATAGTAAAGTACTAATAGCCAAATCAGCACGCTCATATTTTAATTGGCTTAACTTTAAATTCATAAAGCTTCAAATAAAAGTATTTTTACATTTTCATACGAACACTGTCACAGATTGAAAATGCATATAACACCACTCTTGCTTTAATCTGGACTAACATTACATTTAGAGAGACTTTGATTCAGTGAGTTTATTCAGCGAAGGACTGATTTGAAATAAATAGTCTATAGGTTTGATTATTTATTGTGATTCATTAAAATAATGGCTCACGAGTACACCAACCAGTAACAGATTAATGCCAATTCTAGCGACAAAAGCACCAGTTCCTAATTTAAACTAAACTTTTCACTATAACAACAGCCAATGTATAACAAACTACTTGTGTACGGTGTACACAATGACACAGTGTTCAAAGCGACATTCAGAGCAACCATATTCTTCAAAACCTGTTTTAAACATGTTAAGCATGTATGCTAACTACATGTATTTAAGTGAAACAAAGGCTCCTTAATGTGAAGAGGGTGTCACATGATCAGCACCCATGCATGCAGCTTTCTGCCCATAGCTACCCTACATGAGCAAGTGACCACAAGCGGTGAAGTAAACAGCTTCTGTGCTTGTCACACATCTGTGTGAACTCTAGACAGGAAGTTCATTAGCTTCTTACGTTGAGTCCTCTTCTGAAGAGGAAAGTGGCCTGTCGTGCTTCTCTCTGTGTTTGCGGAGCATTCCTGTAGAGAACAGATGATAAAGAAAAGGGCAATTGTTTTCACAATGAAACAACTTGAAATATAAATAAATTAGTGCGGTCAAAAGGTTAATTGCAATTAATCACATTCAAAATAAACGTTTTTATTTACATAATATATCTGGGAGTACTGTATATATTATTATTTTATGTATTTTTTATATATATATACACCTATTCATATTATATATATATGTAATTTTTTTCTTAAAATATATACATGCATTGGGTGTATTTATATACACAGTGTATATATTTACATGTATATATATCTATTCATATAATTTATATATATAATTTTTTTCTTAAAATATATGCATGCATGGGTGTATTTATATACACATACTATGTAAACTAAAACTTTTATTTTGGATGCGATTAATCATTTGACAGCACTACAATAAATAAATCTTAATTTCCAAATTGATATGAAGTCCAGTCCTAATTTCTAACTTTAGTTCTGCCGCTTCACTGAGTCACAAGCCTGTATTATACGTGCTTCATGTAGGGCTTGACATTCAGCATTCATGTGGTTGTGCTTCGGACAAGTACATTTGTCATTTATTTGTTAGATTATAAAAGTTACTTGCCCGGAGAGAATCTTTTTTTATTTAAATTGAGTTATAAATATAATTATTTTAGTTATAAAAAACACATTTAGTTTATTTAGTTAGATTATTATTTTTAAATTAAATGAACAAAACAATAAAGTGTGATAATACTATTATATTCTAAAATAAAAGGAAGTATTAAATACAATTAAAAAAATTTATATTAAACTTACAAGGTAAAATGCTAATATTTACTTTTTTATATATGAATTTATAATTGTCAAACTTCAATTTTTTTTAAATAGTATAGTAAGACATTTGGGCTGTTACCAAACAAATTAAATCAGTATCAACCAAATGAATGGTAGAAATGCAGAGGAAACCGAAGAAGCTGCATCTGAAGTGGAATATCTATATTTAACCGCTGATAATGCAGCTCTGAGGGACATGCAATGCTTTCATTTTTTGTTGGTGAAAGAGCAAAAACAGGCAATATGGCGTCTAAAACGTAAGTCTCTTAATGTTAACTTCTTGTTTATTGAACTGTTATAAAATCACATTTTTTAATCATGATTTTTGGAGCAAAAAAAAAAAAAGGCGCACGATCTTCATGTGATATTGTTTAACTATATGAACTTATAAATATATACATTTTCTGCCCCCATATCTTGAATTTTCATGCACTTTAATAGTGGATCACGCAGACAGTGAAAGAACGCTCTCTCACGTGAGCTAGTCTATCCTAAACTTCTTCACGTAATATATGTGTGCACTCTGTAGGGATGTTGTGTTCGATTCTGGCACTATACGTGTTAAAACAACAATTACGAAATTATCGCAAACGATATATCGCACACCCCTATAACAAGGCTATATCATATATTGGTATTGACTAAGTTACTTGTCTGATTGGGCAAGTACATTTCTCTTTCACTTGCCTGTCCGAAACATTCACTTGACAAGCGTTAATGTCGAGCCCTGATGTATGTTTTTTTTTTTAAAGAAATGAATACTTTTAAGGATGCATTAAATTGATCAAAAGTGGCATTTATAATATTACAAAAGACTTCCATTTCAAATAAATGCTGTTGTTTTGAACTTTATATTTATCAAAGATCTCTGAAAAAAAGTATCACCGTTTCCACAAAAATAATACAACAATAAAACGTGTTCTTGAACAGCAAAACCGCTTATTAGAATTATTTATGAAGGATCTTGTGACATTGAAGACTGGAGTAATGATGCTGAAAATTCAGCTTCACATTACAGGAATAAGTTATATTTTAAAATATATTAAGTCAATTATTTTGAATTGTAACTTTAAAAATATCACTGTTTTAATGCATTTCAAGGCTGTATTTATTTTAAAATGATTAATTTACCAACTGCAAACTTGAATGGTAGAACACAATATTCGAATTCTGCCTAAAAATATCCATCTTTGTCTCATCTGACCATAAAAATCTCATCTGAAAATGTAGTTCCTTTTGGTAAACTCGTGCTTTCAAGTGGACTTGAGTTGCAGCTTCTCCTGCAACACGTTTTTCCATGTGTACTTTCATAAAAAAAGTGACGTGACTTGACATACAGCCATGTATGGTGATCCATACTCGGAATTCATGTTCTGCATTTAACCCATCCAAAGCGCACGCACGCACACAGAGCAGTGTACAGCCAGTGTAAGGAGGTTCGGTGCCTTGCTCAAGGGCACCTCGTCGTGGTATTGAGGGTGGAGAGAGCGCTGTACATTCACCCCCCCCCCACCTACAATTCCTGCCGGCCCGAGACTCGAACCTCTCGATACACCGGGAGTCTGACTCTCTAACCACTAGGCCACGACTTCCCTGCACTGCACATGCAACAATTCTAACTTTAACTCAACTATTAAACAAAAAAAAAAATTCTTACCATTTTCTGTGAAGCCGAAAAGGTCTGAAAACGGATCCTGGGGTTTCTGTGAGTCCATCTGTCTGTTTGGTCTCCTCTGGGTCTGCATCTGTCGCCGCTGGACAAACGGCTGAGATCTCTGAGAGAAGTGGACGCACCACGCACGTATAAAAAAAAAGTTACACATAATGATAAAAGTTATCACCTTTTAAGCTCAAATGCTGACCATGCACAAATTATCATAATCACCCTTTCAGTACATTATGGCTCGTTTCCACCGAGCGGTACGGTTCAGTACACAATTATGTCCATTGTCAGAAGTTGTGAATTGTACCAAAATTTGTGAATGGTACCAAACCGTACCACTTTTTTGGTACCCTTCCGTTGAGGTACCTAGCACAGCAAAGGATACCAAAAGGGCGGAGCTAAACTCACAGCAGAAGTTGGCTGAAGATGGTTGACTAGAATCGTAACTTTTGCGTGATACAAAGGGATAAAGCTTCTCCTTCACTCGTTCCGCTCTGCGGTCCATGAGTGTTGGGCTTATTTACATCAGTGTGCACAAACAAAAATATATAACAGTGTATTTTATATTTTCACAGAGACAATAGCCGTTTCATAATATGCTTTCCTGTCTATTCTTGTGAACCATCACTGCCCAAAAACCCGCTTCACTTTAAAAATAGTACTGTTATTGTCTCATGAAATGTAGTTTAAAGAGTTTTCCAGGCGAGAATGTAGTTATTTAAAACTCAAATCTCAGATCACCGAGCGCTCAATGATCATGTATCCACCTAGAGCAGCCTTAGCTCGGCTAGTCCTTACGACTTTTGCCGCTGGCTCTGATGTCTCTGTAGTGATTAAACAGGAGATGCAATTCGTTTTGTGCTTTATCGTCAATCGCTACTTTCCGGCATACACCACGCCTATCAAGTTAAGGGTACTGTTGGCGGTGGAAACGCAAACTGGATCAGGTTGTTCGGTACCGAGTCGTACTGTACGGTCCCGCACTGCTCAGTGGAATGAGCCATTAATGTCCACACCTGGTTGACAGCTGCACTGTTGGGCATCTGTCGGTTCCTAGCGGGTCTGTTCTGGACGGGTCGATTAAGCGGACTGATCCCTTTAAACAGGGCAGCATTTTTTCTCGCAGCTAAACCAGTGATGACCCCTTGCCCGGGACGCCTGGCCACCGTGGGAGGAAGCTTGCGGTTTCGAGTGAAGCGTTTGTTCACAGCACCTCCTACAGATGGCCAAAACAAAACCAGTTGCAGAAAACTGAATTAGTTATCTTGCAGCTGTTGGTGAATTATTTGGGTTTTTTTAATGTTAGAGAGAAAGATACACTTAGATGGGCTCAAAAAAAACATCAAATTCTGACCTCTTATAGGTGGCACTGCAGCTCTTGGCCCAATTCTCTTCCCCTGAGAGAAGCGACCTTTCACCGGGAGTCTGCCCTTTGACGTCTGGGCCTGGAAATGTTTCTGCTTCTTGTTCAGCCGGATAATATCATCTGTAATATATGAATGCAATAAACGATAAAATCAAATGATAAAGACAAGTCAGGTCACACAAACTGATGGGTTGCTCAATTGAACACTAAAAAAACAGGTACATCAAACAAAAAAACTATTATGATAAATTAACTTAATTTCAATAAAACTGTCATAAAATGTTTTGAAAACATTAATTAACATCCCTCAAGAAATAACGTTTAGTGATAAGTTACCCAAAAAATGCGGTCAAACGAAGTTAAGATATATCTTTAAACGCGTTTACCAATCAATAAAACACCGACAAATGTGATGATATATATTATATTACTATACAAAGAGATTGCTGCAATGTTAACACCAATTCAAACTATCATAAATCACATGTAAAATCTCACAATGCTAATCAGCTACACGCGCACGGCTAGTTTTATCTGTGGCATTACCTAAAGACATATCAACCTTATCGAGTTCATCTGTACTTCCACCGGCGACCGGTTTATAACTAGATTTGCTCATTCTGCAGTTCGCGCTATGATAGAAATGAAGACGCAAACAACACACTGCCTACACGATCCAACAACCCAGACGAACAAGACTACAACACTAGCAAACTAGCCAGCTTTCAATGAGCGCTCGACGTTCCTGCGCATGCGCGGACTTACGCATTTCGCGCTGAGGCTCTTGGGAAACGTAGTTTGATGAAAAAAAGCTGTACACCTCGTAAAATGCAGTAATACTTTACATATATTATAATTACTTGTATTTGAGTGCTACAAGGCAATGTGTGTTCAGTAGACTTCGTCAAATTTTCTGGACAAATTCTTTGTTATTGTTATGGAAAACGAATCGTTGGGTAAGACAGCAGGAGCGTAAGCCCCGCCTCCAGCAGTCATTGGTCAATGAGCGGTGTTACAAAACCAACCAGCTCCACGTGCAGCGACAGAATTAACAAAGGTGTATTTGGTTTCATGTATTCGGAAGTGTATGCTTCATATTAGGTAAACGGTTTCTTTAATGAGCTCTTTTTTGGTAATGCAGCGTGAGCCATATGTAAATTACCTTGCTGTTTTTATCTGACGTCTATCTGTGTGTCTTGGTTGTTTTCTACGTGCTTGTACAACATCATCAGAAACAGCAGAAGAGCGCTGCTCCTCCGTGCCATCAGCGACCCAAACACACTCCCACATTATATCAGTATGAACAAGCGTAACCTGAAGCGCCAGAGGGAGTCCGCGGACAGCGCCGGGGGGAAACAGCCGAGGCTAACGGGAGTGAGAGCGAGAGAGACCGGCTGGCTGCTGAGGGAAGTGACCGAGCTCCGCAGAGCAGCGCTGGGATGCGAGTTCAACAACAAGCGCCTCCGTTATTTATCAGACACACAGAACATCAAACCGGGCTCTGATGGGGTCCTCTACTGGATGTCCCGCGACCAAAGAGTCCAAGGTAAAGTCATAGCCACAGTTGCCAACTCTCGCGAGACAAATAAGCAACCGCAGCTTCAAAAACAAGCTTAATATTTATTATCAGCAATATTATTTATTTCCAATAAGTGAGCCTGCAACATATTAAACTGAAACAACTCTTTTATCTGAAAAGCAAAAACAGAAGCTATTTTACAAAACTTAGCAACCTGCAACAAAAGTGGGAACAAAACTCATCTCCAATCACCTGTGAGCAGAATATGATGGGAGAGATGGAAAATTATAAAAGCACAAGAGCTTCAAAGGGGAGCAGTAACATATTTATAGCCTAAAATATATAGTGGTCATTCTATGGAAATGTCATTTTTTTCTGTCCCTAGCCTTAACATAAATATTACACTTGAAAAACACTTGGATATATATATATATATATGTGTATATATATGAACAATTGCACCTTCTTGAGCCATCAATGTGTCAGTATTTGTTTTTAATTAATTATAAAGAATTCCAAGCACCACAAAACTGCTCGTCCCCACAGCCATGTACAGAGGGAAATTGCTTTATTTTGAGATCAAAAACAGGTTTTTCTACCATTTAAAATAAATTCTGTGTACATTACTATCAAATAAATGACAGAAAAAAGGCCATATATATATATAAATGTAATTATAATATATATTATATTAAAAAAGATAATATTATGTGTATTATCATTTATGTGTACTCATGAAGTCAAAAGGTAATCTAATAATGTGGTCTAGTTTAAATTAAAAAAAACAACAACATTTTAAGACATCTTGCCATATATCTACTTGATTACAGTGTATTAATACATTGTTTTTCTATTATCATTAATACATACATTACAAAAACATTAAAAAAATTAGGCTAAAAGAAAGTCATCCCACTCCTCTACGTCTACTTATCTATCATCGCTTGGATTACAGCGTCACGCGCCTTCTTTCTGAATGTGATTGTTCTCTAATGAGGGGGAGGAACGTTTGGCTAATTACGCTACAGCACTTATATTATTGCACTGGTTTGCTATTGACTGCAAGCTGATAGTGTCAATCAATGCATTGGAGAATACAGCGAACATAAATAAAGAAACTAAATTGCTTGTCAGATTTCCCAAACAAGCAACCATATTTTTTTTAAATAAGACCAAAAAACCTGCGACCAGGGATTTTTTTCCCTCAACTTTACAAAAATAATATATAAAATAATGTAGCAGGTTATGTGGGTGGATGTCTGCATGGCCGCTCTGAATAAAAACTGCAGGCCACCTGTCGTCAGATTCATTCTCTGCCAGTAGGGGTTGGTGGAACGTCTGAAATATAGCGGTTTCCTCGGTAACCAGTCTTCATTGATACTTTATCGTGTAAAATGAAAATGTCGTCGAAACTTTTCTAAAGACAATCGAATAAAAACTTGAATTAGTGAGAATGAGAAAAGTGTGAAAGAATATAGCCTATATTGACGAGGAAAGTCCACTGAGTTACCAGCTTAAGCCTACATTTAATTTGAGTCATTTTAATTTAGGGCTGTCAATCGATTAAAATATTTAATTGTGATTAATTGCATGATTTTTATGAGTTAACTTGTGAATAATCGCAACTTAAAAGCACATTTTTATCTGTTCTAAATGTCTCTTAAATGAATACTTTTCATTTTAAATAGCTTACTCTAATCAACATGGGCATGGACAAATATGGATGCTTTATGCAATATATATATGTTTATTATTAGTGAAACCATAGTTAACAGAGCATGAAGACTAGACATAGATGTTTTTCAAAGAACTTGTTCATGTCTATTAGATAGGCTACATGAAAAAAGAACCTAGAAATACAAGGTTCCCATTACTTCTCTTTCTTTATTAAGTAAAATAATTACTGACAAGGATGACATTGTTTTGACTTCAGGAAGAGTGGCAACTCACTTCTTCTGAACATGCCAAATCTTAATTTATTATTACATTTGTTTGCCTCTCTGTGCCGCATACTGTATTTTGATGCAGCTCAATAAAACCGTATATATTTTACTGTTTCTGTTGTCAGACAACGGGATGAAAATTAAATAGTGACTAAAACGCGACCCATTAAGCACTACATATCCAGTCCCTTCCCTGGGTGTACACAAAAATCACTGATTTATAATCGAGGACCTCATCTGGACCAATCAACACTAGGCACTAAGAAAGCACAACAGCGTGCTGCTGACTTCCTCCGCAAATTTGCAGAAGAGCCAGAGCCCCGACCCCCATCTGTGTTTAACTGAAAGTGCACCTTCTGCCACAGAGGCACCGAATAGAGAGCATCCTGACTAGAGAGAGAGCTGCATGCAGCTGGGAAAGAGAGCGAGAGAGAGAGAGGTGTGCGTGTGCTGGGAAAGAGAGAGAGAGAGAGGGTGTGCGCGTGCTGGGAAAGAGAGAGAGAGAGAGAGAGGTGTGCGCGTGCTGGGAAGAGAAGAGAGAGAGAGAGAGAGGTGGCCTGCTGGGAAAGAGATAGAGAGAGCAGCTGAGAGAGAGAGAGCGAGCGAGAGCGTGCTGGTGTGCGCGTAATGGGAAAGAGAGATAGGAGAGAGAGCATGCTAGAGAGAGAGAGAGAGGTGTGCGCGTGCTGGGAGAGAGAGAGAGAGAGAGAAGTGAGCGTGCAGGTGAGTCACATAGAGAGAGGGAGAGGTGTGCTGCCATGCAGAGAGAGAGAGAGGTGTGCGTGTCTCCAGGCGAGAGAGGTGTGCCAGCAGAGAGAGAGATGAGAAACAGCTTCATCCAAAGGCTGTGAGGAAGAGGATGAAAACACTTTCTGCTCCCGATTTGCCCCCCCTGATCCCATCATTTACAGAGCTCATAACTGAACTCTGATAACACTACGACCCTCTTACAAACTGTGACCCGCTGCTACCAGTTCACTAATGTTAGATGTTCAACATGATTCACTTGATACTGACCAACTTGATCTTTTCAATTTATTAGCAATGATTTTGATTTTATTTATTATTTATGTTGTTATTTATTTACTTCTGTTGTTGTATGTATATATATATATTAATGCTTTGGCAACATGTGTTACGCAGTCATGATAATAAAGCTTATTTGAATTGAATTGAGAGAGAGAGAAGAGAGAGGTGTGCGTGCTGGAAGGAGAGACCTACACATCTGCGGCAGTCAGCTTCAGATGCATTTTATTTCATGGTTGCTACTCACAAGAAGTATCGTTCAACTTGTCCGCGCTTAATGCGAATATATCTCTTTTTTTATATAAAAAGTATTTTAGGGGCCCTTGCTTTTGGGGCAGTCGCCTAACTTTGCCTACAATGTCCGCCCCTCATTTGTATACAAAATCTGTATATTTGGGGATATGTACAAAGAATATGGTTTCTGTGAAACTGTGTGCCAAAGAATTGCCCCAAGGGTCTTATTTTAATGTCTACTTAAAGTCAGTGTTTTCAATGTTTCTCTCTGAGTGTTACTGTATGCACCAAGATTAGGTCCCTGAGTTGCAAAGTAAAGTCTCAAACAAAGAGATTTCTTTATCAATTAAGACTCTGTATGTAAAACGGCTCATTACACGCCCCCACATGTACATGTGGAAATATTTGAATGCAGCCCAAATGACGCAATAGAAAGCAGACTTGACTTGACTTGACTTGTCAGGGAATGGTGGGTTTTTAGGCGAAAGCAAAAGTGGCCTTCCGAATGTGAGCATTTAGGAATCATCATAATTAAAACAAACAGCAAATTTTATGACTTTTGTTTCGTGAAACTACTTCAGTCTGTGTGCATTTAATTTATTTAATACATAAGTTTCACAATGCGAAGTTTTGCGCGTTGTGTGTGTGTGTGTGCTGCGTGTGTGAAAGGGAGACAAGGTAAAACCGGCAGCTTGTGTGCAACCTTTCATTACAGTGTCGACATCCTAATTTATTGAGATGCACCTGAAGAAAGGGAGTTACATTTCCGACGCAGCTTGTGGTGTTCGGCCAATAATATTGGGTTCTAAATATAGCAGACTGCGCTATGTGTGTGAAAACTAAGTGTTTGAGAGAGGCGGGGCATAAGGGACCTATAATGTAAATATTTGACACAGAACACATATGATTAATCGTTTGACAGCACTACATAAAAGCCTTTAATATTAATTACAATGTTATAGATTGCTATTTTCCAGCGACACAAAATAATATAAATTAATCTCAACACTGTTTCGACTGGTTAAATCTCACAAATGTTGACATTCAAATGAAACGACAAAAAATAAAAATACATTCATCAAAAGTGAAAATCCATGATACATTTTATTTCGGAATTCTTTGATGAATAGAAATTTCAAAAGAACAGTATTAATTTCAAAATATTTTTTTAACATAATAAATGCCCTTACTGTTACTTTTGATCAATTTATTGTATCCTTGCTGAATAAAATGATTCAAAATCTTCCTGACCACAGAGTTTTGAATGGTGTTGTTTGTGCTGCAGATAACTGGGCATTGATCTACGCTCAGCAGCTAGCTCTGGCTGAGAAACTTCCTCTGCACATCTGCTTCTGCTTGGTGCCTCGGTATCTGGATGCGACCTACAGACAGTACGCCTTTATGCTGAAAGGACTGCGAGAAGTGGCAAAGGTGCAGAAATACTACATCTCAAGAGATCATTACATCTGTCAGGGTCTGTCATTTGAGTGTTTGATGTGTCTGCTGCTGTGCTTATTATTTATTAGATTGAGCTACTAAATTAGACCACACCCCTTTCCATAACCGGTGTTTCTGATTGGCTACGGCTGCACTCCTAGGTAGTAGGGACATTTAATGAATTGTGTTTTAATAAAACGTAATAATGTCTGTTGTTACAGGAATGCAAAAGCCTGGATATTCAGTTCCATCTGCTGTCAGGAGAACCTGGACAGAAGCTGCCAAGCTTTGTTAAAAACTGGAAGTTTGGAGCAGTAGTCACTGACTTTAACCCTCTCAGGATCCCTCTCCAGTGGATTGAGACGGTTAAGAAACACTTTCCGTCCGATGTCCCTTTCATTCAGGTGTGTTAGTCATTATTATTTGTCTTGTGCACATGCTCAGTTGCATGGCCATGTCATCACTGCCGTAGTGCTCATTTCTGACATTGTGTACTGATTTAAAACATTGCTAGATTTTCCTGCCTCTCTGAATTAAGGTTGATGCACATAATGTGGTGCCTTGCTGGGAAGCGTCTGGGAAGCTGGAATATGGAGCCAGGACAATACGAGGCAAAATCACTAAACTTCTGCCAGAATTCCTCACAGAGATTCCTCTTGTGGACACGCATCCACACTCTGCTTCTCTCACAGCAAAGGTTTGATCAAGGATTATACAGTAGCTGTACCAGAGATGTGATTGTTCTGCTTTATGTTAATTCCTATCGGTTTTTACATAGACTCTCACCTGAAGTATGATCACATGAATTGTGTAAATCTGATGGAAGTGCTGATTTTAATACAGGTACATAAAAAATAAATAAATAGAATATCATGAAAAAGGTCAATATTTTTTGTCATTCATTTCAGAAAGTGAAACCCATCTATTATATAGATTCATTACACATAGAGTGAAATATTTCAAGCCTTTATTTATTGACATTTTGATGATTATGGCTTACAGATAATGAAAACCCAAAATTCAGTGTCTCAGAAAATTTGAATATTACATAAGATCAATAAAAAAGGATATTTTAAACAGAAATGTCAGGCTTCTGAAAAGTATGTTCATCTCTATGCACTCAATACTTGGTTGGGCCTCCTTTTGCATGAGTTACTGCATCAATGCGGCGTGGCATGGAGACAATCAGCCTGTGGCACTGCTCAGGTGTAATGAAGCCCAGGTTGCTTTGACAGCGGCCTTCAGGTCATCTGCATTGTTGGGTCTGGTGTCTCATCTTCCTCTTCACAATACTCCAGATTCTCTATGGGCTTCAGGTCAGGCGAGTTTGCTGGCCAATCAAGCACAGTAACACCATGGTCATTGAACCAGCTTTTGGTACCTTTGGCAGTGTGGGCAGGTGCCAAGTCCTGCTGGAAAATGAAATCAGCATCTCCATAAAGCTTGTCAGCAGAAGGAAGCATGAAGTGCTCTAATAATGTCCTGGTAGATGGCTGCGTGCAGTGATGACTGTGGACTTCAGAAAACACAGTGGACCAACACCAGCAGATGACATGCAAGCCCAAATCATCACTGACTGTGGAAACTTGGACACACTGGACTTCAAGCAACATGGATTCTGTGTCTCTCCACTCTTCCTCCAGACTCTGGGACCTTGATTTACAAATGAAATGAACAATTTACTTTCATCTGAAAAGAGGACTTTGGAAAAGAGGACTTTGCAACTAGAGCAACATTAGGTAAGGTGATGCTTCGATGTTTGTTTCAGTTTCAGAAGCTTGGTAGCCTTTTCCTGATGTCTGAGCGTGGTGACTCTTGATTGTGCACTGACTCAGCTCAGTTCACTCCTTGAAGATCTCTCCCAATCGGCTTTGCTTGACCGTATTCTCAAGCTTGCGGTCATCCTCTGTTGCTTTTGCACCTTTTCCTACCCAATTTCTTCCTTCCAGTCAACTTTGCATTTAATATGCTTTGATACAGCACTCTGTGAAGAGCCACACCTTTCAGTAATGACCCTCTGTGACTTACCCTCTTTGTGGAGGGTGTCAATGATCGTCTTCTGGACCATTGCCAAGTCAGCAGTGTTCCCCATTATTGTGCTTTCAAAGAACAAGAGATACCCGGAATTTATACTTTATGGATGGTCATTTATTGAAACTCAAATGTAAATATTCTAATATTTTGAGATACTGATTTTTGACTTTCATTAGCTGTAAGCTCTAATCATCAAAATTAAAACAATTTTGAAGTGTTTTACTTTACATGTAATGAATCTAAAATATATGAAAGTTTCACATTTTTGAAATAAGTTACAAGAAAAAATATTAACTTTTTCACCATATTCGAATTGTTTTAGATGTACCTGTACATTTAAAATATATGTATTTAATAAAATAATTTAAAATGATGTTTAAATATTAAAATAACAAGCAAAACAAGCAAGGGGAAAAAAAACTTGGGTAAATGTAGGTTACCATTTCATATGTATATATATTTTTTCAGCCCAATAGTATTAGTGGAATGGTAATATTTCTTTATTAATTCTAATATATATTTTACTAAAATAGTTGATTAGTGTTATTTTATTATGGAATGTAACAGCAATAATAAATGTATTATTATTTAATATTCATTATTTGCAATTTATAAAATTAAATTTGTATTATTTAAATTCATTTTTTATTTAGCAATAAGCTAAATTTAAAACAATATTAAAATAATGATAATTATGCTTTATTAGAATATATTTAATTATTATTAATAAAAATAGCAATAACAACAATAATAATATTTTTTTCTTTTTTTGTGTTATTGATGTTGTTTTATTGAATGGGGAAAACAGGTTTTCCTCTTATTCTTAGCTGATCACTTGCCTGTTGTAATGTATGAAGCACATTTGTATGTTTTGCTCATTGTTAGCACTCTCAAATGCATTATGGTTCTACATAAAGGTGTTTCCCATCTTCTGTGTTTCAGCCCGTGGACTGGGAGGAGGTGCTGTCGTCTCTTGAGGTGGACCGCAGTGTTGGAGAGGTGGACTGGGCTCAGCCTGGCTCCTGTGGCGGCATGGCCACGCTGGAGTCCTTCATTGACCAACGCCTGCGTCTCTTTGCCACTCACAGAAACAATCCCAACTGTGACGCCCTCAGCCATCTCTCCCCCTGGATCCACGCCGGTCAGTTTGCACTCCGTCTAAGTGCTTGTTGTTATTCATGCAGTGCAATAAGTGGGGTTCAAAACAATATTGTATTGGAATAAAAATACAACATTTCTTTTGTGACCTACTGAGGTCCTTCAGGTTTGAAAAAACATGAGTGTTAGAGATTAATTTTTGTGTAAACCATCTTTATTTTACACCATCCACTTTCTTAAAGATGTAGTTTAGAGGTTCCAATAGTTGGCATGTTTTCTCTTGAAGGTCAGTTATCTGCTCAGCGTGTGGTGAAGCAGGTCAAAGGAGAGAAGAACACCAGCGAGTCTGTGGCATCTTTTGTTGAGGAGCTGGTGGTGCGGCGGGAGCTCGCTGACAACTTCTGCTTCTACAAACACAACTATGACAACATTTCAGGTGTCAGTCGCTTTAATCAGGTCTTTCTGCAGGTCTTAAAAAGCTCTTAAAATGTTTTCAATTCTAGAAAGACTTAGTCATATAGTCGTGGCATTAAATGGTGCATGCACTGCACATAATAATATCAGTAAATAAATATAAATATCAGTATTTTTGTATTTTCTAGTTCAAATATCTAAACATCCTTCAATCAAGAGACATTTACTTGAGATGCAAAATGAAGATTGTTTATGAGAAAGTGAACAAAATTGAGTTTATGCTTTAAACAAGAACGGGTATCTGTCAATAGGGTATGAAAACTTGTGACCGCTGATGATGATGATGATGAACTTGTTTAAATGAAGTTGATTTTCCGTCAGATTTGTTCATGTTTTAATCTTAAACACACTTCATTTTGATCAATTTATCCGAATACAAGACTTATCTTCAGTCATTTTGCTTCTCGGTGTATCTTGACTTAAGAACCTTTAGAAAATTGCAAATGCAGAGGAAGAGCATCATGTTTCTGCAACATGATCAACAGATACAGTAAAAGTTATTTCCATATTCCAGTTAAGCTATTGTTGTTTGTAAAATGAATTAAAACTGAATGGAGATCTGCTGGAAGCTGTACTTTCAAAGTGTTGCTAGTACAACTCATTTTGTACATTTAGAGAGCATGTTGAAGCATTGTGCTCCTTTCAATTGATTACTTTTCTTTAACTGGTTTTAAAGTCTTACGTTTACCTTCATAAAGAAACCATGCACACAGTGAATTTACAAATATAGCTAAATTGCAAGGCAATAGTGTAAATGATATATCTCTGTGCACAGGTGCGTATGACTGGGCGAAGAAGACGTTGCAGGATCACGCTAAGGACCGCAGAGAGTACCTTTACACAAAAGAGCAGCTGGAGAACGCCAAGACCCACGACCAGCTGTGGAACGCTGCACAGGTAGCTCAAGTTCAATTCAAGTGCAGATTTAGTCATTTTCGTATCTCAAAAGCTCTGCTGTAATGGTAAACCCAGTCAATGCATTGAAACGACGTCTCGTGGTGTGTTGTAGCGTCAGCTGCTGTTAGAAGGGAAGATGCATGGGTTTCTGCGCATGTACTGGGCAAAGAAGATCCTGGAATGGACTGCATCTCCTGAACAAGCCCTCTCTATTGCTATATATCTGAATGACCGCTTGTCTTTAGACGGCTGCGATCCCAACGGATACGTGGGTGAGAAACCTGATGCTTTGATCGCTCTAGCACATTAAATACATTCTTACAATCAAATTATTAAAGTAGTAGTATTTCATAGGCTTCTATCTGTCTGTCTGTCTGTCTCTCTCTCTCTCTCTCTCTCTCTCTCTCTCTCTCTCTCTGTCTCTCTATCTATCTTATCTCTCTATCTCTCTATCTGTCTGTCTCTCTCTATCTGAGTCTATCTCTCTCTCTCTCTCTGTCTCTGTCTCTATCTATCTGTCTCTCTCTATCTCTCTCTCTCTCTATCTGTCTATATCTCTCTCTCTCTCTCTGTCTCTCTGTCTATCTATCTCTATCTCTCTGTCTCTCTCTCTCTGTCTCTCTATCTGTCTCTCTCTCTCTCTGTATATCTATCTCTATATATTTATGAGAGAGAAAGACTAGAAGAAATGCATACTTTTTTCAGCCGGGATATTAAATTAATCAAACAGGTTAAATTAAAAGCAAAAACTGTAAAGGCATTTATAATGTAACAAAAGATTTCAATTACAAAGAAATGCATCACAGTTTCTACAAAAATATAAAGCTGCCCAACTGTTTTCAACATTGATAATAATAAAAAAAATGTTTCTAGAGCAGCAAATCAGCATATGAGAATGATTTCTGAAGATCATGTGACACTGAAGACTGGAGTAATGATGCTGAAAATACAGTTTGATCACAGAAATAAATTACATTTAAAAAAAAGTTATTTTAAATTATTAGTGATATTTCACAGCATTACAGTTTTTACTGCATTTTCTTTCTATCAAATAAATGCATTTAATTTGATCAAATAAATGCAGCCCTGGTAAGCATAAGATACTTCTTTCAAAAACATTAACAAAACGTACTGACCTCTTACTGAACTTGTTTTGTACTTGATTATATGAATGCTTTGGTTCAATACTCTTACAGGTTGCATGTGGTCCATCTGTGGCATCCATGACCAGGGCTGGGCAGAGAGGCCCATCTTTGGCAAAATTCGCTATATGAATTATGCTGGCTGCAAGCGGAAGTTTGATGTGGCACAGTTTGAGAGGAAGTACGCTGCTGTAATGGAGACCTCCAAGAAATCAGTCTAGTTTCATTGCTCAAATTCTGAAAATCTACTGAAAAGTTCAGTCCTCATTGTTTGTTCTTGTTTTAGAGAGACTGTATTTAAGGGGATTTCAGCAGTAAGGCAAAGTTTATTAATAAGATGCTATATTTGTCATGTTGTTTGCTGGTATAAAGGCTATTGTCTGTCATATGTGTTTACTTGTGCTTCTTCTGCTATTCTTTTTTTATGGATCATAGGATCTATGAGGATCTCTGATGTTACAAAGTGAGGCAAAGCAAACGCACACCTGTAGAGGTGCAAGTAGAAGGGAAAATATGATCTTGAATAACTGCACACTCACTTAAGCATGTATTTACTTCTAATAGCCTATGCTTCAGTGAGTTCTCTACGGCCATGCATCGCAGACTTCAGAAATGAAGTGTATACTGTTGTTTTCTGCTTTTTATGTACAACGGTGGAAGAGTCAATCACCAAAAATAAAAAAAATTTAATACACAACACACTGCCTTTGATTTATAAACTCACTCAAAATGATCTCACTTGGGGACTCAGTGGACCGAGGATGACTTCAAATGATAGAAATGTATTTATATTAAAATGCTACAAAATAAATATATACAGTCATTTTATTAAAGCATTAAGATCTTGAAATTGTTGAAAGTTCTTTCTTGAATCAGAAATATTTGTGGTTAATTCATGAGTAGAGTCAGTTTTTGTTAATAAAAGGTTTGCCACACGTAGCTTTGTTATAATCCGAACAGATCATAAAAGCTCATGTACGAGTGTCGGACAGTCGGGGGCCCTTGAGAACCACTGATCTAACCCATAAAGACCACCTAAAGAGGCAAGAATTGTTTCAGGAAATAGGCTTAAAATCGTCGTCATTAATCAAATGTTTTTGTATTTTTAAGAAATAGGTTGGTATGGTCATCTGGGCTAGTGATCTATGAAATAAAGAGATGTGAAGTTTCTCCAGAAAGCTTGTTCCCTCGAGTAAGACACATTTAATCTAATCGAAGGTTTACTTCATCAGGAACATCTTTAACAAGAAATGTGTAAATGAGCAGTTCTGTTCTTAACGACCGCTTCACGTGTTTATCAGACAGCTGACAAAGAGTCAGGTGCTTTATAAACTAACATTCATATTCATAAAGCATGATCATTTTTAGCACCACCTCAGGGAGATACATATTTTCAATGCTTTATGCCTAAAGAGCAGCTTTTCTAAATCTGCACAAGTTGTAAAATAACCTGAATGTAAAATATAATATGCCTTGTTTTTGTCTTGCATCATTCTCCCCATGTTAGGCTGAAATGAAGGGTTTTGAATATGAATATAGATAAATTTTTTTCAATGTATCCATTCAGATTTGAACAGTTTATTCAAATTACAATCTTGGTTTAATTATACTTCTGGTGCATGAAACACAATGATATTTAATTTCATATTTCATAGCAGCTTATAAAAATGAGGGCATGAACTGTTTTCACTTTAATACAATCATTAACAGATAAAAGCGTGACAACCACAATTCAACTGATTTTTCTGTTCTTTTTAATGGATAATGTATTTAAAGTGTTCGTTTTGAGAAAAGGATGCATATTTCATTGAACGTGTTCAACATTAAACTAAAATGATCAGATTTCCAAGCATGAATAAAAACAAAAACTCAAATAAACAATGTTATAGGAATACAAATGAATTTATATGAATTGAAAAAGCATTTAAAAACAAGAACATGAGTAACAACAGAAGATATTTACTGTAATGATAAAGTATATTGTCTGGCTATTAGGAATATTTGTTGAGCATATCACGGCATTGAAGATGTCCCATGACACGATCAGTGAAATGCGAGCACTTTTATATGATGATGTATTGCTCTGCGTGATGTAGGGAAGAAGCAGACAGATCAAGATGCTGGAGGAGAGATTGAGAGATCTGTTATTCCAGATCTTGAGCTAGAAACATCTGCACAATCAGCTCTCATCATTCATTTATAGAAGATATGTGGAATATTGCACATTCACTGTGGTAACTACATCCAGAACAGAAGTTGTCTTACATGCGGTGTCACTGAACTGCTCACAGTAGAAGGAACTGTGTGTTTTAATGTAGAACACAAATACAAAGCCTCATCACACATCACAGTGGTACAGGATGTGATCCGGTCAGTGAGTGAAGGGAAACATGCTTTATTACTGGAAACACTGAAGATGTACAAGCACTCTGCGTCATACACACGCATCTGTTGTTGTTGTTGCAAGACATAGTTTATTATTCTATAAGGATGCATTCAATTGATCAAACATTACAGGAAAGACATTCATAATGTTTTTATTCATTTTAGAATCCTGAAATCCATAATAAGATTTGTTTTTGAGCAGCAAATCAGCATATTAGAGTGATTTCTGAAGGATCACGGGACACTGAAACTGGAGTAATGATGCTGAAAATTCAGCTTTGATAAAGTAAATATGAAAATATATTTATTAAATGTAATAATATTCCACAATATTAGTTTTTACTGTATTTTTGATCAAATAAATGCTGCCTTGGTGAGTATAAGACATCTCCTTCAAAAACATTAACATTATATTTATATTCAAACATTTAAGATCAGTATTTTATTTGCATTATATAATCTCAGCCATTTCCCAAAATACTGGCATGGCTTCGTCTACACGTTTGATATGTATCGAGTATATATCAGCTTTGATATATTTTTAAATTCTGTCATTTATTATAGTTCCAGTCGACACATTCGACTGCGTATGCGGCACTATAAGAACAGTCGGTCAGTATGACGGGGCTTCACTAGTGTTTGCTGTGTTCAGTGCTGCGTGGAAGCGGAGCACATTCGCCAGGAGCCCAGAGCCCGGAGCCAGGAGCCCGGAGCCAGGAGCCCGGAGCCAGGAGCCCGGAGCCAGGAGCCAGGAGCCGGAGCCAGGAGCCAGGAGCCCGGAGCCCGGAGCCAGGAGCCCGGAGCCAGGAGCCGGAGCCAGGAGCCCGGAGCCCGGAGCCCGGAGCCCGGAGCCAGGAGCCAGGAGCCCGGAGCCAGGAGCCCGGAGCCCGGAGCCAGGGAGCCAGGAGCCCGGAGCCAGGAGCCCGGAGCCAGGAGCCCGGAGCCCGGAGCCAGGAGCCCGGAGCCAGGAGCCCGGAGCCAGGAGCGGTTTTACTGGAAGTGGGAGCATCAGTGTTTCTCAGTGGAAATCTCTGTCGCTCCGCTCCACTCACAGACGCTGTTCCAGTCCGGCTTTCAGTCTCTGTGTTGCTTGGTGACACGTAAAACTTGATGCTTTGGCTTCTTATGGAACTATTTACACTGGCGGAGAAGAAATATACGAACTAACTGACCATGTGTTTGGGCTTCTATTAGACAGGACAGCAGGAGGAGAGACCTGGAGTCATGTCACCCGAGACACAGCTGCACCGTGTGTCAGAGCTGCCCATAGCGGTCCCTGATATTAATTACCTTTTTAACGTTTTAAGTTCACAGGCTTTACAGAGAAGCTTATATCTGATGGAAAACATTGATAACAAACAAAAATGCTTTTAAAGAATGAGCAACACAAGAAAATGTGTTTTATATGAGATTTGTAATGATACTGTTTTGTCCTGTTTTGATATCAGTGTGTAAAGAGGTTTTTTTATTGATTTTTTTTCTTTTTGTGCACTTTAATATTTGGGGTCTATATTTATTTGCAAAATTTTGAAAGAAAATTGTACTTTTATTCATGCATTAAATGGATCAAAGTGACAGCAAAGACATTTTATTGTTAACAAACTATTTCTATTGAAAAATTATGTTCTTTTGAACTTTCCCATCAAAGAAACCTGGAAAAAAAAGTATAACAGTTTCCACAAAAATATGAAGCTGCTCAACAGTTTTCATCATTTATAATAATAAATGTTTCTTGAGCATCAAATCAGCATATTAGAATGATTTCTGAAGGATCGTGCTGAATACTGGAGTAATGAAGCTGAAAATTCAGCTTTATATTACAGGAATAAACGACATTTTAATATATATTCACATGGAAAGCAGTTATTTCGGTAACACTTTGTTTTACGGTGTCCTTGCTACATGTTACATGTACTTATTATCATGTACTAGTATGCACAATTACATGCAAGTAACACTAAGCCATTTAAAAACATTTACAAATTGTACCGACCCCAAACTTTTTAATGGAAGTGTATATATTGTGTTGGTATATATCTGTGTGTATATTGGCTATTTTGCATTATCTCTGAATATTAACACGCGCACTCATAAATTGAATTGTATACACAGCATTGAATACTTTGACAGCACAACTATGAATGATAGTATTTGGATAAAATAAGTTGAGCAGGATCCGCTGGTATTCTCTAGAGAGTGTGTGGCAGCCCACGAGGGTTGAATTTGACAGAAAATGAGACCGAATTGGAGGCAGAAAAAGAGGCAGAAACAACACTACGTAACGTGACCTTACTTATCGAGAGCTGACGATGGTCTTTTTGACACACCACCTCACGGAACATTTCTCTGAAGCGTGAAGACATGAGGTTATACAGGACGGGATTGACCACTGAGCTCAAGTAGAAGAAGACGCCGGAAAGAAGATGCACATACTCAAAGACATGGTGTTTGTCTGCAGTCCAGTCGTGAATGTAGCTCCACATGACACGATCGATGTGAAACGGAGCCCAGCAGATTCCAAACACAATCACCAATGCACCTGTCAAACACAGCACGTCTATTAGAAAGGACATGTTACAGGAAATGTGCTTAAAACATTCATTCAACACCAAATAATACTAACAATAATCAATAAAACTAAAAAATATTTTAAATTATATTACTTAGATAAAGAGATGATTTTTTAGGAGACTATTGTGAACCTGATACATTCACTAAAAATCACCAAAACAGAGATTAAACTAACATCACTTTTTGTAGCCAATTTTTGCAATTAAGGGAATAGTTCAACCAAAAATTAACATTCACTCTCAGGCCATCCAAGATGTAGATGAGTTTGTTTCTTCATTGGATCAGATTCAGAGAAATTTAGTGTTACATCACTTGTCACCAGTGGATCCTCTGCAGTGAATGGGTGCCGTCAGAATGAGAGTCCAAACAGCTGATAAAAACATCACAATAATCCACACCAGTCCAGTCCGTCAATTAACATCCTGTGAAATGAAAATATGTGTTTGTGAGAAATAAATCCATCGTTAAGGCATTTTAACTTAAACCATTGCTTCTGACCAAAATGTAAGTCCATAATCCGACGCTTCCTCCAGTGAAAAAGTCCATGCCTTGTTGTCTCTCACTTTAAAATCCACCAACACATTTGTTTCGAACCGTTTTTGCATATTTCTCTTCTGATTTAGATGAAATTACTTTTTCACTGGAGAAAGCCACATTATGGATAGCAGACTTCTGGCCAGAAGCAATGGTTTGAGGTTAAAACATCTTAATGAGGATTTGTTTCTTACAAACATGCAACTTTTAACTTCACAAGACATTAATTGATGGATTGGAGTGGTGTGGATTACTTGTGGATTATTGTGATGTTTTTATCAGCTGTTTAGACTCTCATTCTGACGGCACCCATTCACTGCAGATCATCCATTGGTGAACATTGAAATTTCATCAAATTAGTTTGGATGAGAAACAAGCTCATCTGCATCAGATGGCCTAAGTGTGAGAAAATGTTCAGCAAAAAGGTGAACTATTCCTTTAATAGTCATGGCAAAAATGGGCTTTGAAAAGTGACGTTAGTTCTGAGAAAAGCTCAAACGTCATTTGTTTGCAGACGGCACTATTTTGTTATCTAATGCAATGACATTCACACATTTTAAGTGTCCAGATACACTTATAATGTGTTTAAACAAACTGTTACTCCTGGCACACATCTGCACTCCTGACAGTGTTTATGAACTTGAGAATACATGACAGTATTTTGTTTGTATCTCAGTATCAAAGTACATGTTGAAATCAGTTGAGGAAGGCCACACAGCGTAGTGCTGACCAGCTATTACAACAAGCCAGATGCAGACTGACACTATTACTAAATCAGATCCCCTTTGTATTTATAATAACATGACATGCGGCTGATAAAGCACAGATGAGTATCTTCTGTTTATCAGAACAGGTTATAAAAGCTCACGCATAAGACAAGAATGTGTCATAATTAAAAAAGCTGGGATTTGACTCTTTATTTCTTGTTCTAGCATAACATTTATAAATAATACTTGAGTTTTTCAGCTCTGAATAATGAACATTGGAAGATTGTTATTGATGTTCTGCTCATACTGAATCCTGAGTTGCTAGGTTTTATGGTTTCACAACCATGGGTTAACATTATTTTTTAATATTTACAAGATTAATAGCATCGACTAGATAAGTATGACGAGCATGCAATGTGTTGCTTGTTCATCTGTGGAAATATTGCAACATAAGTGTACTTCAGTTGGTTTAAAGGAATAGTTCACCCAGAAATGAAAACGGGTCACGCATTTAAGAAGCAGTGATTTGAGCTGTTGACAAGATATATAGCATGTTGACACACCTGATATCATGCACCTAACACTATGCTGATATCTAGCGTGTCCAAATTAGAAACCTGATATCAAACCTTGCTGATGAACCCAAATTCAAAACCTAGTGTTAAAAGTCAACATGAAGACAAAATTGACCCTTGTTACTTTCCTAATACATATTTGTGATCTTATTATGCAAATTACTCCAAAGTAAAACACTTTAGATTAGGGAACACTATTTACTCATAAATAGTTGCTTATTAGCATGCATATTACAGGCTGTTTATTACTACTATAAAGCACATATTAGTATCTTATTCAGCATTTTTAATTCCCCAAGCCCATACCTAAACATAACTACTACAATCTATCTTACTTCATATCAATAAGCAGCATATTAGTCACTGAGGACACTTTAATTTTAACCTGTAAAATGTGCTTGCTATGGTGATATCTAATTTCATATATTATAAATATCATACTCAATTGGCTATACCAGCGGTTCCCAATCTTTTTGACTCCAAGACCCATCATTGTCCACAACAATATTTACTGGACAAAGATTGAGGATGAGGATTTTTTTTACTTAAAATGTCTGTCCAGCTAAATATTTTAAAGCTTGGCATTTCTAGAAAAATGTATATTCATAAAATGTATCAAAATAATACCCATGTGTTTTTACTATTTTACATGACTTCTCTGGGATGAAGAAATCAGACTTTTGAACCTATTCTACTTCATATATCCAGGCTTTCCAAGACCATAGATTTGTTCACACTGAATGTCTATGCGCACTTGGAAATATGAAAAGAAAATGGGTTGTGAATGTTGTGACTGTTGCTTCTGAATGATTAGTTAAAGGAACAGTTCACCCAATAATGAAAGTATGCTGAAAATGTATTCACTCTCAGGCCATTCAAGATGTAGATGAGTTTGTTTCTTCATCAGATTTGGAGAAATGTAGCTTTACATCACTTGCTCAGCAATGGATGATCTGCAGTGAATGGGTGCCGTCAGAATGAGAGTCCAAACAGCTGATAAAAACATCACAATAATCCACACCACTCCAGTACATCATTAAGATGTTTTTAACGTCAAACTGCTGCCTCTGGCTTAAATATGAGTCAATTACCCATATTATTATCTCATCTCGTCTGAATCAGGAGAGAAATATACACAGATCAAGCACCATTAACAAGTGAAAACAGTCCAAACAGTCCAGCTCTAAATAAATATGTAGGTGGATTTTGTGAGAGACAACAGGGGATGGAATTTCAAGTAGCAATATATTAAAGTTCAAACACCCTAATGATTGATTTATTTCTCACAAATAAACAGCTTTTCACTTCACAAGACATTAAACTGATGGGCTGGAGTGGTTGCTTGTGGATTATTGTGATGTTTTTAATCAGCTGTTTGGACTCTCATTCTGACGGCACCCATTCACTGCAGAGGATCCACTGCTGAGAAAGTCATGTAATGCTACATTTCTTCACATCTTTTCAGAAGAATGATCAAATTCATCTATATTTTCATTTTTAGGGTGAAGTATTCTTTCAACCATTGGTGTAGCTGGGGAAACGGCACTCACAGAGCATCTTTGTGACTTGCCGATGGCGTGCCCTCTGAATTTCCCCATCCTGATTGAGCCCGATCTTTGAATCAAAACAGTCCCGTTCTCGATGCAGCTGCAGGCCGATCAGCACGTACAGCACAGTGATGGTCAGCATTGGCAGGATGAAGAAGAGCAGCGCCGTCACCTGCACTAGCAAGTTATAAATCCACCTATCGTGCACCACCATACACACCCCCGAATCGGGGAAAGTGAGTCCAAAACGGGGTTTTAACGTCTCCACGCCATGCAGACTGGTATTGGGCAAGGCACACAACAGCGAGACGGCCCAGAGCACGAGGATAACGCGCTTGGCGTGAGCGTGCGTCGCCACGTGTTTGGCCTGTAGAGGATGCACCACCGCTCTGTAGCGTTCGACGCTCAAGGCGGTCACGTTGAGCACAGATGCAAAGCAGACCGTCTCGAACAGGCAGGTTTTGAAGTAGCAGCCAGCGACGCCAAACAGAAAAGGATAGTTGCTCCAGAGTTCATAAAGCTCCAGCGGGAGACCCAGCAGCAGCACGAGGAGGTCAGAAATGGCCAAGCTGAACAGGTAGTAGTTTGTAATTGTGCGCATCACGCGGTGACGGGCGATGACGATACAAGTCAGGCTGTTGCCCAGCACGCCGACTACAAAGATGAGCAGGTAGGTGACGCACGTGGGCAGGAAGAAGGGTGAACGGCAAGGGCCCAGGTACTTCTCCAGGTAAGCGCTGCGGCTCAGGCAGAGGTCCGACTGGCTCGCTGTTCTGTTGTGACACTCGTCCTCTCTGGTGGAGCACCATGACGCATTCACAGCGGCGTAGAGCGAGTCAGGAGACGAGCAGTTGTACTGGATCATTGATTCTCTTGAGGAAATTACCTGCAGAGGGTACAGCAAAAACAGGCAGGGTCAATAAAAAGCCTACATCTATTTGATCAAATATACAGTAACCCTGTTTAAAAATCCAGCATATTCTGGTTAGGTTTTGAGGCATGGCAGCTGGTTTCAGCTGGTTCTTAGCTGGTCATGTGCTAGTCCTAAGCTGGTCCTGAGCAGGAGCTAGTTGCTTAGGACCAGCACATGACCAGCTAAGAACCAGCTGAAACCAGTTCATGGCCAGCTAAGAACCAGCTGAAACCAGCTCATGTCCAGGGGGTTTGTAAACATTGCTAAGAACCAGCTGAAGCTACCAGCTCAGCTGGACCAGCTAAGGCAAACAGCTCATGGCCACAGCTTGAAACAGCTCCCAGCTAAGAACCAGCTTCATGGCCAGCTAAGAACCAGCTGAAAACAGCTCATGGCCAGCTAAGAACCAGCTGAAACCAGCTCATTACCAGCTAAGAACCAGCTGTCATGGCCAGCTAAGAACCAGCTGAAACAGCTCATGGCCAGCTAAGAACCAGCTGAAACAGCTCATGGCCAGCTAAGAACCAGCTGAAACCAGCTCACCAGCTAAGAACAGCTCCAGTGCTGAACCAGCTGAAACCAGATAACCAGCTAAGAACCAGCTGAAACCAGCTCATGGCCAGCTAAGAACCAGCTGAAAAGCTCATGACAGTAGAACCAGCTGAAACAGTTAGCTAAGAACCAGCTGAAACCAGTCATTAAGAACCAGCTGAAACAGCTCATGGCCAGCTAAGAAACTGAAACCAGCTCATGGCCATAAGAACAGCTGAAACCAGCTCATGGCCAGCTAAGAACCAGCTGAAACCAGCTCATGGCCAGCTAAGAACCAGCTGAAACCAGCTCATGGCCAGCTAAGAACCAGCTGAAACAGCTCATGGCCAGCTAAGAACCAGCTGAAACCAGCTCATGGCCAGCTAAGAACCAGCTGAAACCAGCTCATGGCCAGCTAAGAACCAGCTGAAACCAGCTCATGACCAGCTAAGAACCAGCTGCAGCTCATAAAGCTAAGAACCAGCTGAAACAGCTCAAAATGAAACAGCTCATGACCAGCTAAGAACCAGCTTTGGCCATAAGAACCAGCTCCTTTAAGAACCAGCTGAAACCAGCTCATGGCCAGCTCAGCTAAAAGCTTAAGCTAAGAACCAGCTTCATGAACCAGCTTGAAACCAGCTCTATGAAAATTAATGCATGCTGTTTTTTTTCAGCAGGGAAAACAGATACATTCTGTGAAATATTGGTACAATTTGAAGAAAAAAGTTAATTACTCCAGTCTTCAGTGTCACGTGATCCTTCAGAAAGTTTGGGGTAAGATAAAAAAGGAAAGAAATTAATACTTTTATTGAGCAAGGATGCATTAAATGAATCAAAATGACAGTAAATACATTTATGATGCTTTCCTTTGCTCTAAAATTCATTTAAACTTTCTAAAAAATTAATGACGGTTTCTTGTAAGCAGCAAAAACGGTTTCAAACATTTATAATAAGAAAGAACCATTATTAATTATTGACACCAATAATAATGTATAGTACTTAGCAGCAAATGAGCATATTATACTGATTTCTGAAGGATCACGTTACACTGAACACTAGAGTAATGATGATGAACATTCTGCTTTGCAGGAATAAACTACAATTAAAATGAAATTCAAATAGTACATTTAAATTAAATTGTAAAAATGAATAATAGTATTTCAATTTGTATTACTGTTTTGATCATATTTAATGAAATAAACAAACTTCTCAAAAAAAAAATACCTTTCCGACAACAAACGTCGGAATAGAAAATAAAATTCATAATTTCTGTATATATTAAAATATGTAATTATTAACAGTAATAGGTAATATTATAATGATTTTTATTCTTTTTGTATACTATTTGTTTTATTTTTATTTATTAAACAATTAACAAAAAAAGCTCCTCTAACACTAGCTTATTTCCATTCCATCTGTTTTCTTTTTATTTATTATATAATTTTAATAACTCTCTGCGTGTACTGCGTTAAGCTAACTGAGACGTGTCATAGCACTTGCATGTTGTTGCTGTTTTGTTGGTTTTGATTGCTTCCGGTGTCCTCATTTGTAAGTGGCTTTGGATCAAAGTGTCTGCTAAATGACTAAATAGTAAATTATGATGTAATACTGAACATTTTCTATCAAAGTTAATGCAGGGTCAGATCCAGTCCTGTGTGTGTTTGGAGTGAACTGTGCTCCATCACGAGCCATAGACTCGGCCAGTGTATACTCGAACAGTAACACGGCGGTCTCTGGTATACTTTCAGTTAAACTAGAGTAAACAGACCCAAACCAGACTGAATAAACACATTCATTTATGGCATGAGAAGTGTAATATGTGGTGCTCAGCTCTGCTTCTGGAGATTTAATTACCTGAAGACTCGACTGGAGTTCCCGTTCTTACACACTTTCTTCAGGAGTGGCTAAAGATGGAATAAACTCTGGAAAAGCTTGTTTGTTTTTGTGGTTATCGTTGTAATTAATTAGTAATAAATCCTGTCTAAGATGTTTTGAGAACACAGCTGGAGAAGTTCAGTCTTTTTTTCCTGTATAGATTGAATCAAATGTTCACATTTTTATTCCTTTATTATCAGTTCAGGATATTCCACATTATTTGATATTCTTCTTTTAGAAGATATTATGTGAGTTTTTGCTTTATATCACAAGCAGATCAGAATTCATTCAAAATAATCATCTATCAATAAATGTACAATTAATAAACAAAAACAGATGCAGCACACACAAACAAGAACATACAACATTTCTAATAGCTTAGCATTATCAATAATAAGCCATTTTAAAACAGACTTATAATAAATCAACTTAACAGATTTAATAAATAAAAGAAAATACTCAAAATAAAAAGAAAAGAAAAGAAGATCCATAAGCAGGAACGCATAATTGTTCTTACTTTGAATAAAATATATTAAATGGCATTTGTAATACCTTAGCATTATGAATAATAAGCCATTTTAAAATATACTTATTAAATAATAAATGTGACCCTGGAGCACAAAACCAGTCTTAAGTCGCTGGGGTATATTTGTAGCAATAGCCAACAATACACTGTGTGAGTCAAAATCATAGATTTTTTTATGCCAAAAATTATTAGGATATTAAGTAAAGATCATATTCCTAGAAGATATTTAATACATTTCCTACCATAAATATATCAAAACTTAATTTTTGATTAGTAATATGCATTACTAAGAACTTCATTTGGACAACTTTAAAGATGATTTTATCAATATTTAGATTTTTTTTGCACCCTCAGATTCCAGATTTACAAATAGTTGTATCTCAGTCAAATATTGTCCTATCATAACAAACCATACATCAAATATTATTTATTCAGCTTTCGGATGATGTATAAATCTCAATTTCAATAAATGGATTTAATTATGACTGGTTTTGTGATCCACGGTTCACATAATAGACTTGACTTAAACTTCATAAATAATAAAATAATTTATAATAAAATAAAATGCATTTTTATTTATACGTGTAAAAAGATTAATTTCATTGAATAGTAATAGATGAGCGAAACATTTTGGTTGGCAGAAACGGAAATTGTTATCACGTCTATAATTAATTAATTAGTTAAATAAAATAAAGCATAACATTTCAAATTCATTTTATAAGAATTATTTTCCACAATTCCCTAAATTGCAGTATAATATTGACCCTTAAAGTAAATATATTGTAACTGTCTAATTTCCACTGCCGACATCTATCAGTAAACTATGATTAATATACAAATACAGTAAGATGTGCAAATACACAACCTCAACCTATATTTTTTGTTAATCAATATTTTTATGACAATTGAATGACAACAAGCTGCTTATTATCATAACAAATGCTGTCTAAAGCATAAATATTAGTGAAATTAGTAACATTTTTATTTAAAATATAATGCTCAAATGATTTATTTGAAAACAAAATGAGAACCTTGGCTTGCAACCTGAGTTAGTTCTTTTCTTTTGCATATTTTTTTTGCAATGCTTTGATGTCTAAAGTAAACTTCATTTCACGAATGTCCTGGCGAGATGAAAGAAAGCCTACCTGAGTGAATGATTGAACTGGTGTTTCTCAGACGGTGTTCCTGAAGGACTGCTTCTCATGACTGTCCTGCTGTAATCTAACATCACACTGGAGAGGAGAAACGCTACACATACAAGCTCTCTCTAACTGCCTGCACACGTCTCCTCCTCCTTACAGTGAGACCTTTCCAGTGCCGTCAGCATCTTTCTACAGTGTGTATGATGACTGGATTTGTCAGTGTGTCATATTTCACTCAAGCAAGCACACTAGTGACGTAGCCGCTCACTGGCTTTCAACCAAGAACAATGCATTCATTCTCGCCCTAGTTATGACGTGCATGCTTATACGCAAGGCTGACACCAGGTTTCATAAATCAATGATTTTACAAAACAATCAAAGAATTCTGTACATAATTACATCATATGTATTAATACATATTTTAAATATATCAAATAATATTATCAGCATCATTTCAATAAAAAATTAAGGTTTAAAATGAACATTTTACTTTAATGAGAGCATCATTGAAACAGCATGAGACTCTAGGTTTGTGCAAAACCTGATGATCCGTTGATGATGATGCATGCATGATCCGAAGAAGAAAGGAAGTTCACATGCTCAATGTAACACGTTTGATTAGTGATCTAGAACAGCGCAACACCTTCATTATTTCTTCTTCATTTCACTTTCCTTTGCTTTCATTGTTTTTTCAAGTCTTAAAAAATCCTGTCCAAACAAAGTGTGTTTAACACTGTACCAATAATAACTAGTTATACACACCAGACCTGTGTGGTTTGTATCCACAACACTGAGTTGAAAATTGTGTGTTGTTGTCATAATTGCTGACAATTATGATTAGAAGAGTGTATGACCCTTGTGAAAAAGAAGTGTGCTTAATTGTGTTGAATTTGCATTTCTACTTCAAACATTAAAAATAATAATGCTAATCATATATATATATATATATATATATACACATTATATACACACATAACATTCACTTATATCGTTTTAAAATACATTTTTTCATATGCTAAAGTGCACGTGGTTTTCATTATCTTGAGTGCATGAAAGAAAGTCCCTCATCTGCAATAATAATCCTCGTCACATCACTCAAACTGCGGTTAACACAAAACGGAGGACTCTTGTTGTGTTTAATAACCCTAAAAGGAAGCTTGCGCTGCGCTGACAGTGTTTTGGAAACTCTTCAGCACAAGCAGAGGAAAACCCAGACTGTGATTCTGTGCTTTGAGAAGTCACATCTGAGAGAGACTTTATTACATGCTGAACACAGAGCACAGGAACCTTGTGTCTCCTCACAGCTCAAAAATAATGCCAAAAATATCAATATATTCCTCTTATAATCACTGTATTCCAGCTCAACATGGCCAGTGACAAAGGTTAGAACCATACATTGATAATTTCATGACAGTTCATCCAAAGAATGAAAATTCAGTCATCATTTATTCACCCTCAAGTTGTCCCAAACCTGTATGAGTTTCTTTCTTCTGTTGAACACAAATTAAGATATTTTGAAGAATGTTGGGGGCAAATAATTGCTGGTAGCCATTGACTTCAATAGTATGAAAAAACATCAGCTGTTGGGTTACATTCTTTCTTAAAAATGAATTTTCTTTTGATTTGTAACAACTTGATGATAGCTTGAATTTGTTTTCCTTCGGGTGAACTATATATAAGTATATATACAAGTAATTATTGCATTAATTCAGTTCACTTCTTCCATGTTTCATTCTGCTATAGTCCTAAACAAGCTCTGGCCAAAACTCTTCAGATTTCCAAATAGTTCAGGCTTTTGCAGCATGTGAAACACCGTGTGGCAAGGCTTGCTGTTTATCTGAAGGATGACTTTAACGTCTGACGTCTACAGTGGGCTCTGGAGGATGTTTTCTCAAGTGCCTGTCTGTTTTGGCTCAGTTCTTCGCGTCCTCAATCCTGACCAGCTTCCGAACTGCGATGTGACAGGGACAGTATTAGCCAAGTGATCATACAACAATAATCTATTTCCTCATGATTGGAGAATTATTCAGTGATACTTGACAAACGCCATACGGCCTGCTGTCGGGGTTTATGCATGATTTATTTCAAATGAACCAGTTCAACTCAGATGAGTTTGAATTCTTATGCAAATTAGGTTGAAATTTTCAATTATTCTTGTGAAAGATAATCAAATTGAATGTCTCCTGCACAAATGCCATGGAGCGTGTGTAATAATGTCTAGACGTCAGCTTAGTGTTTTGCTTTTCATACAAGGGAGACTGGGACTATAGTTTCCACACTAGTTTCCCAGGTTAGGTTTATAGATATGACTAAATATACACAACTATACACTTATACATTTAATAGAGTAACCAGTATCGGTAATACTTCCTTTTCATATTCTCATCTTTATGCATTTATCCATTAATTTGGAGATTCAGTGTGAACATAGTTTATACATTTTAATGTTAGGGGCAATTAAGTGCAATTAATTACAGAAAAAGTGTGAAAAACCACATCTCTGAATATGTTGATCCGCAGACCAGGCTTAAACTTAGTCCTAGACTAAAATGTAAGTCTGAGCTGTTTCAACTGAAAGACCTTGCACTGATTGATCTTAAAATATTCCAGTGCCTTTGTTTTGTCTCAAGATGGACACCGGTAATGTTTTGTATAAGGCACAAAATTACTTAAATGTCCAAATTGAACTACGGCCTAATCCTGCCCGGCTCACACGGTGCGATTTTGGCCACGATTTGGTCGTCTGAGACAAATTTAGAAAATCCTAAAAGATTCCTATAATCTTTGGCTAAAATCTGTAGTCTTTGATCGCTGGTTTGACATGTTCACCGACAGCCGGTTGTTGCGATCAAACTGTCAGTGTCAGAAGATTTGGCGCACTATCCTGCAGCGTGACATCTCCTACGATGAAACTCAAACTGTGTCCGTGTTCAAGACAAGCTATGAGCAGAAATAATGCTGGATAATTATTCTATCAGCCATAATCTCCGGCGCTCCCGTCCTCCGCTCACGTGGAATTAATCTGATATGTTGCCTTTTCTATATAAACCAGGGGTCACCAAACTTATTCCTGGAGGGCTGGTGTCCCTGCAGAGTTTAGCTCCAACCCTATAACACACCTGAAGCAGATAATCAAGGTCTTGCTAGGTATACTAGAAACTTCCAGGCAGGTGTGTCGAGGCAGGTTGGAGTTAAACTCTGCAGGACACCGGCCCTCCAGGACGAGTTTGGTGACCCCTGGTCTAAGCCCTGCCTGTGCAACCAGGCCTATATTTTGTAATTAAGTGAAGGGGTTAAGCTCCAACCCTAATCAAACACACCTGATCCAGATAATCAAGGTCTTCAGGATCACTAGAAACTTCCAAGCAGGTGTGAGGTGGAGCTAAACTCTGCAGAGCTGTGGCCCTCCAGGAATTGAGTTTGAGACCACCGACTTAAAGAAAAAGCACAAAAAGGTGAAAAATATCAGATCAACTGATGTGACAACTTGCTCTGATCTGACCTTTATTAAAAATACATTTAGTAAAAATTGTTCAACCTTTCAGTTACAATATACATTTATTTATTTGTGTGTTCACTTTTTTTTTACCCAACAACTATGGACAAATATGATGGTACTGAATTTGAAAAATCTGCCATTTAATTTATCACCCGTAGTGAGTAAAGGTGAACACACACCACCACACACACACAGGTTCAGACCTGTGAGTTTCTTTCTTCTCTTGAACATAAAGTCATGAAGAAGTCTGGGAAACAAACACTTGCTGGTAGCCACTTACTTACAAAATAAAGTGGAAGTCAATACCAGTAACTGTTTGCTTGCAACATTCTTTAAAATATCTTGTTGAAACAGTCAGCCCTGCTTGCCTCTTCTTGGACGAGTTCCTGTAAATGAAACAGCACAGCATGTGTACACTACAGCACACTTCAAATACCAGCAGGCATGCACTGGATTCCCATTCTTCATTCACCATTTGCTGGATTGTTTATACACCTAATACTCGAACTCCACTTCAAACAGCTGAAACACACACGCACACGCAGACGCGCGCGCACACGCACACACAGGACACACACTCTTAGCTGTCCATCGTGTTCGATGATGAAGCTTGCTCCAGGGATGGGGGTGGGAGGGGGAGGGTTCAGCGACGTTGACGCTGGTGCCACTTTCGTTGGCGTCAGTCCGATCCTTGAGCACACACTTTCCACAGAAGGAACAGGGAAACCAGACACCAGGGGGGTACCAGCCGCCCTCTGGTGTCTCTTGATGCGTCTCTCGGATCGTCGATCTTGGTTGATTTGGTGTGTATTTTGAGAAACTGCAGTGGCACAGGTGACCTGCCACTGACTGTCCTGTCAAGTGCCAAAGATTCGAGATACTTGAGGGGAATGTTCGCTCGTTTTTGGAGGTTCCCTGGTGTAGTTCTTAAAATGCGCTTTTGCCCTCCAGCGGAGCGCTTTGCGCCCATTAGTTGACTTTAGAGGGGCAGGCGGTGTTCAGGCATGCGTATGGTGTGCCCTAGCCAACGTAGATGTCTTTTGGCCACTGCTGCTTCCATACAAATTGAGTCAGTGCTGCTGAGGATGACTGTGTGGGGGATTCGATCTCCCAGGACAAGTTGAGGATCTTCTGTAGGCAGCGGATATGGAAGGCCTCTAGGTGGTGAAGTGCTGACGGTATGGAGTCCATGACTCTGCCATAAAGCAGAGTGGAGAGACATACGCGTTGTAAACAGCAACCTTGGTACTGACCTTCAGGTTACGATTTTCAAAAAACCTGCGCGTAGGCGACCAAAAGATGATGAGGCTTTATTTATCCGGTGTGTATTTCAGTGTCAAGGGTACAGCATGAGGACAAAGTGGGAGCGAGATAGGTGAAGTTGTCCACTGTTTTTAAGTGGAACACCGTTTATGTGAAAACTGGGTGGTATGGGAGCAGATGTGTAAAGATGGAGCATGACCTCGGTTTTTTGAGTGTTAACCTGTAGGCCAAAAGATTGGTACAGACTAGATATTGTGTTGAGGGCGTGCTGCATAGAGTCCGGGCTGTGAGCTAAGATGGTACAGTCATCAGCATACTGAAGCTCACAGATTTGGCGGGTCTTTGTCTTTGTGCGGGCCTGGAGTCGACGAATGTTGAAGAGGCTACCGTCGAGTCGGTATTCCACATGGACACCATCTTCATGCCCCATAACACGATGGAAGAGGCAGGTGATGGCAGAGAGGAATATGTTGAAGAGCACCGGAGCCAAGACACAGCCTTGCTTCACCCCAACGTTTACCTCGAAAGACTCAGACTGGAGTTCTCCCGTGAGCACTCTGGCTTGCATCCCATCATGCAGTTGCCGTAGGATGCTGAGAAACTTGGGTGGTACCCCAAGTTTAGAGAGGTTTTTCCAGAGCAGCTCCCGGTTGATGGTGTCAAAAGCTTTGCTGAGGTCGATAAAGGCTACATAAAGGTCTTTGTTCTGTTCTCGGCTCTTCTCCATCAGCTGCCTCAGGACAAAAACCATGTCTGTTGTGGATCTGGACTTCCGGAAGCCACACTGAGTTTCTGGAAGCACAGCTTCCGAGATGTGCTCAACCAATCTGCTGAGCATGATCTTGGCCAGGATTTTCCCTGCGATGGAGAGGAGAGATATCCCACGGCTGTTACCGCAGACTGCTCTGTCTCCTTTCTGCTTGTAAATGACTTGCCGGAGTTCAGATTAAAGTGGAGGCGTGTCCAAGTGCTTGGTTGGTGGCAGGTCTGGCAGATTATCCAGTATATGTAAGTCAGCAGGGTTGGTGTGGTTAAAGAGACTCTCAAAATGATTTGCCAACGGGCAAGGAATCTCGTGACGGTCCTTTAAAGAGCGTGGGACCCGTCAGCTGATCGGACTGGGACGATCGCCCTTTCCTGGGGCCATACAGTGCTTTTAAAGCATCGTAAAAGCCTTGAATGTTATTGCAGTCTGCCAGGTTTTGAATTTCTTGCACCTGTGCACCCACCAGGTATTCTCCATAATCCGGAGGGCACGCTGGGTTTCTGCTCTTGCAGCAGTGAAGGAGGCTATGAGAGTGGTAGATCCAGGGCAAGATAGGAGAGCTTTGTGGCTTCATGCTTTGCTTTTAGAAGTGGACTGTATCTCCGCATGAGTTACTGTCAAACCAGTCCTGGTGATGTGTCCTTAATTGGCCGCGCCTCTAAGGCTGCTTTATAAATAGCCTGGCGTAACGCTGGCCGTCGGTTGATTCTTCCGGGATCTTGTTGAGGTTTTCAGCAAGGAGCTGACGAAGGGTGTCTTTGGTGGTATGGCTATTCAGTGCTGTGCAATTGAGTTTCTTGTGTAGAGCAGTTCTCGGGCTAGGGTTGAATTCTCATGAGTAGATTGGATCTGACCATGAGGTGGTCAGTCCAGCACTGGCTCCTCTCATAACACGGGTGGTGAGGACATCTTGTCTGTCCTTTTGACGGACAATCACGTAATCAAGGAGGAGCCAATGTTTTGAACGTGGGTGCTGCCAGGTGGGTCTTGAACCGGTTCTTCACTGGAAGATGGTGTTAGTAATGACAGTTGGTGCTCTGCACAGAGGGAGAGGAGTCTGAGCCCATTATGGTTCATTTTCCTACACCATGCTGGCGATGACTTTACTCCATACCAGGTGCTCCGTACCCACTCTAGCATTGAAATCACCCATGAGTATGGTCTGTCTGTAGCCGGGGTTTTCTGTAAGAATGGCATCAAGAGCTCTATAGAATTATCTTTGATGTTATGCTCGCCATCAAGAGTTGGAGCATATACACTGATGAGAGTGGCGAAGCATTTCTTTGCCAAAGGGAATGCGCCATGTCATCAGTCTCTCATTGATGCCGATAGGGGATTCCGGAATGCGATTGCAGCAGTTTAGACTTCACAGCAAAGCCAACTCCATGGTTACGACGAAAGCCTTCGGGGACCCTTCCAGAAGAAGTGTACCCAGCACAGCCTCTGTCAGGGAGTCCTCCCCATGTAGTCTGGTCTCACTGAGAGCTGCGATGTCGATGTTATATCGTGCGAGCTCCAGGGCCACCAGTGCTGTCCTGCGGTGGGGCCTGTCAGGAGTTTCAGACAGGTCCAACAATGTGCGAACGTTCCACGAAAGCAATGCTTAACTTATTTTTCACTTTTAGTTTTTCGACCGCGAGTGGGGGATTGCTCCGACGGGTTGCGGCTTACCGTCCGGAGTGTGGGGAGCAGACAATTTTTTAGACCACCTTTCCAGGTCCTTCCCATCACAGGGGTGAGCAGTGTGGGGCTGCTCAGTCGCAGTGGAAGCTGCCGAAAAGACGCGCTGCTCCATCCCGCAGTCCTAACGACCATCACTCCATTGCCGCCTGTGTGCATGGTTTGGCTAGACACTCCCAGCCACATCCTTGGCCTGTGCCCACCACCATTCCACATCGCCACAGGACTTTTTTGGGGGGGGGGGCAAGAAGCTTGCGCCAGGTAAGGATTAAGGTGGGGGTGTGGGTGCGCAGACCTCACTCCCATCATCTTCACTCCTACCAGATGGACCTCCAGTGGCATGAGAGAACCCATGACGACCTTCGTCTGGCATGAAGTTGCAGGGGGCTGCCGGTGGTCCGGTCAGTTGGACTCCGCCTATGCCTGCCCCCAGATGCAGGTTTGTCTTCGGGGGGGTGTGCTCCCCTAGCCACTGTACCCTCCCGGTTGACCCATGTGGCTGTGGGGTTGCCCTCTTCCGACTTCCAGCCGTTGTGATGTTGGGGACACACTCATCTTCCGTCTGCGCCGTCAGTGGGGGTCTTCACTATTTATCCATAGCTGGGGCTATTTACCCATAGCTGGGGCGGTGGTTGACGGGCATCAGGGCATTCCCACTCACCAATGGGCCTGCATGCCACGTCTCTGGGGCCCACCGCTGCTCGAGAGAGCCCATACAACTTAGCCTGGAACCGCAAGGGACAGTTACCATGTGTGCCGCGAGGAGGCGTGTAAAGTGAGATCTTGGGCATTGGAGAGGCTATGTAGGCTAAGGAGACTTACACACTCGGCTCTCTTTTCGCCCTTGAAAAACAAAGGGCTATCCGGTGGCAGCAGCTGAAAGCAGAGAGTGACAAGCAGGACCAGCAAGCATCATGCATGTTGCTAACTACAAGCACTACTGCTCCAATGCTGCTGCACTGACGCATCACACGCCCCGTGTGCCACACAGAGACACACACACACACACACACACAGACACACACACACACACACACACACACCACACACACAGACACACACACACACACAGAGGACACACACACACACACAACACACACACACACACACACATTTCACACACACACGATAAACACGACACAGACACAGACACACACACAGACATGAGTTGAATCGACTGTTCTCTCTGGATTTCCACTACAGTTCCCCTCTAATCTCAGCAGATTGTCCATCGCTAGCGGCTAGCCAGTACTCTGAGGGCAGTAAAGCAGAAAATTGTCCTGCTCAACAGCAGCTAGCTCATCCAGATGAGTTACTGGGACATCGTTTATCACAAGGTTAAACTCAGATTCTGATGTGTGGAGATTATTGAATTAACCCACTCATTTCCCTTACTGCAGTGAAGGTGCCTTCCTGCTCATCAATCAGTCAATAATAATGTGACAGTGAGCTGCAGCAAGGACAAGTAGTTGAAGCAAAATCATGTGCAGCAGCCTCTTTTATAAAAAATCAACCAAAATCCATAAACATACAGGAGAAACTGGAGAATAACAATCAACTATACACAAATGAGAATGGCCAAAGTGAGGGTTATACAAATATACAGCATGGCCAGATTAATAAACAAGTAGCAGGTGAATAAAAAACAATGTGTAACCATAGCAACAAACTAGCAACGAGATAATAATAATAATATATGTTAAAAGTTGAACAGTTAAATGCACTTTTCACACTTTTACTTGTAAACCCAGCACTGTCAATTATTTTTTCTCTTTTATGAAAGGGACATTTCCACCACATCTCAAAAGACATATCTGTAGCAATATTTTGTAGTGGAAACATTTTGAGATCAAAATTCAGACCTCTCTGTCTTGCTAAAGCCAAGATAGCACATATGTCCTAAATAAATTAACTGTCCCCCCCCCCCCCCCCCCTTTTGAAAACTATAATTGTTAAATTGTTATAATTCATATTTTTTACAGACCTAATGTGGTCTCTTTTTAACTTGACAAAATTAGGCTACAGTTTTGCAGATTATTTTATATTATATTAAATATTTTACAAATATTTAAGGAAATTAAATTTGAAGTTGATATATAAAAAATTGAGGTTACACATTTTGTTTAATTATACCACAAACACAGGAAAAAATTTTTAATTGTTACAATTTCTTCCCCACTATTACTCTTATCACAAAATGTTATTCTTTAATGATATGTATTTTGTCAAGATTAAAAAAGTTGTGATTCATAAGACCGTTGACACTGCTAAAAGTGTTTTCTATGTAACGCAATCATAAAAGTAATTTTGAGATTATAAGCAAATGATATATAATATATGATGATTACTAATGTATGAAAAAAAGGAAAGCGAATATAATTTTTGTACACTCCTGTTATATATGTTTTGAGGTGCTGAAAATTAATCTATTACTGAATTATGTAAATATCTATTTAGCTAAATATATAGTTTGTCATAAGATTAAGATTTAATGGTAATATATTGAAGTAAAGTTAGGCAAATACTGAAAACGTTTTTCACTTTGTTTAAATCATAATTTTAAATCAGTATAATTCCTGTTTATAAGGGTTCAAGAATTATGTAGCTAAATCATAACAAATACTGTTGAAATCATAATTTTAAATCAGTCTGTTTTAAAGGGATTTCTGAGACAAAGGCAAAACAATTAAATCAATACATAAACAGCATTTAAAATACATGTTTGATGTGACATTTAGGCTACATTATAAAATGTTTAATTATATATAACGTATACATTAAGAATAAATTCAACTGAGGATTTACGGAAGTAAAAATATAAAATCTAATATTTAGCATTCTGTGACGTTGCTAATCGTCTTGTGACGTCACAAAGACCTTGGAGCTAAAAGAAACGATTCGCTTCACTCGTTACAAGGCTTCGCGGATGATTTACCTGTTCTCCTCGAGGGGTGCAAACGAGGTTCTCTGAAACTGACTGTGCTCCGGTGAAGCAAAAGCGGTCAGACACGGCGATTCACCTCGGTTTCACGTGCCGACTCTCGCTTCAAGCTGTTTTAGTCGGTGGTAGTCGCCCCCTGCTGGGTTGTGGTGGTCTGTGGGTGTGCAGGGGGTCGTAACCGATCGGTGTGATGTAGTGTGATGTGTGGTGGGGGGTGAGCCGGTGGGTTTGCACTACACTCACTGGCACTCCACCTCAGACTACATTTCCCATGATGGACCACACACACACACACCCAGCTTATAATCTCTTTAATCAAATCACACACACCATACAAAAGAACTTTAATGGTTTATAGCTACCCCTTCGTGTTTGTGTTCACCCATTGTCTGCGTTACCCCGCCCTTCTCAATTAATAGTTGTTTTTCGTGTTGCCTTATTGTCTGGTTCCTGATCTCCTGCCTCGTACTGTTACCCTCTTGTCACACAATGTTCTGCAGACCGCCGTATAAACCTTGCCTTCTATATTGACACCCTGCTGTGTTTTTGATGATACGTTGATCTGTCTCGTCATACAAAATAAAAAGGAGGGCGAGGTGGTTATTTCAAAACAAATGAACATAAACCCCACCTAATATTAATAGTTGTTAATCTAAACCTGCTAATATGCCAATGTAAAAGAACATAAACTAATATCTAAAAAATATGCCAATGTAAAACAGTTCAGTAGTTCACAGAATATGTTATGTGACATCTGATGTGATAAACTCTCAAAGCTGAAAACATATGATCCTCGTGTTCTTGATTTAAACACTTCAAACTCATGGTGTGAGAAAAATATAAGACGTGATAAAACATACAAAGTCTTCATGTTTAGGCTACTTTCAATTTTTTTATTTAAAAATATCACTCACAGAAATTATACAAGAATAAAAAATCTCCCATGAAATAAAAATAAACATTCAAGAAAATAAATTTCTAAAGCCTTTTTAAATGCTGTGTTTAAATCTTATTTTTGGTGGTTTTCTAAGCAAATATCAATCAAGGCATTAGTTATGTAAATGATATTGAAATGATCTGCTCTTGACCGAGTGGAGGTCTGTGTGTTCAAACATCTGGACAGACTCTGTCTGGAGGATAAACCTTGAGACAGGGACTCTAATGCCAAACCATGCAGATGAGCTGATGCTGAGCTCAAACAGCTGGACGTGAGCGTTTATAACTCCTCAAGCTAGACGCTCCTGGGATTATTTGTGTGACTGCTCTTATGAGAAGATTTGTATCACTTTGCATTGGGTTGTGGTTGTGGTAATGCAATAGAATCTAATCATTTATGGGATGATCAAATGCCATCTCGGTGGCCATGAGTAAAGTATGTAATTAATACTAAACAAAAGAAAAACTAAACAAAATCATCTTTTCTTCAGATCATTTACTCTGTCTGAGAAGTAATTACAAAATTAATCAATCAATAACATTTAGAAAATGATTGGGAGTTCACTATTGAAATAATACATGTGTTATTTGTTCCTCTCACCACCAGAGGTCACCATCACCTATCCTCCCGGACTCCTTTACCCTAACTCCACACACCTGTGCACCTACTCACACAGGTGTTGCCCATCCTGATGGCCTATTTAAACACCACACTCCCACCACTCTGTCTGTCTGTATTATTGATTGTTTCAGTTCTGTTTTTGGACGGTGTCTACCTTTTTGTTGATTAAACTGAGTTTTCTCCTGCATTTGGACCCAGACCTTGTTCTTTCCACGGCGCTCCCTAGTGTTCCGTGACAACATGTAATACTACTTTCACATTTTACATGCAAAATAACCCAAATGTTAGAAATTAAATAAGTAGTTCTTTTATACTCTTAAAAGTAAAGGTTTCATTTTTTTGCTAGCAGTAATGTCACAGAAGAACCATTTTCCACCGACTCTTTAACTTACACTTACATTTAATCATTTTGCAGACAGTTCACTTTCAGTGAACATTTCTTAATTCCATTTTATTCTTAATAAAGAAAATTATAATCTAAACAACCAAGAACACTTTGTGGAATGGAAAGGTTCTATTGAGGTTCAACCGTAGATGCCAATAAAGAGCCTTGAACGTGTAAATTATGAGCATTTGGTCTTACACATACTGTAGAAAAGGTCATTTCTCTGCTCTCTCCCAGCTTCAGCGCCAGATGCCTCAGTGCATAATGTTTAGTTTCCATTGTGTCTGTTCACATATATCTGGTGTATGTGTTAAATACTCTGCGTGGTTTTCAGGTCATCTTGGCCACGATCCACTGCAGTGCTGTGCCGTATCCCCTCTCATGGTAAATCCTGTGTAGTTTTATTGCTGAGATGTCTAGTTCATTTTTGTCTTCCAGTGAGAATGGGTTGAAATGAATGGGTTTTCTTCTTTCATGATGAAATCTGTGAGTTGTCTTGCAGTTCTGTCATTTTGACACAGACCACCCTGACAGCCATAAACAAAAGTTCAAGGAGCAAAAACTGGCTTTGGTCCTTGATGGATTAAGCCCTCCCTGAATAAGAGCAAACACTTGGGTGAACCTTATATAAGTTCATCTTCTGCTAGTAGTCTTGAAATGCTGTTGACTTGGTGTTTTGGAAAGATGTATTTTCTGTTTCATAAGCTGGTCAACAGTGGCACCCCATGGCCAGACTCAGACTGTACATCTGTCCCTTTCATTTTCATCAATTCAGATTAAATTATCTAAACTGATTTCATAGAATCCCAGATTTTACACCAGCATACAGTAAAATAAATAGATCAATAAGTAAAAGCAGAACTAAATAATATATTGCTAATATAAATGTTAAAATAGGTTTACATAAATATATTTTTGCTATTTATATTTTTAGTTACTTATATTTTTTGCATATTTTATCTATGTCAAATATATTTATATTTTCCAAAATATACTTAAATATACATTTTGCATTTACTCAAAATTTATTTTAAGATTGCAAATAGTTTTTCTTGCACCTTGAAATACATTTTGTAATATTCTTTAGAATTTGAACGTTTCACCTAAATATATAATAATTAAAAAAAAATAATTTATTTAAGACCATGCTGTTTAAAAGATATATGTAGAATATATTGAAATGTTTTATATATTATGGATACAGAAATCCAGCATTGTATGGAGTGTGTTTTCAACTTTAGCCTGCAAATCAGCACCAGCCCAGCAATGCATTCACCGAGACAAAGGAACTTTTGTTGACATTCAGTAATGCAACTCGTAATAACTGCAGCGGTCAGCTAGATTCTTGGCCCACAAATCAGCGATGAGCTCGCCTGAACAACAAACCCTGAGCGTTCAGTTACACGGTTTATAACGCCTGAGGAAATGTGCCATCTACACCACAGACATTACACTGATGGGTGCTACCACTGTCTGCTATGAAGACAAAAGCACATGTACGGGAATTCATCTTTCAAAATCTGCCAAAACATGTTCAGGTCATGTATCAAGCCAAAAAAGAAAGAAATGAGAAATTATATATAAACTTCAATTATATGAATAAGTTGATTTGCTGGGGCCTGTTTCATAATACAAGTTTACCAATAAGCCAGGTTTATTTCTGTTATTCTGACTTATTTTGAAATGAACTGATTATAAGTTAGACTAACTGAAATAAACCGGGCTTATTTAGTAAACTTGTGTTATGAAACAGGCCCCTGGTCTTATACCAGGGCTGCGTTCAGCCCCGAGAAAACGGTGCAAAACGTTTATTAAACAGAAACGGTGGTGCGTTGAACACCATGTTCTGATGACGCAAGTGTTGAAACTACGGCGGCTGAGAAGGCCATTCTTTGTGTTCTTTGAAGAAATTTCTGAGCCTGATGAAATAGGTATAAATACATGTTTAATACTGAAAATACATGCTCGATGTTACAGTCACTGCTCTTGCCGTCCAGAATAAAAGAGAACATCCCAATCCAGTGAAGGGATTTGTGGAAACTGTGGTTATTAATTATTGTGATCCAACATTTGCCTCGCATTTCAGAATAAAGACAAACATTTCATGAAGGACAATCCACTTCTTACCTCCGAGACTGTGTTATGATCTATATGACCGTATTATTTTATTGTGAGTATTAGGCTTATCATTATTGCTGATCACTGTTGTGCTATGATATTGTAATATATACCATTATATAATCAGAGGAGCATAGAAAAGTTTATGAAAGTGTCACTCCACAATACAATAGCAAAATATATATGTATAGTATTTTTATGTTACATTAATCAGTGTCTAGCACACCTTCATAAGGAAAGGATATGGACCAGAAGACATTGCAATTAATACATGATATTTAGACAGACTTAAAGAAGTTCCAGATCTATACTTGTGCTCTTATTATTTCAGTTATTTTGCCTTTAATGTAAATAAACATGTGCAAATAATATACTTGCTCTTGTGAATTTATTTTGATGTTAATTACATTTACTTATAAATCATGTTGATATGCTATGTTACTATAAAACTCTCATGACAAACATGTCTTGTAATATCTTCAGTTGTTGTGTATATCGAGCTGCAGCGGACACATATTACACGACTTCACTTGGACACATTGTGCGAGCGGTCTCTTTAATACTGCGTGGTTTACACGTTTCTGCTGATTTGGCTGATATTTTTTACAACCCACCAAACAAGAGAAAACGTATCTCAAACCCTGTCGCACACCGTTTCCAGGAAACATGTCGTTCAAACCGGAAACCATAGCAAAAGTTGTGCACCACTGTGAGCTTGAACTTGCCCCTGTTTAAGTTGGAACTAGCTTGTTCAGCTGGGGCTGTTTCATAAAACATGTTTACCAAATAAACCAGGCTTATTTCAGTTAGTCTGACTTATTTTGAATCAAATCAACTGGGAAAAGGTCAGACTAACTGAAATAAACCTGGCTTATTTGGTAAACTTGTTTTATGAAACAGCCCCCAGGTCTCCAGCCTTAGCTAAAGATGTGGTCAACCCCCTTTTAAAACCAGCATGCTAAGCTGATATAATGTTTTGAATTGATTAGTTTATTTATTTATTGTTAAATAGCTATAATAAATACATCATATATTTCGTAATATCTGTAATGTATACAGATTAAAAATAGAAATTAGACTGTAGTAAAATATGATTTGTGTATCTGAGTAAATCTAGTCCACGAGTTTCTTATAATTCGTCAGATAAACAAAGAATACGAACTAGCAATCACATCAGTTTTTAAAGGCATCCTAGCTATAATGATATTGTCCTCAGTGTGAGGGTATTTTGATATAGATGTCGCTGTTTGTCGTGTTGTTCCTCAGTCATAATCACGCCTGATCTATGAGTCACAGACTCGATAATTCAACGCCAACAATACCGAAACTCAACAGAGAGCGACTTCACAACAAACCAGGGTGACATGGAGCCGACGAACTTACAGGTAAAGAACTCCACACAGAGATCACGAGTACAACACTGTGTGTGTGTGTGTGTGTGTGTGTGTGTGTGTGTGTGTGTGTGTGTGTGTGTGTGTGTGTGTGTGTGTGTGTGTGTGTGTGTGTGTGTGTGTGTGTGTGTGTGTGTGTGTGTGTGTGTAATATAGCAGATCCGTGTCCACTTTCTTTGTAAAAGTTGTTTTGGTTGTTTGGAAACCATTTTTACATTCACTACTGTCCGAAACACGGTCATTATGTATGAATAAAGCTAGTGTTGGAGTGATTTAAGTTATCTTTAAGTAAAAAGTTAATCGTAATGATGACACAGGCTATGTTTTAAGACTTAGCGGTGATTCCTGAAGCCCATATGATGCCTATAAATGCTGTCTAGGTAGGCAGCGCTTTAGTTTTCGAGACACGGTCATAACTCCGGATATTAAAGATTTCTCTTGTATGATGTTATCAGGTCAAATATGATCATCTGAAATCAGTTTTGAACAAAGTTTTCAAGGCATCACCGATCCTCCCCAAAATAAAACATTTATACGATTTATGTCTTGCGGATGTTAGATTTTTGAATCATTAATAATCTAAATATCTTAGCCTCATGATGATCAGTTCATTATAATTAAAGTATGTGCATTTTCAGATTAATTCTCTGTTAAAGTTAATTGGCGATGAATAACGGTTTGTACTAGTCATTATAAATCACTTTATATGTGCAATGCTTTTATAGTTTTTCCGTTTTTGTAATAACATTAATATGAAATGTTATTAATGTTGTGTAATGGTGCTTTGAAGTATATTTACACTTCTTACACTACACTTAAATCTCTGCGGCTGGCTTATGTGTATTTACCTAACCAATATGTATCGCAGACATCTTAAAGTGGTGAGACTATAACTGCACATGCTTCATTTTACAGAAAGCTATAGCTATAGCCAACAAAGCTTCACAAGAGGACCAGGCTGGGAATTATGAGGAAGCTGTTAAATCTTATCAACATGCAGTGAAATATTTTCTGCATATAGTAAAACGTAAGTACATAAAAATGGGACTAACCTATTTACAACAATGTGCAATGGTCTGATCAAGTCATTTTCCTGGCATCTTGACCCTTTGTTTACATGCATTTAGGTGAACCACAGGGTAAGGAGGGCAATCAGAAGATCAGAGACACGTGTAAGCAGTATCTAGACAGAGCAGAAGAGCTCCAACACCATCTTCATAAGAAAGAGGTTACTGTAAAATTATCACTATCTCTTTGTGTATTTATGAATATGTCCAAGGAATTGTCCAAGGTCACTTTTTAAAAAACGTACAAATTCAGATAGATCACGCTGTCTATGTGCAGTCTTCATAAAACCACCTGTCTACAGCAGTGTATTACAGTTTGTTAACACATGCTGGACATTAATACGTCTTTGGCCACTAATATAAGTGTTGTCGAATAGTGCAAATACATTTTGACCAACAATGCGAGAACATTAACAGTGCTTTGAAGCACGGAGGCAGCATCATTCTGTGGCATGAACTGAACACATGCAGAGGGAGAATTGAGCAAGTAAATACAAATCATGCTGCGGTCAGAAAAGCTACTGGACGTACTGACGTAGTATAACATCAAATGCAACATTAGAGACGTGGCCTAATGGTAGCACAAGTTCCTCAACATATTACGCTGTTGTGCTCATACGAGTGGTCTGAGTCTGAATCTAGCTATCAGCATTTCATGATCTCATTTACTTTTCCTGGAAATACAAGTTTAGTGGGCTTTGAGATTGCTGTACATATTATATAACATTATTTATTTTAATATGATATTATCACCTTTATTCATGCCACTTTATAAAATACAGATTGTTTCAAAGCAGTGATAAATAATGTTTCAGTGATGCAAACAGTATTCAGTTCTGCTGTAAAGCAGCTCTAAAGATACTATAGTAAATAGTCATTATTCAGTTAAAGTCAGTTCATTGTTTCAGGTTGATTTAATAATTGTGAAAAGTTAATCAGTTGTATATGTTTTACTGACAGTAGGAAAGGACAATATACCAATGAGCTTTGCAAACTGATATGGTCAGAAAATGAAAATATGTGATTTTTTATTGTGTGATGGTTATGTGTCAGAAAAATAAACAGCAGTGGACTTAGTACCAGAGGTGGAAAGAGTACGACATTAATGACATTTTACTAAAGTAAAAGTACCAGTCTAAAAATCTACTCAAGTAAAAGTAGTACTCAGAGTAAAAATTTACTCAGTTACTTTTTAACAGTGTGAGTTACGCAAAACTGTGATAGGCCAAGGGTGTCAAACTCAGTTCATGGAGGGTCACAGCCCTACACAGTGTAGATATAACCTAATTAAACACATCTGATCCAGCTAAACTAATCATTAAGGCTTATTTGAAAACTACATGGTATGTGTGTTGGAGCAGGGTTGGAACTAAACTCTGCAGGGCTGTGGCCCTCCAGGAACTGAGTTTGACACACCTGGGATAGGCCTATAAATCTCAAACTAGTTGTTTTTAATTAAAGGAATCAGTTATTTAGAATAATAAGACCAGGCAAATTAAATCAGTATCAACTAAATGAATCTTTGCAATGCAGAGGACACACAGAAGCTACATCTGAAGTGGCGTTTAGACTGTTTAATGCAGGACATTAATGCATTTAACCTGCAGTTACAAATGCAGAAATAATGTTTTGATATATAAGACATAAAATGTTGAATACTCATTTGAAATGATAAATAAAATAATCTAAAGATACTTTAAATGTGAAATTAAAACCGCCGGTAGGTGTCACCATGTCACTGTTATTTAGTAAGTCATTGCGACTGACATGTGCTGTGGCTGTTTGGGATTATTATTGTTGAAACAGAGCAAAAACAGGCTATATGATGTAAGTCTCTTAATTAACTTCTTGTTTATTGAACTGTTCTAAAAAAAAAAAAAAATCGATATGTAATCATGCTGATTATTGGAGAAACCGGCACTCTTCTTCGTGTGGTACTGATTTACTTTATGAAATTATATAAATATACATTTTCTGCCCCTATATCTTCAATTTTGTGATCATTCTAAACGCATTTTAACAGACTGAATCACGCAGTCTAAATGCTACTAGACTTCAGGGCACTCTGTAGGAGTGTTTTGTTTTGGGCAAAATACTGATAATGTCAAATCGCACATCGTTAAAACAACAATTACGATATTATCGCAGACGATATATATGGCACACCCTGCACCACTGTCTTTTTGGCTAATTTGTGCAAAACCTTTTGCTAAACTGTTAAAGCTTAATTTTAACCACCAATGCAATGATGCAAGTATTTACCTTACGTTACCTCTACATGCTTGCGAAGGGTTGATGTCGAGATTTTATAAGCTGCTAGTTCGGTCTCCCGAGGCAAACACAGCTTACACTGCATAATAGAGCATGAATATATGGCCAGGGTTCACTTCATTTCCTTCGAGTTCAACTTCAGCAGAGTACGACGGGGTTTGGTTTTCAGCTGGGTCTGCAGCATAACGCCTGTCTTGTCCGTCTGCATCTTTCTTGAGATTTTAGCGCCAGTTTGTTCTCCTGCCCATTATTATTTGCTGCAGTAATTTCCAGGGAGCGTTTTTTTTTTTTTACTCAGTAATTAATGTGTTTTAAAATGTAGCAAAGTACAATACTTCAAATAAATATACGTAAGTAAAATTACAGATTTAAAAAATTCCTTTAAAAAGTAGAAGTACACAAAAAGCTACTCAATGACAGTAACGCGAGTAAATGTAATTCGTTACTTTCCACCTCTGCTTAGTACATAGCCCTGGGGCTCTCCAGAAGCACTAAGCATGTAGGAGCCCTGTTTTGTGTCCTGACTGTGGTCTGTTGCATATTACAGGGTCCAGTTGCAGAGGTACAGGAAAGTTGCAGTGTTACTGACCAGGTATGATATGGTGTCCTGTGTTTTTGCTTGTAAGTGTCTTTTGTAGGGCCTTTAAATGTGTCATGTCTCTTTAAAGACTGTGAGTAAGTGCAATGTGGTTATGCATTTTTTTTGGCAGAATATACATATATTGTTCAATGCTCGTAAATGGAATAAGATTTTATTGCAGTTAGACAGGCGTACTTAGGGCATTTAACAAGAAGGGCTAAGACGACATGTTAATCAGTAAAACTTTGACCTCTTGATCTCAAGTTCTGGCCGTCTAATAATACCTAGGTGTCTGGGAGGCAGGTGAGGGGTTGTTCTGTGATTAGATGACGCATTAGATGCTCTTTCACTGTAAAGTATTGTTGTTGAAGATTATTTTTAGGGTGTTGTTTTTTTTAGGTTTGGTTCTTTTTATAAGTAAAAGTTTCATCCTAGCAGTATCATCAGATTATACCAGATACTGAAACTCAGTGTTTAGACATAGCCTCTGGTTAGGGGTTGTTTTTTCAAGGGACCCGGAGGGGTCACTGTATGTCCCTGTAAGCTCTCACACAACTTTAGATTATTTTGGTGTGTCACTGCACTAATGACTAATGACTCTTATGGCAATTTCTAACTATTTGTAGAATTGACGGCTAAAGGTGCAGTCACACTTGTGGTAACATTTCATGAGCAAAAAAGGTTAATTGCGTATTGTCAGAAAATATGAATCACAGAAGTCCCAAATCTGCGTGCATCTTTCACTCTCATGTGAAAATTCCAGCTTGCGTGGATTTCTGTTGAGATGACTGGATTACGTCCATGAAATGTTGTCAAAGAGCAGTCAGTGTGAGTGTGCCTTCATTTTTGTGGATTTATCTGATCTCAGTCGTGCATTTTTTTGTATGATCTGCATACATCCCATTGAAGGTTAGGCTTATTGGTGGGGTTACTTTTTTCTAAAAATCACACATTTCCGGATGAATCACATTATACAAATTCCTACGAAATCACCACTTTGTAAAATAGTTTTCTCATGAGATCCAGAGATCGTGTTGCTTCCGCTTCCTACAGAGATGCAGCTAAACTGAAGAAACCTTAAATCTACCAAGTGGACCCTTGTCATCTAAATCCACTGACTCTATTTAATATTTCTCAGCTATCTATATTCACAGCACCACAGTTATTTTCAAAGTGAAAATTCAAAGCTGTTTGCATTTGTTCTGGTGGTTTTAGGGGATGGGATGGAAATTAATAGTGCTTGGTGATATCAGGTTTTAAAGACAAGCATTTATTTGTCTTTTTAATAACATGCATGGATGAAACTTGGTTTCATGGTGTGGTACATGGAACATACAAAGCTATTGGATCATGTATACTTTTCTTTTGATTTCATATATATCCATTGTCTTTTTGGCTACACTACATTCTATTTCTGTATTCCTTTCATAAATATGTTTTGTTTTTTGTGTACTGTGGTGTCTGGTGCTCACAACATGGCTCTGAAGTAACAATAGCAACAGATCTCGTTTATTACTAGCCTGCCATATAATGTCTGATCATGTGTAAGCAGTGATATGGCTCATGCCTGCAGGTGATCTTTCAGTTTTACAATAGAAACACTTGTTTATAGCTCAGTTATCTCACTGATGACTTCAGACTTCTGGTAGCTCGATCACTATAGTATCACATTGGCCTGTTTAGATGTGAATGTGAAAGTTTCTAGTAGCTTAAACCAGTATAATAATACAGAAGAAGATACTGTCTATAACTAAATATTAGTTTAGAGAAATTTCTAATTAGGTGATGAGACTAATTCATTCTACATGACAGATGCATAATTAATTAAAAGTGGATCCCCCAGTTTCACAGACCTAGTCTAGTTTTAAGCCTAGTCCTAGACTAAACTGTAAGTCTGAGCGGTTTCAAATGAAAGAAAGTTGCATTGACTGAGTTTAAAATATATCAGTGCCTTTGTTTTGTCTCAAGATGCACACCGGTAATGTTTTTTCTAAGCACGTTTATAAAAAAATACTTAAAATACTTAGGTTAAGCCATGTCTATGAAACTGGGCCATAGTATTGCAAATTATAAATTCAATGTTTTGGCAAACAGAAAAAAATATGACATTAAAAGCACCTTATAATTAGCCAGTGACGTTTTGTTGTGTTCACTTATTTACCTAACAGATATCACAGAAATATTTTAATGGTATGTATGAAAAATCATGTGTTTGAAACCAACATCAACACAAAAGCAGACAATAGAAAGCAAGCTTTTCTGTATTTGGATCAGATTTCTGTGATAACTTCCCTTAATATATCAAGTACAACTTTTATCACGTAGGAATGATTTTTGTTTTTGTTCCCGAAACCGGAGGCGTTTGTAAGGGCGCGCCAAATGGGCGTGTCTCACGCGCATGACGCATTACATTTTTTGCAACACGTGAGCGTGAAGGCGGAAGTGACATTCGACATTTTATTGCGGAAGTGTTTTTTCCTCTGTTGTTCTCCGATCTCAAAAATAAGTATCGAAAAATCATACATTTACAATCCTCGTTGTTTGTTTGTAAAAGCGTGACAGTTTGTTAATATATCACGGTCTTTATCTTTCCGAAACGCCGTTCGTTCTTGATTTTTCAGCCCCTATGGCTGCCAACAACAACTTACAGGTAATTTGACAAACAAATGATCTCCGAGTTGATCAAACCGCCAGCAAGAACTTTAACTTATGGATTTACTTAAGAGAAATATTACGTTTTATCATATCTGTACATTCGTATATTTGAAGGCAGTAGTTTTGTGGTAAATATAAAGAAATGGTCGCCCATGTCTTGCTAGCACCCTCGTGTTTTCTTTAACTTCTTCAGATCATCTAATATACTCATGATGCTCGTAATCACTCTTGATTGTACGTGAGATTATAAATATTATTTTCAATGTTAATCAGACCATTGCGTTAGCAGGTGAGCAGATGAGCTAACAATAACAGTCAGCTGTTTAGTTTGAAGTTTAGCTCTACGTTTTGTTTTGTGCTCATGAATACAATTGTAGTTCGGTTACATCTATTCATATTTGGCTCATTGTTCTGGTCTCTTAAGCGTTATAGTTGTTCTGTGCTGGACAGATGTCACATTTATACTTTTTTTTTGTTCGAGAATTAAGGTGTGCTGAAGTCTCATTTCTATGCTTTCATACAGCTGACTGATATTCCCTCATACTGTCAATGTTATGACAATAAACGGCATTCATTAGTTAATAACTACATTGCATTTTCTGAAACGATGCTGTGATATTTACCACACAGAAAGCAATAGATCTGGCCAGTAAGGCAGCTCAGGAGGATAAGGCTGAAAACTATGAAGAGGCACTGCGTCTATATCAACATGCTGTTCAGTATTTCTTGCATGTTGTCAAATGTAAGTATGCAGCAGAAGTCTGTTTATATCTGTCCATAAGAAGAATGATTTTAGAAATCAAGCATCTTACTCTTTGTATTTATCCTGACTGTAATAGTTTGCTAAATGTTCATACTGTATATATTGCTGAAGCGTTACATATGTTCTAATTAGAGTGATTATTTATCAGTATGTTTATGAGAAGATATTACAGCATCAGTCGCCTCTATACCTATAACTGTTTTTTTGTTGTAAAGATGAAGCACAGGGTGATAAGGCCAAACAAAGCATTCGGGCCAAGTGTGCTGAATATTTAGACCGGGCTGAGAAGTTGAAAGAGTTCTTGAAGAAGAAAGAGAAAGCCCCAGCGAAACCAGTGAAGGAGTCTCAGTCCAGTGACAAAGGGTGGGTGCTGTCTGTGTATTAGTAGTTAGCTGGATACATGCATACATACATTCATTTGAAATGTGTGCTTGGGTTTCTTTGAATCAAAACATCAAGATTAACTAATTGCTAATTGTTTTTGAACACAACAACATGTCCAGTGTGAATGCCCTGCTTAATAAATCAATCTAATCTGGCTCTGGTGGACACTAATTACACAGGACGTGATCATTATGATTGCACATGTGTGAAAATATGTGGTTTTGCATATTCCAAACTACTAGCGTGTGCTCATGTCTATGCAAAAACGTGTTAGCAAGACTGTGAACTTCCCCCTTTGCTGTTGTGCTATTAAATAACCAATCACTCGTTTATGATAGGTTCGATTTTTACAACAAAACGGTAATATTGCAAAAACACAAAATATATTTGTCATTTATTCCTGTGATCAAAGCTGAATTTTCAGCATCATTACTGCAGTGTGTCACGTGATCCTCGTTCTAATACGCTGCTTTACTGCTCAAGAAACATTTCTGATTGTGAGCCATATTGAAAACTGTTTCAGGCATACATTTACTCTCAGGTTTCTTTGATGAATAGAAACTTTAAAAGAAAGCCATAATTTGAAATATAAGTATTTTGTTACATATATGCATTTACTGTCACATTTGATCAGTTGAATGCAACCTTGCTGAATAAGTTTTAATTAAAACCAAATGTATTTTTAACCACAGGAATGAAAGTGATGGAGAAGGAGAAGATCCAGAGAAAAAGAAATTTCAGAATCAACTCTCAGGTATGTGATTCCCCATCCAGACCCTGTCTTCTAACGGAACAAAATTATGATTAGAGATCGACCGATATATCGGTTTACCGATATTTTTCCCGATATTTAAGCATTTTACCATAATCGGTTATCGTTGTTTTTTTTTCTTTTTTTCACATACACTTATGCAGAGTATAACCAGCAGTGAAATGTGTTCTCTGTATTTGACCCATCCAAGTATACACACACTGTGCAGTGGACACACACACACACACACACACACACACACCTGGAGCAGTGGACACACACACACACACACACACACACTGGAGCAGTGGACACACACACACACACTGGAGCAGTGGACACACACACACACACAGTGGACACACACACACACACACACACACACACACACACACACTTGAGCAGTGGACACACACACACACACACACACACACACCTGGAGCAGTGGACACACACACACACACACTGGAGCAGTGGACACACACACACACACACACACACACACACACACACACACACACCTGGAGCAGTGGACACACACACACACACACACACACACACACACCGGAGCAGTGGACACACACACACACACAGCAGTGGACACACACACACACACACACACCTGGAGCAGTGGACACACACACACACACACACACTGGAGCAGTGGACACTGTTCACTCAGGAGAAGCTCCAGCACGACCACCGCATGTAACTTTATACAAGATTCACTCGTTTGAAACACACTAAATTATATTAACATTTACTATAGAACCATTATTTCACCAATAAACATCTAAATAAATACATCTCTATCGAAATTAATATTTATTATCTCCGCAAGCGATCGCAGTTTGAGTATAGTTCTGTGTAAATAGATAAACCGCGCTGTCAGCAGTTTTCATAATTTAGAATGACAAAAACATTTTAATAATTCTGATAAAACAGTTAAGAAATGCAATAAAATACGATGTTTTGTTTGTTATAGCTTATTTCAATATTCCAGAGAATATTATTCAGTGAATTATTCTTCACTCTTTAGTCTATTAAACAGCGTTTAAACCTAAAACTGTAGTTTAAAATGAAGTTGATATGACTTCTGTCCTTTATTTTCTCCATTTGAAAACATTAGACATTATTTTGCTTATTGTTAATATCAGTGTTGCTGATGATGCTTTTTATAAATAAAATGTTTTTATTGTTGTAATTTTAAGATTAAATTTTACATGAAAATGTTAATTTTCAACAGTTTTTTGTTGTTGTTAAGATGACTGAAAGAAGGAAAAACCAAAGCGAAGAATGGACTTCACTCTGTTATTTATTACTTTATAACAGTAAATAAATATCGGTTCTGCATATCGGTTATCGGGTACATAAACGTACAAATAATCGGTTTCGGTTATAAAAAATCTATATCGGTCGATCACTAATTATGATTTAACTTTTTTATTATTACTTGTAATATTAAGAAAAACAGTACTTTTTTTGTTAACACATTTTATGTTTTTTAGTTTTTAATCCCAAGAAATCTTTGTTGAATCTGATTGACTGATCTATTATCACAGGAGCTATTGTCATGGAGAAGCCAAACATTAAATGGAATGATGTTGCCGGGTTGGAGGGGGCTAAAGAGGCTTTGAAAGAAGCTGTCATTCTGCCAATCAAATTCCCACATCTCTTCACAGGCAAGTGGCTATATCAGTGTCCACTAATGGGCACTGCTTTCATTTAACGCTCTGGAGTATTCAGTGATCAGCAGTGCTAGTATGGGTATATCAAAACTGAACCCTTACCCTGTTGAAAGAAGACCTCTAATAATGCAAACTGTCCCGGTCTCAGGTAAAAGAACTCCCTGGAGGGGCATCCTTCTCTTCGGGCCTCCTGGAACAGGCAAGTCTTACCTGGCCAAAGCGGTAGCGACAGAAGCCAACAATTCCACCTTCTTCTCCATCTCCTCCTCAGACCTGGTCTCAAAGTGGCTGGGAGAGAGTGAAAAGTGAGTCTTGTGAGGAATGCTGCTGGTTACCTTTACCTGTTTTAGCACTTTCTAAGTGTCTTTCTTGCTTACGGCTGTATTCTTTGCTCATTTACTTTTGTGTTTTTCTCAGATTTTAATTTCAGCAGATAACCCACAATTTTCAAACAGAATTTTTTTTGCACCAGTACAACACATTTTTGGCAATCAACAGGCATTCACCAGAAAGTGAACATATGAATTTTGTTTAATGAAATATGTTTTGTTAAAATTAGCTATGGAAGGTGAATAGTAAAGGCTTTTTTTAAATCAGCAGGCCACAATCAGTAAACAATACTGTAGCATAGGGACTGGGGTAAATGTTGATTCAGAAATTCATAATCGGAAATTTTAAATAAGCTGTTAATATTTCAGTTTATTTACTTACAAAAGCGTATGCAGCACAAAATAATGGAGATGTTGTGCAGAAAGTGCATTGAGTGTGCATTGGCAGCTGTGGTTTTTGTGCAAATCATTATATACAGGAGCTTTCTGATTATTTTTTTTTGCAGGTTACATGACGTTCTGGTTGACAGAGTCCATTTAAAGGGGTAGTTCATGCAAAAACGAAATTTCTCTCATCATTTACTCACCTGAAAGCTTCCAAACCCGAGTTTCTTTCTTCTGTTGAACACAAAATATATATTTAAGAAAGATGGTAACCAAACAATTGCTGGTAGCCATTGACTTCCATAGTATTTTGTTCCCCTTACTTTGGAAGTCAGTGGGGACCATCAACTATTTGGTTACTTACATTCTTCAAAATATCTTCTTGTGTGGTCAACTGAAGAAATAAATTCATACAGGTTTGGAACAAGTAGAGGGTGAGTAAGTAATGACAGAGTTTTCATTTTTGCATTAACTTCCTATTTAAAGTGACCGTGATTTGTCATTTAATTTACATAGAACGCAAGTCAACTTAATGTTTTTATATTTCCAGACTTATTTAAGTGCAGCTTTTAGGTGGGATCGCTGAACAGAATTTGATATCAAGCAACCTTGACTTACCAACTGACCTATAAATGAATGCCAAAAAGCTCATTAAAACATTTAATTAATTTTGGATTTGTAATTATTCGTTTTCCTGGCCACACTTCCAGATTCTCTACCTTTTATGAAAGTGATACCGAGTGAGGTCTAGAGTTTTGATTGGCTAAAGTTGCTTGTCATCTGATTAAATGGGTAAAATGATGTCTAAACGGTTCCTTTATCCCCTCAGGCTGGTGAAGAATTTGTTCACGTTGGCTCGAGAGCACAAGCCCTCTATTATCTTCATTGATGAGATCGATTCACTCTGCGGCTCCAGGAGTGAGAATGAAAGTGAAGCAGCTCGCAGAATCAAGACCGAGTTTCTGGTTCAGATGCAAGGTGAGCCTTTTATACATGTTACGACCGCCTGGGGGGGGGATGTCAAATCAGCTCCTGGATGGAGTTTAGCTCTAAACCTAATCAAACACACCTTAAAGAAACTACAATAATGAGATATTAACTACACTGTGTTTGTCTGAAATGCACTCCAACCCAGCAGTGATGCCAAATCTTTTGTCTAAATTGAATGTTTTTTGTTGTTGATAGAATTGTATTGTATTTTACCTCAAAGAATGAATGAAAAGCATTTCACTTTTGCACAGTGAGATTATTTTCTTGACAATTTAGCACATTTCCACCCCCAAATTCTCATTACTGAAATGCAAAAATCATATTACTGTGATTACATCTAGAAAAAAAGGATTATTTAAACATTTTAGTTCACATGCATTGTGTTAGTATTTGTTAGTTTTAATGAACCATTACTATCTAATTACATGATCTAATGCAAATTCATTATAGGTGTTGGTAATGACAATGAAGGGATCCTGGTGCTGGGAGCCACAAACATCCCCTGGACGCTGGATTCTGCCATCAGAAGACGGTAATAATGATGAATTACTGTAGGGAAAACTGAAAGAGACCAGTCATAGAGTGTCTGTCAGTTAAAGATTATCTCATTAAACTCTGTGTCAGTGTGATGCATCGTGATTGAATGACTTCAACTAGAACAGGTTATTCAGCTCTTGTAGTTCAGTATGAGTCAGAGAGCATGAATCATGTGAAACGTTATTATGAAAGATCCACAGGTCTATACAATTTATATAATAATCTCTTTGTGTATATGTATGTATGTACAGTTTGTGTGTATATATTACTGCTTTTACTGTATTTTTCATATTTGATGAGCATAAGATATTGCTTTGAAAAACATAAAAAACTAAATCTTCCCACCCCCAAACTTTTGAACAGTAGTCTATGCACCTGTGACCTACACAAAGGGTGGCGATTTGAAGAATCTCACATATAAGATATGATTCCCATGCCTCCATTTGTGTTATTTAATACATTTTGACTAGATTGTCTGACTGTTGTTTTAAAATGTGAAAAATGGTACACACATACTGTGTGTGTGTGTGTGTGTGTGTGTGTGTGTGTACCTATCACTCTGTAACTGTAAGAGTGTATGTTCATTGTTTATCTTCTGTATTATTTTTAGATTTGAGAAACGTATCTACATTCCTCTGCCAGAAGATCACGCTCGTGGATTCATGTTCAAGCTGAATCTGGGCAGCACACCCAGCAGTCTCACCGAATCAGACTTCGTGACTCTGGGCAAGAAGACGCACGGTTACTCTGGTGCTGACATCAGCGTCATCGTCAGAGACGCCCTCATGCAGCCCGTCAGGAAGGTTCAGTCCGCCACTCACTTCAAACGGGTGAGCCCTCAATGACACGATTACATCAACACTTGAAGAAACTGAGAAAACGTGAAATCTGACACTTAAATGAATTACTCCCCATTCTAATCGTAACATTACGTTTTCTTTCATTAGGCACGAGGACCATCAAGGAATGACCCGAATGTCTTAGTCGATGACCTCTTGACCCCTTGCTCCCCAGGTGATCCACAGGCTATTGAAATGACATGGATGGAAGTCCCTGGAGAGAAACTTTTGGAGCCAATTGTTTCCATGGTGAGCATATTTTATATTTTACATCATCAGTATACACTAAGGACAGTTAGTTGACAGCAAAGTGGGCGAGAGAGAGAGAGACAGTAGGTTCAATAATGGTTCATTATTTGAACAAAAGTACGCGAGCCGAGACTCTATGTCTCTATGAGACTCTAGCCGAGCCGGGATGCCCAATATTTGTATTATTGTATTTTTATTTAAAATCTGTTGAAGTGCAAGACTGTTATGGTACTTTAATCAATTCCTTATTACTCTCTGCTCACACCCACAGTCGGACATGCTGAGGTCCCTCACCAGCACAAAGCCCACCGTCAACGAGCAGGATCTGGATAAGCTGAAAAAGTTCACAGAGGACTTTGGACAGGAGGGCTGAACAGAGCCGGTCTCCTGAAACCAAAGCAAATGGATTGTGATTGTAACGTCTTCTCTCTTGTCCTTCACACGCCCCTCTCTTCCTTTTATGCCCATGCTCTTCCTCTGACCGACGAGCCCCCTCAGCTCTGGCTAAAGGCTAGATGTAATCTGAAATGTGTATCTCTTCAAACCCACCTCAGTTTTTCTTCACGCTAATAGCTGCTCTGCCTGCAAGGCTGCCATCAGGACCTTGTGACCATCATGCATCTTTTATCATTAATAAGCATTAATTATCTGTGCTTTCTATGAATAACTCAGTCAGCAGGACCTTCAACAGATGTGCTGTAAAACGATTAGCAATTATAATTTGAAGTGTCTAAACTAATACTAATGTCAGTTTTGTTTAGTCACATAAATCCGAATGGCCAATAGTTAGGCTCCGACGACACAAGAAGACTTTCCAGCTCCGTTTTAAAATGCTTTTGTTGGCTGTGCTTTGTTTTGTAGGAGAAGAACCATGTAAATGGCTCTTGTTTGTTGTTGTAAAGACCTCTTTGGGTGCAGGTGTAGACTTCCTTCACAAGGGTAGTGCAAGCTCTTTTCCTTCTCATTTGAGAAAGTCATGGTTTGAATCTGTGCATCAGCATTTGATATAACACTTAGAGATCCGCATTTAACAATCAGGCACTCTTTACATATACTACATATGGTTTTGTCTTCATGTACATCGTTACTTTCAGTATATTACTGTAAAATGTACTATTTCTTCACTGAGATATGAGTTACGTTATATGTTCAGGGGCAAATGTTGGACGTTCGTTGCAAATTCACTTGCTGAGGCTCAGCACACAATGTGCCTTCACATTTTCCTCCTGTCTGTTTTCTCTCTCGATCTGCATACACATAGATGGACAAATACTGATGCTTATTGATGGCTATATAACTTTTTATAGGCAGAAGGTTTGGGAATGATTGGATGATATTTGCACATTTCATTTAAAACTTTACAAACATATATATATATCAATCTGTATGCAGCTCCTATGCACTTATAGGGTGTTTGGTTCTCATTTAAAAACCTATAAGACATTGTACTATTAGAATAACAATAAATATGTATTTGGTTTGTTTTAAGGATAAGTCTTGATAAAAAGTTTGCAGACTGTTTAAAAGTGGTTTATCTCGTTCATTTTAATATTCACATGTAAATAAAGGTTGAAATGAAACTAACTTGACTTATTTGTTCTTTAATGTTTTCACACAACTCCCTAAAACGCTCATTCCCTGTCAGTTATGCATTTTTTTTTTTAAATGTATTTGTTTTTGCTAGCGGGTTGACTAACATGCCATTGTGGGCGGTATTTTTGGATAAAGGGCTTATATATATCAGTTTGAATCAAATTCAGTGGTGAAGATGGCAACAAAAAAAGCATTACAACGCTCCTCAACATTAATTAAGAAAGTGACAGTTATTAACAGTCTTCCTGCTCTGGAAAGAATGTTGAACTTTGGAACTTGTAGTTCATTTTCTCCAAAAATGTAATTCCGACGCGGTAAGTGGGGTTTGAAAAAACTACAAATCCCATAGTTCCACCGCTCAAACGCAGCCAGCATCCCGTTCAAAGTGCATAGATTCTCTGTTTTGGTTCATGTAGTGAACGGAAAGAGTTAGCTTTTGCAGTCTCACGGCTTGAATTTAGCATTTAATCTACAGCACATGAGCACAAGCCTCTAACACATCACTAGATAATAAAAGAGCATAAACGGCTCGTTCGAAGGCCTGTTATCTCTGTCCGCGTGACGAGACGGGGGAGTGTCTGGAGTTGGACATTTAGCTTGTGAGCTAGCGTCAGCAGCATCAGGTTGACCCATGTCCTCTGAGGAGGCTCTCGGCTCCGCGCTCTCACACTGGCTGTCCTTTAGCTCCTGGTGGCTGCTTCTGCCTTTCGTTATGCTCCTGGTGGTGGCTGCTTTCATCGTGGCCTTCGTGCTGCTGCTGTACATGATATCCCCGCTAATAAGCCCCAAACCTCTCAAACTGAACGGGGCCCATGTGGTGGTAAGTTCATGTAACGTTAATTTGTTATTTAAATCTGTTAGAAATAACTGCACACACATCTCATAACATCAGAAGCAGCTAAGCTAACAAGAAACGAACGTTATAAGGTTGTTGTCAATAGGTCCTGTAGTCCATCTATTGAAAAAGCCTAATCATTTAATTGCATTAACTGTCATTGTTGATGCTTATTTTATTCATAAAGTGATTATATGAATTGATAGTAAACAATCATAAACCTAATGAAGCTGTGGTGAGTATTTATTATGTCACATGTCACTCATGCAGATGTGCATTTGTCTTGAGAGTTGCTGAAACTTTTTGTTATCGCTTCAGATTGCAAATGCACATAAAATGAACTAATATTCAAGGTCATATTTCACTGGAGGCCAAATAAGTGTAATTGTACTGGTTATGCAACCATCTGTTCCAGGGCAATGGACCTTTTCAAGCCGGCACGGCATGTTTTAGCATTTGCTAGGGTTCATAGTTTATTAAGAGCTCAGGCTAATCTAGTTGTAAATGAACAGCTAGAAATAGGCAATCTGTGATGATTTCATAGGATATTTTGCAAAGCGTTGTTCTTAAAATGCCTATTTGCATGTGTTAATGCTTTATGCAGTTGATTATATTAATAGAAAGATCAGAAATAATTCACATACATAGAGCATTCATACATTTACACAGCACACAGAATGAAAAGCCATGATTCAAACTGTCCCATTTGTTGTCTTGTCGTCCATATATTCATGTTAAAATGTTTCATTATTTATCAGTTTTAACCCTGTAAAACCTAATATATTACCAAAAATGTTTACTTTTTATTGACAAATAGTTTTATTTTGATTTGAACTCTTTATTGAAACTTTGGACAAAAAATATATTTTTTTAGTATCATATTTCAAATAATAAATATATCAAATAATCTTGTATTGAATATTTGATACATTTTAAGACTCATGTTGAAAAAATAAATTGTATTCAAACTGAGCAAACATGTAATTTGGTGCAGTTGCTGATATTTATAAAGCCAAATTTATTCATGAAATTACTGAAATTCTAATCAGTAAAGGTGGTGATAAAACTACAAACTATCAGTTGGGCGAAAGAAGGCGTGTAAGTTCATTGTGTACAATAGGTAAATATTGATTATGTTGATAATTTACAGGCCTTCGAGATTCACTAGGCTTCATAGAGTTAAGTCATGATTCAACCCATCAGTCTTATGCGATTGAGATGGAGGATTGATTCACCTCTGCACTCTAATAACTGTGACAACTATCTGTCTTATGATTGTGGCACCTGGTGTGTATCTGCTTGTTTACTCCATCTTCATATGGTGCATATGCATCTGCTGCAATGCCTGCATCATGCTGTTTGCATATTTACTTGCTTGGTTTGTAATGCATCTGCTCTGAATGCCGTGTCCATCATCAGGTGACCGGAGGCAGCAGTGGGATTGGGAAGTGCATTGCCATGGAATGCTACAGACATGGTGCCTTCATCACTCTGGTGGCACGAGATGAGGTCTGTCACACGCATGTCCCTGGATATCATCATCTGTCACTCACTGTATTCACTACGGTTCAAACCGCTTGGGCTCAAGAATCTCTGATGCTCAACAAGGCTGCATTTATATTGAACAAAAGTACTGTAATATTGTGAAATACTATATTACACATTCAAATCATTCTATTTTAATAATGCAATTTATTGCTGTGATCAAAGCTGAATTTCAGCATCATTACTCCAGTCTTCAGTGTCACATGATCTTCAGAAATCACTCTAATATGAGGATTTTTTTTGAAAAGAGTTAAACAGACCGTGATTATCTTGTTCTGTAACATATCTTTTGATCAGTATAATGCATCCTTGCTATTAATTTCTTTAAAAAAAATTGCTGAGCCCAAACTTTTGATTGCTAGTAGACATAATAATTATTGCTGTCATTGGAAGTTATAAAATATTTGTGGGTGTACATATTTTTCTACAGCACAAACTGGTTCAAGCCAAGAAAGAAGTGGAGAAATGTGCAATAAATGATAAGCAAGTATGTATTTCTTTGATATGTTTATACATGTTTATGTATCATTAAATGCAAGTATGTATTTTTTGGCTATTTCACTCAAAATCAACTCTTAAAGAGCCCCTATTATGGGTTATGAAAGGTTCATATTTTGGTTTTAGGAGTCCCCAACAACACGTTGCCATGCATGCAAGGTCAAAAACCCACGTTTATTTTCTTATAATATGCATTTACTTTTACCTTATTTGCTCAACGACTCCCAAACGATTCATTTTTCCAAACTCCTCCTTTGTGTGACGCTAATCTGCAGTGATTGGTCCGATTGGTTGATTTCATTTAAAGCAGTGTTTGTGAGCTCAGTGCTGTTTTGTGTTCAGCGTTTTCGGGGAAACAGCTATTTTTAATGGCAAAGAATGAATTAGCATTTTCATTCAGACCAACGCGAAAGTCAAGTTTTCCCAGGTTTGCGCGCGCAGCAAGTGGAGCGGCAATATGCTAATGTTTCATGTTGACGTCAACATGAAACGGCTTGGGATTTGTTTTAAAAACGACTCGTTTCAATGATTCAGTCGTCTCTTTCTTTTGAGAGAAAATGACTTTACACGAATCACTTTCAGATTTAAAACTTTGTTTTCATTCACTTAGAGCGGTGTTACACGCTGCATGAAAGCTCATTTCAAAAATCCATAATAGGGGCACTTTAAATAAGCATACAACGTCTGATTATTGTTATGATCACCTCTAGGTGGTGCTTTGCATTTCTGTTGATGTGTCGAAAGACTACAACCAGGTGGAGAGCGTCATAAAACAAGTATGTTGATTCGGTTCATAAGAATCGTATGTCAGCATTTATTCTGGGCATTGTTTTGAAACATTAACTGCTATTGATGTTTTCTTCGGATGGTTATTGAGGAGGCTGCTGACGGTTGTGTTGTGTTTGCTACGCAGGCTCAAGAGAAGCTGGGTCCTGTGGACATGCTGGTGAACTGTGCTGGGACGGCTATATCTGGGAAGTTTGAGGAAGTGGAGGTCGACCGCTTCAAGGTAAGAGCAGTATATCATAGACACTCAGGTGGGCATTTTCAAATGATGCTAGGAAGAAACCAGCTCAAGAACCGCTGTCCTGCAGCGTTTCGCTCCGAAGTTAACCCTAATCAAACCTAGTTAAACAAGATAATCAAGTGTTTCGTCCAAACACGCTCCATATATAGTGTACTGTATCAGGTGTGAACAACTTAATTCCCTGCAATCGTCCGCTTTTATACCCACAATGCATTCTGATTTCTGAAGCACTATTTCAAGCTGGAAGAGAGAGAGCGGAAACAAGCGATGCGGCTTTTAAATAGTGCATATTTTAACATTTATGTGCTGGTTTTAATAACTTTTTTATTTGTATTAATCATTACTGGATTAAAGCACATTAAAATATAGAAATACAACATTATATAGATTCATTAATTGAAATTATATGTCAAAATGAAAATGTTTTTTAAGGCATTAACTCCATGTATTTTACTAATAGTGCTGTGTTTTACTAAATCATTTGAGATGGTAACTAACAACACCGCAAGGACGAAGTGATCATTTGGTGGATAGTTTATAAGTATTCATTAATCACCTGTATGTAGCATTAATTTGAACACATTCATAACAGTCGCCTTAGAGATCAATGCCAGAAAGAAATGCTGCTCGGGGAGACACTAAAAATAATAAATACACACAATGATGTGCAGTAATAATTGTTAATTGTATTTAATTATGAATTGAATGATTATGAACACAAATTAAGCATTACAAATCAAAATAGCATTTATTGTACCGTAGACAAAACCACAAAGCTGGCATTGAGGTATTTATAATTACATTATTACATGTTATTTTGAATAAATGCATGTATGAAGCTGTTTCTGCTCCAGCGCTCAATTGCACAATGGATCCAGATTTGCTCATTTAACTGTCGTACACTATAAAATAATTAGTGAATGAGTAAATTGAGCAGTTTTGGACACAGCTCAGGTCTTAAGGATTACTAGTTTTTTACTAGATTACAAGTTACTAGTGAGTGTGATCACGGTTGGAGCTAAACTCTGCAGGAAAGAGAACCACTGCCCTAGAAATGACCTTAACGATTCCTCTAGCATTATAATGGTGAGAAATCTGCTCCGGGTCTCTTTAAACAGAAACTGATGGAGGTGAACTATCTGGGCAGCGTTTACCCCACCCGGGCAGTGATCACCACTATGAAGGAAAGGCGGATGGGCCGCATCATGTTTGTGTCGTCGCAGGCAGGGCAGATCGGCCTCTTTGGCTACACGGCCTACTCCCCGTCCAAATTCGCCCTGCGTGGTCTGGCTGAGGCCTTACAGATGGAGGTGCGTGTCTGCGTTATCTCTCTCAGTATCTACCACATTACAGTCCGTTGATTTTAATGTAGTCTCTCGTCCCGATCTTTCCTAGATGAAGCCCTATAACATCTATGTAACTGTGGCGTATCCTCCAGATACTGACACTCCAGGGTTTGCAGAAGAGAATAGGACTAAGGTGAGATAATAGATGTTTTTTCCTTAATAGAATTAGTCTCTGAATATGAAACATATTAGAATAGAACATTAATATGAATCGAATATTTAAAAGTGAAGGATTTCTAATAATGCAGGTCTGGTACTCTGTTAAATAGATGGATCTTTCTTTTAAAATTTTTTAAAAAGTGCTAATATTTGGTGGCTTTTTGTCCCTGCAAAAAGCAATGCTGAGTAAAACAATTTGCTAACACCTTATTTTAACTAGATGCTTATTAGCTTGCATCTTACTAGCATACTGGCTGTTTATTAGTATTTCTAAAGCGCATAATAATGCCATATTCTGCATGACCATATTTTAGATCCCATAATCTCTACCCCATACCTAAACTTAACAACTACCTTACTAACTATTAATAAGCAGCAAATTAGGAGTGTATTGAGGCAAAAGTCAGTTAATAGTGAGAATTGCTCCCCAAACTAACACCTAAGTGTTTTATTCTTCTGTTTCTGACTCTATTTGGCAGCCTCTGGAGACGAAGTTAATTTCAGAAACATCTGGAGTCTGTCAGCCTGAGCAAGTAGCAAAAATTGTGGTGAAGGATGCAGTGGTAAGTAGGGATTGGTCAAGATAGTCAACTAGTCATCCAGCAAAATAGTTGAATTCTGATCATTTTCTCACTCTTGTGTCCATCCAAACTTGTATGACTTAATTTATTCTGCATGTGGAACACAAGTTTTGAAGAAAAAAAAAATCAGTTTTTTTTGTCAGTGGTCTTCAAAATATCTTTGCATACAAAAATTCTGTCATTAATTACTTTGCAAACTTGAACCGGAGCAAGCGCATGTATTGTGATGCTTTCTCCTCAATGATGGTGCGTCAATGCAGAAGGCATGAGGAGAAGAAGAATTGATGAATAAAGTTGTTATTTTTGTTTTCTTTGCGCACAAAGTATTCTCGTAGCTTTGTAAATGTACGGTTGAGCCTCTGATGTCACATGGACCTTTTAACTAGGGCTGTGCGATTAATCGAAATAAAATCGTGATTTGAACTTGCGCGATTTCTAAATCGCTTTATAGCACGATTTTTTCCCCACCCCCGGCCCCAACCTCCCGCAGTATGCTATCCGAACCAATCAGAATGCAGCGCGCCTAAATTGAGCGCGAGAACAGAACAGACCGGGCACACAGACAGATAGTGTGCTAAAGAAACAGGGAAGATGAGTTCAGAACAGGATAAGGACTTGGTGGCCAAAAAAAATGCATGCATGTTGTTTTGTTGGATTTGATTACTCACATATACATATAATATATGTATTTTGCCATATGTCTGTTCTAGAGACATGTTACAACTTTTTGGGAAAGGTCTAATTGGTTTCCTTTGGAAATGTTTCAAATTCACACAGAATGCATTTATAACTGTAAAGCTTGTCTGTTTGTGTCAAATTCAAATGATTGAAATCGAAAAAAAAATCAAGAAATCGTGATAGATTTTTTTGTCCTCATCGCACAGCCCTACTTTTAACTGATGTCCTTGCTATGTTTCTGTGACTTTACCGTGGTAAGACTCTTGCTGTCTATGGAGGGTCAGAAAGCTCTCGGATTTCATCAAACATATCTTAATTAGTGTTCCGAAGATGAACGAAGTTTAATTTTGGGCTGAACTATATCTTTAACTCCCTAGTCACTTTAGATAACCTTCTGCTCCTTCAATTAAATCTGTTGATTTCTCATTCAGTTACTAAGCCTAAAACATAATACTATTTATATTTGTATATAGTATCAAGTATAATGCTATAAAAACTGTTGTCTGTTCACTCACAGCAGGGAAATTTCAGCAGCTCATTTGGACCCGATGGCTACATGCTGTCAGCGCTGACCTGTGGGATGTCACCTGTTACCTCCATCACTGAGGGGCTGCAGCAGGTACGGCCCATTATCACAAAACACAGAGTCTGAGTCTAGTGCAACGGTGTCATCATATTTGACTCGCTGACAATACCTTAGGACAGTGGTTCTCAACCTTATTTCCACCGGGCCGCACTATGGTCCAAGTGCAAGTCTCACGGGCCGCACGCATGTCATTTACATATTACGTCATCAATACACCAACCAACCAGATTTATAATATTATTTATAGCCTAAATATATGATATCTAAACGATTACGTTTATTTAAATAATTCTACTCGCCAATAATAAAACACCTGATGCTGTCGGGAACCAATTCAGTTAAATTCTGCTGAAAGGAGTAACAGCACAATGAAGTTGAGATTGTAAGTTGCAGTCTGTAAGACGCGCACGGAAGTGTTACTTGACACGCGACATTGCAGAAAGTGTGCGTTCACAAATGTAGCCTATGTTGATCCAAATATGGAAAGAGTTTTCGAATTTAATAATCTCAGGTTCTCTCCAGAGATGTTTTGCTTTAATAAGGATGATTGCTGCGTAGTAGTTTATGGGTGTTTGTTTTTACCTGAACATCTTCAAGTGGGTGGGGGGGGCAAACCGAAAGTAAGTCCAGCACTCTCTTCACCCTTTCACCGCTGATGCTGAGACTATTCTTGTTTGAATGCGTTTCTTCGCTGATATTTTCCACATTTCATTTTCTCCTTAACAAATGTGTCCATTCTGATGCTCATCTTACAGAACTAATGGCTGCTGATGACTATTTGAATTAATTCTGCCAAAGTGCGCGCTTGTAAGTGTTCGTTACATGTGTAACATTAATTACGTGAGTACATAAGTCTGCTCATGTCTGAAAATAATATATGAAAAATAAAATTATTTTACATAACAAAAACAGTAGTTTATATTTGTTTAGTACATTATTTAATGAATGTAAAAACTAAAATGAATTGTGAAACTGAAAGTTATTTTTTAGATTATGTTCAGCACATAGACTGTAACATTCAGCGTGGTGGGTTGCATTTGGATTCGTGACGGGCCGCATGGCGGGTTGAGAACCGCTGGTTTAGGAGATGGAAATGGATGACTCCTCTCTTTTCGTGTAATTATTTCTGCATCATGTGCCTTTCATCATCCTGCTTGGCCTCTGTATCTTAGTAACGTCATGTTTGCATTCAGCGTTCGCACGTCTGTTTGAGTCAGTCTTAGATATTCCCTTTGAAGGTTTTAATGAGCCTCTTGACTTTTGCCCAGCCCTTCACTGACTCAAAACTCTGTCAAATCTGAGGATTAAACCTGAGAGATCAGACCGACTCCATTGTTTTACTCCTTTACGAATTAAAACAGATTCCGATGTTATCAGCATGTGAAGAAGGAATCTTTGTGCACAGAACTCTACAAATTATTTTGGCTAATTTTATTAGACCATGTATTCACCAATAACACTGTAGATCCATTTCTGTGACGTTCAGCATATTTTCCATATATCTGAAGAAAGTCTGCAGATTCAGTCTGTGGCAGTGTGTCCGTAGTATCACAGTGTGAAAGCTTTTATTTCTTCTGTTCTTTATATCTTGACTAAATTATTATGAGCTTTCTAAATCATTCCAGCTGTTTGAAGTCATGGCAACTACCCACAGTTTGAATTCTGTGCAGTTTAACCTAATAAGAAATGTACAAAATCTGATTTTAAAAATAGCTGAGATGGATGGATGGATAGATAGTAGGGGGTGTAACGGTACGCGTATCGTATCAAACGGTTCACAGGCACGTTCCTAATGGAAGTAATCATCCCTATCCCCTTGTAGCGGGGACTTTGGAGTGAGCAGGGCACGTGCGTGTTATTATGTAGTCGTTTGGAATGCACTTGGTGAAGAGAGCATCATTTCCTCATCATCTTCAGCTGGGATGTTCCCGGGACAACGCAGCACGGTGTGCGTCAGCAGATTCGATCTAAAGTAAAACACTAAAATAACAGTGAGTGGAAGTACAAGCAATGCTCACGCATCTCACCGCGCATATTCTGTGCAATGAAGCCCGCCGCATTTGTCTCTAGCGGAAACACGCGATAGGCGGGAATAAGCCAAGCTCAGATTTTAAAGTAGAGAGTGCATTTTTAATACTCATGTGAAAAACGCGCATGTGCATGACGTCATAGGCTATAATCGATTATGGTCTATTACTGCATCGATGCAGAACAGTCCAATCCTGCATCACGGTTAATTTCAACACCCCTAATAGATATGTAGTAATTGTGTCTCTGTGATGGTCATATTATCTCACTCTGTGCAGATTGTGACGATGGGGTTGTTCCGCACCATCGCGCTCTTCTACCTGGGCAGCTTCGACAGCATCGTCCGCCGCTGCATGATCCAGAGAGAGCAGTCCAAAGCAGCAGACAAGAGGGAGTAGCACCAGCATTCCCACCACATCACCTCCGTCAGCACCACTAACACACACACACACACCTCACAGCACGCACGTGTTCAAATGCGTAGAAGAGGTCTACACTGACAAAACACTGTTTTTGCTCATTTTTTCAGTAGTCCTGAAATATGAGTCTTTCAGGACCCCGATCATTCCAGTGCATGCTGCATCAATATTTCAAGCTCTGTAATACAAACAACTTTATTTGCATTGACATGATTTAATATATTCTAGTACATTCTCTCGTTTATGAAAGTTTGTGGCCCTTGTCAAAACCACACACTATCTGAGTTCTTGTTCAAGCCTGTTGGCGTAATGTTATTTCAACACTAGAATTAATTTTAGTCAAAGTTTATTTATATTGAGATGTTACCATTTGCTGTATAGGTGAAGAACAACAACTTCACTTCCTTATGTTACAGTGAGGTGAAGAACCGTTCTTTTGACTGGTCTGTGATGTTCGTAGTCAAGCACTGTATCTTCCTGCTTTTAGATTTCATAGTTTTAAGGTACGGACACAGGACATGAGTTTTCGGATGAAACAGCCTGAGTCTGCCACTCTGCCTTATCTTCTTTGCTCTGTGTGGGGGTTTCTGAAGGAAATGTTTACCTGCGAGTGTGTATGTATATTTGTCTGCTTGTACGCATGCGTTTAGGTGACCTCAGGGGCTTCTAAGAGTTCACTGAACTGAAGGATGGGTCAGGATAAGCCATTGCGGTGGTTAAAGGCTCGCTGGCTCGAGCCAGTGCATCTCTCTGCCAACAGGTGGAGCTGGAGATCCAAACGGATCAGGTGTAACCTGAGCAAAAGCCTACATGTGCAGCAGCTCGTGTTAAAAGAACAGAATCAGTCATAGGTGGATGGTTCGATGTCCACAACCCCAGAACTCTGTAGTATTGAAGATGAATACATCGAGTGTTCACGCAGGCATTTCAAAAACTGTAGATGTTGTGAAGCTTGATCCGATTTGGACACCAGAACAAGCAATATGGCTTCCACAAGTCCAGTGAATTTCCTCGTGCTCTGCTCTGTCGTAACGTAAAATGGATGGTTCCAGCATATAAAGTGTTTTATGATTTAGGCCTTCCAAATGTGCCCCTTTTCCTTATTGCAAGTCGTACCTTACTGACAACACAATAGCTAGAGAGAAAATGGCACTTACTCGTGCTGTTGTAATATTTGCCTTCCTCACTGTCACAAGCAAACGGGGAGCATGTGATGTGATCACACCCTACAGTTATACAAGCAGATGTTTATGAGGAGTCCATCTCTTGAACGCCTGAATGCACAGAAAAGAGTCGATTTAAAGAGATAGTTCACCCAAAACTGAACATTCTGTTATTTACTCGCCCTCATGTTCTTCCAAACCTGTTTTCAGTAGAACACAAAAGGAGAAGTTTAGTGGAATGTTCATGCTGCTCCTTTCCTTACAGTGAAAGTGAATGGAGCCTGCAAAGCTCCAAAATAATCAAAAATTGACTGTAAAAGTGATTCATATGAGATGCAATATTTTGATTTCTTCTGAAAAGGCATGATTGATTTGTCCCTTGAATTATATAAATAGAATATATACTGTACATAAGATTAGAGTTATGGCATAGGTAGAGTTTTCTGTGAGTATAGAGTTAAATTTTGACTGCTTATGGCTTCAAATATAGTGTGCATGATTCGTACGAGCTACTTTAATGGTGCTTTTTTTTCATTTGACGGAAAAGATCAGGATAAACATTTGGCTACATTTCTCTTTTTTCCACAGAAAAATGAAAATCCTACGGTTTTGGAACGACATGAGTGTGAATAAAGGCTGACAGAGTTTTCATTTTTGGTTGAAGAAACACTTTCATTCAATACAGTGTTTATATGCTGCTCTGTTTTTCTAGAACATGCCTGCAAACTCATCACCTTTGTTTTTTGTCTTGCCTAATAGTGATTATAAGCACAGCGCTGTATTACTGCGTTCCCTTAACGTGTATAATCTTTTAATAGCTTGTAACGTGGTTATCCATTGCTGTTTTTGTCAATACTGTAACATGTTTAAACAGTTTTCTTGTCATTTTAGGTTACCGTACACATAGGTGTTGCTACCTAAACATGTAGTTCTATTCTAAAATGATATAGAATTTTCCAAAATGACCTGATCCCAAGAAAAAAAAACTTTTCCATTCCCGGTCCCCTTTTTTCGCTAGGCTGGAGTTTGCAGGTGTACTATAAACCCTTGACCAGTCATGGAGACCCATTTCCAATCCAAACACGGACCAATACAAAAGCTATAAGGGTTGAGACCTCCACATCCAACTATGGCTTAGATTGGGTATGGTTTATGTATTTGTTTCAGTATGGAAAAATACATTGTTTGTTTGTACATTATTTGCCATGGATATTTTTTTACAAAAATACCCAAAATATGAAAATGAGAATGCATGAGTCAAAACGACGATGTTCTCATTTGATATTGGCTCAAGGCACGTCGTCCAGCACATAGTAGCTATAAGTTATGTGTCGGACATGCGATTCGGTCGTGCCCTCTTCCATAACTCATGGACGTAGTCATTTGTTTAGTCGTTAAGAAGCTAACAGTAGAGAAATTGTATTGAACTCCTTAAAGCTATGCAAATCAAGCCTGTGCTCTCAATTCATTCACACACAAGAGGACACTAGCAAGTCGTCTGCTGTAGTTCACTCTTTTATTGACTGAAGTTAAGATATTTCTGAGAATAAGATGTATAGTTTGAGTAACTTTAAAAAGAAATACCAAGACCTACTTGGATGCGTTCTGCTTCTATGTTTTGTAAGTTTCATTTTTCCTTATTCATTTGTTGCCAAACTTGGATAAGTTTCACCTTGTGTGCCATGGGAGAAAAAAAATTGTTGTTTGCTTCGTCTTATTTTCTTACAGAATGAAAATAAATAAATTTTGAAAGGTAATTAGGTGTCAAATTATTTTCACAATATAGTGTAAAAGTCCTGTTACTGTATGTGGGTGGATAACCTTGTGATGGAAAAAAAATCAGGAAAACCTGTGTTAATTCTTTGCTCAAAACATATGCACTACATAGTGTCTTATCTAGCATTTTCCTATTTAACTTTTAATGATTACCATTTTTGATTAACAAGACGGGACTACATGTAAACTGGTTCACTGTTGGGGAAAGTACAAGATATTGCATAACTCTATAAGTAACATTAATATTATGGCCTGAACCTGATCCTTCAGGTTCTGAAATAGCCCACTCCAGAAGCCTAACATTGCCCTGAATAACCCGGTCAGAACTGACAGAGGAGAAAGCAAGTTAGGCTCAAACCTGATCCTTTTTAAAGCCCTCCATTGCACAATGCTGCAGACACAATGTTCTGTCTCTGAAGCCGGGACTGTCAGCAGGAGTCATATGTATGCGGAGGTCATTTTGTTCTGCAATAATTCATAAGCTATGGCTTGAGTTGGTTTCAACTTTATTCAAAGCAGGGTTGACTGCGCGGGGTGCTGAAAGATCAAAGGCGTCGCTCTGTTCAAAGAAGTTCTCATGCTCATTTTGAGACGAGGCCGAGGACCGAATCCTGCTCTGCCTGAACAGATGCTGATTTCAGCTCATCCGGACCTTTTTGAACGAGTAAAGATTAAATTACCCTTGTATTTTTATTTGAAAGGAAAGTGTTAACCATAGAAAAAAAACCAACAACCCATATTCCCCCTTAAACCAAAAAAACAAACCGAATTACAGAGGCTAATGACCGCTCAAACTGTTAGGATGAATATGAGAGTTATAAATGACAAAGGGCCAGTTTAGCTCAGTATAAAGAAAGAATCCTACATTTATTACAATATATCAAATAATTATTAAAAATCAATACAATTATATACAGGTGTGTGCCTGTATACACACACACACATGATTAATATTAATATAAGATATTTATATATGACTCTATATGAATTATTCTGCTTGTTTAGAATAGATTCAGTCCTGCAGTCAGTTAATAGCCTCATAAATATGTTTTTATTGGTCCATGAAAGCATGAATTCCACTATTTTAAATGTATGGTAAAAATAACTGGACTGTTGTGTTTTATCCAAGTGTTGGTTGTGTGGCCAGTATGATAATATATATGATATACAGAAGCATCCAACAGACAATATATTTAGAATTTTTTGAAATAATCACATTTCCCGTTATATGTGTAAACAATGAGTGCAAATGTACCATGTTCCCTTTTGCTGTAGCACTCAACCCACATGAACTCTGCATGATCATGTTCTTCAGCATGATGTGAAAGTGATCATCTGACCGCCTCTACAAAGCAGTGCACATGATCAGTGACCTAGAAATAGAAGTGTAGAAGCTTATGTTCAGTATATGATTACATTTATGCATTTAGCAGACGCTTTTATACAAAGCGACTTACAGTGCATTCAGGCTATACATGTTTTTATCAGTACATGTGTTCCCTGGGAATTGAACCCACGACCTTTTGCACTGCTAATGCAATGCTCTACCACTGAGCCACAGGAACACTAGTTTATGCAAGGATATATGAATGTTTTATATTGCATTATTTTTATATAAAAAATGTTATTCAAAAAGAAAAAAGAACTGTGAGACCTAAGGGTAAAATAGGTCATTTTCACATAATTGTTTATTTGAACAAAATGTGCTATTTTCAAGTGCAAGGTGTCATTTTTTTTTCTTTTCAGAAAACAGCTTGCTTTCAAAAGATTTTTTTGACCATTAATGTTGTGTGGTGAGTTTGCAAACAATTTAAATAGACAAAAAAAACTTAAAACTTAAATTAGTTTTTTTATAAATACAAAAAAATGAGAAAAATTCCTGATCGAAATAATCCAACATTTCTAACTTCAAAATTCAACTATATTACAGATATACAAGTATTTTTGGGACACTGGGTTGCACAGTTTTCATTCAGGAGATTTTTTGTTCATACACGCACACATTTACACATGCATACAGCCATTCATTAAGGACTCATTATAGCAATGTACACACTACAGGTGCATCTCAATAAATTAGAATGTCGTGGAAAAGTTCATTTATTTCAGTAATTCAACTCAAATTGTGAAACTCGTGTATTAAATAAATTCAATGCAAACAGACTGAAGTAGTTTAAGTCTTTGGTTCTTTTTAATTGTGATGATTTTGGCTCACATTTAACAAAAACCCACCAATCTCAAACAAATTAGAATACTTCATAAGACCAATAAAAAAATTATTTTTTAGTGAATTGTTTTGGCTTCTGGAAAGTATGTTCATTTAACCTGTAATTACTCAATACTTGGTAGGGCTTCTTTTGCTTTAATTACTGCCTCAATTTGGCGTGGCATGGAGGTGATCAGTTTGTGGCAACTGCGAGGTGGTATGACCCCAGGTTTTTCTTTGACTGTGGCCTTCAGTTTCATCTGCATTTTTTGGTCTCTTGTTTCTCATTTTCCCTCTGACAAATACCCCATAAAGTCTCTCTGGGTTCAGGTCTGGTGAATTTGCTGGCCAGTCAAGCAAACCAACACCATGGTCATAACCAGCTTTTGGTGCTTTTGGCAGTGTGGCAGGTGCCAAATCCTGCTGGAAACTGAAATCAGCATCTTTAAAAAGCTGGTCAGCAGAAGGAAGCATGAAGTGTAAACGGTGCAGTGAACTTGTTTTCAAAAAACACTATGGACCAACACCAGCAGATGAACATTGCACCCAAATCATACAACTGTGGAAAACTTAACATTGGACTTCAAGCAATTGGGCTATGAGCTTCTCCACCCTTCCTCCAGACTCTAGACCTTGGTTTCCCAAATGAAATACAAAACTTGCTTCATCTGAAAAGAGGACTTTGAACCACTGGGCAACAGTCCAGTTCTTCTTCTTCATAGCCCAGTAAGACGCCTCTGACGACAACTTAGCCAAATTCCTTGACAAGTCTGTTGTGTGGGCTCTTTGATGCCTTGACCCCAGCCTCAGATTCCTTGTGAAGTTCAACCCACATTCTTGAATCGATTTTGCTTGACAATCCTCATAAGGCTGCGGTTTCTCTCGTGGTTGTTGCATCATTTTCTTCAACACCTTTTTCCTTCATTCCTTTCAGTTAACATGCTTGGATACAGCACTCTGTGAAACAGCACTGAATGTTTGTGGCTTACGCTCCTTGTGAAGGGTTTCAATGATTGTCTTCTGGACAAATGCAGATCAGCAGTCTTCCCATGAGTGTGTAAGCCTAGTGAACCAAACTGAGAGACCATTTGAAAGCTCAGGAAACCCTTTGCACAGTGTTTTGATTGATTAGCTGATTGGGCATTAAAAAATTTAATTGTTGAAATAAGAAATACATTTTCAGATATCAGAAATGAACATGGTCACTATAGTGACAATTTAATTCTTGATATCAACAATTGATTTTGAATGGCAGTTACAGATATCAAGAATTATAGTTTTTACTAGTTGAAATTGAATTCCTGATATCAAAAATTAGCATTTTAACTAGAGAAAATTGAATTTTTATGATCAAGTATTAACATTGTTACAAGTGGAAATGTAATTGCTGATATAGAAATTGCAGAGGTTACTAGTAGAAATCAGAATTCCTGATACCTGTTCCTGTGGCTCAAGACATTGTTGTTAGCAGCGCAAACGCTGTGGGTTTCCAAATTCCCAGGAACACACATACTGACAAAAACATGTATAACCGAAAGCACTGTAGTCGCTCTGGATAAAAGCGTCTGCTAAATGCATACATGTAATGTAATCAAGAATGAACATTTTAACTAGTAAAAATTAATTGTTGATATCAAGAATTCGTATCCTGTGAAGGAATAAAAGTAAAAACGGCTTGCCATAGCCGTCATTTGTCGACGGAGCGCAAGAAATTACAGTAATAAGCCATATATTGCCGAAAGCTGCTGCTGTCAGGAGCAATTTGAAATATTTTGATGGTGCAAACGGTTGAAGAGTTATGGTAACATGAATACAGCTCGGTTTAATGTGTGGGCGTAGACACAGCCGGTTTATAAAAGGTTAAGAGTAATGATGCACCAATGACGATAATGATAAAAAAAAATCTAATACAAAAAATTGCTAAAACATAATTACACGGTCTCCTATGGAAGCCCATTTCCACCGCTGAATAATAATAATAATATTTAATTTTTTACTCACAATACTGACCTTTTTTCATAATTGTGTGATATAAATTCGCAATTGCGAGATATAAAGTCAGAATTGTCAGCCTAAAAACGAGCAATTCTGAGAAATTAAGTCATATTTGTAATATAAACTTGCAATTGTGAGAATGGATAAGTCCTTTTCCCAACCCTCAGACTTTATAACTCGCACTTGCGAGTTCATATCTCACAATTGCGATAAAAAAGTCAGAATTGCGATATAAAAGTCGCGATTGCCTTGTCATGTTTTATTCAGTGCCGGAGCCGTCGGGATGATAGATGCGCGAGTTATTACCATTACTGCAGGAGCGCACGCGTGAGTGTGAATGAGTGACGCAGCACAGGAAACACCTCTCTGTGCTCTGAAGGGGGCAGGCGCTCTGTCTGCTTATGGAGCGACTGCCTCGAAACACTCAACTCACACAGACACAACTGTTCAACGTGTACCTTTCGCGCAAAGACCCAATTCGACAGCGCACGCCAGCGAGAGAGTCTTCCTCGCACCAGCCGCTCCGCGAGAGAAGAAACTCACTCGGCGAGAAACCTCTTCCGTCTCCCGCAGCTCGGGACTCTTTCACACGGATAAACGATGACTTACCGCGCGCGATTAACACTCAAAACACCGGAGACTTTCTGGCGGCGTGTTTGTTTATTCTGATAGGGAGGAAGATGCTTAAATCCTCTCTTGCATGCCTGGAATGTTCTGCTGGGAACAGAAAGTGGGCGTTTTTCTGCACCGAGGCACTGGAGGATTCATGCAACTTGCAGTTTCAAGTGAGGCAACATGCAGTGAATTCTAATTTGCAGTCATCTAAAGGTTAATAAATCAGTTGCATTGATTTGATGATGCGCCTGGATTCATAAGACCGCATTGATTCTGAAGTTATTTAGAGATATATACACAAGTCGAGATGGCACAGGAGAATGTGTATGATAACCGCAGTATAGTGGTGAAGTACATCCACCATAAGCTCTGGAAGAAGGGATACGTGTGGGAAGTGAACGGACACGATGACAGTGTCTCGAATGGACTGATGATGGGGAGACAGGAGGACCGCGGCGGCTCCCGTCACGACCCGTGCAGCGCTCTTCACACGGTGCTACGGGAGGCCGGGGACGAACTGGAGCGGCTGTATCAGTCGGACTTTGCGGAGATGTCCAAACAGCTGCATCTCACGTCCATCACGGCGCATCAGCGCTTCACCGCGGTCATAAACGAGCTCTTCAGGGACGGCGTGAACTGGGGCAGAATCATCGCTTTTTTCGAGTTTGGAGGGACCTATTTGCGTCGAATGCGTGAATAAGGAGATGACGGCGCAGGTGGATAACATCGCGGGCTGGATGACGAGTATCTGAACGGGCCGCTGCGCAGCTGGATCCAGGAGAACGGCGGCTGGGTAAGTAATTAACTCATATATATATACCTCTGGGTCGCTCGCTCCGCCTCTTCTCCTGCGTTCGAAGCGTTGCGCGTCCTCTGATTGGCCGATAGCGCTGTCTGTTAGAATGCGGCAGCCAATGAGCGGCGGTGATTTGTCACACCCCTCTCACGCCTCCGCGGTGAAGCCGTCAATGACAGCTGCTGTCTGCAGCAGAGCTGAAGGTGTGGTTCTCCTGTGCACAACTTTCAGGAACGGCTGTTTATTCATGCAAACAGGAGGATGTTTAGACTTATACGGCAACCAGTTATATGGGCTCTGATATTTACTCACCAAATCATGTGTTTAATTTGCTCCGGGCTCTTCCTGTCATAAGTGCAATGGTTCAGCTCGTGATGATATTGTTCAAACAGAATATATATATATAAATTATAATACATTTTTTATATTATTTATTCATAATTAACCTTTTTTAGTAATATTTTAAAATGAAGACTTTCTAATCATGTAAAAACCAGCAGGAAGCCATATAAAGTGGAATTAATAATGATCTATTTTCTAAATGCATATTATTTATCTTATTATGAACAATTCACACTCACAGCATCCTCGTTATTTCATCCAGTTTTTGGTGGCAAAGTTAGTACAAGTACAGTATTAGCAGAGGAAGAGAATGATAACATGACTTATAGCGAATTGAAGTTTGTCTTTTCTAGCTACATTAAGTATGATTTCATTTTGATAACTTGAGTCAAATTTCCAGAGTGATGAACAAACCAAAAGCAGAGTGAGGGAGTATTTGAGAATCATTTAGTGAAGAAATTACACACTTCACCTTTACGGTTGATAATTAAAATAAAATCAAACATGCTACTAATGAGTTGATTTAACAACAATGTAGTACATGTATCTGTTACTAAGTAGTAAACTAGCATGCATTCAGTTTCAGACTTTACCATTTTGAGGAGGAACTCAGGAGACATGCTGCTTTTTTGAATGGCCATTCAGAATATGGCCTTTCCATAATGAACTCGCTTGAACATAAATGAGCGGGAACTTATGGTTTGTGCAGCTTGGTAAGGTCATCCAGAACTTCCCCTCATTCATTCACTCTGTTGCATTCGTTCTCAGCATCTCTGTTCTACTACCATAGACCGCAACATGATTATAGTTAGTCCTAGTTAGAGTGTTAGAACAAAGACTTAATGTGGATGTGCATAGTTCAAAGCACTGTGTCCAGAGGGTATTCATCAATAATTAAAATGCTGTAGAACAGTTTAACATTCCGCTTGAGTCCTGACCTTGTGAAAGTGGAAACTACTGACACTTAGCAAACGATTGGAACCCTCGCTGACCACAACATCAGCAAAGAGTTCCTCTATTTATGCATTTCTTTCCATTCATGACTCTGAAATAGACCAGAACGCTTCAGAGAGACGTAACATATGCCTGAGTCACTCTGACAACTGCTTGCATTGTCCAACAGAGGACATACTGCAAATAAAAGAAACCCTGCTACAGTAGCTATTGAAATGACTAAGATTTAAGATTAAAAATCTTTGCACACTGAGTCCGAAATTTTCGAACGTTAAAAAATAAAAACAACCTCACGTTGTGTCAATCACATTTCGCCTCCGAACCTTTCGTCCATGTTCGGAGGCGAAGCACAGAGTCACTTTAAACTGAAACTATAAACTATAGGCTACTATATCTTACGAGTTATTTAAAGCTCTTAATATAAAGCTTGTCACATGTTTAGAACAAATTGTATTAAGCACTTTCTCCGCAGCAGTTCAGTCTGTGTCCTCCTCTCTATAGATATTTTTTTGGGATGCGCTCGTATCAAACTGGATATTAACGGTATTGCCTCATACCGTATCGTTTATAAAAATATATCGATATATCGTACAAACTCGATATATACTGCCCAGCCCTATTTCAGCATTGTATCGGTCATCTGCCACCTTGCTCTTCAGAAATTGCACTGGATAACAAAATTAACCCAAAAATCATAATTTATTATTTATAAAAACAGAAGTGTGACATCATATCCTGTTGCCCAAATTTGTTGCATTTGACATGGTCAAATGTGTGACCGCTAACTCGGCTAGAAAGAAAAGATTAACTATCTTGTTGTAACGTTACTTGAAACAATCTAATATGAGTCATTTCTATTATTTTTCAGTCTGTTTCAATTATACATGGGCCTGGTGGGATTCATTCGCCCCACGTAGAGTGATTGCTCTCATCCAGGCCCAGAGGAAATCTGCAAATATTTTTTGCTCTATAATATTTTCTGGATCTCTGACAACAAAATATGACAATCTGTTTGTGAAGGATGCCCTCCATACAGTGAAAAGATAGCTAATATTTTTTAATTTATAAAGATCCATATTGTGCGAAGTAAAAATTGTGATATTGTAAAGACAAAAAATTGCTAAATTAAATAGGCTTTTATAAAAAAATGGTTCAGATTGTATCACGGTTTCTACAAAAATATGTTGTAAATAATAACTGTTTTCAAGATAATAATAATACATGTTTGAGCAGCAAAGCAGCATATTAAAATGATTTCTGAAGGATCATGTGACACTGAATGCTGAAAATTCAGCTTTGCATCACACAAATAAATTACATTTTATAATATATTACAATAGAAAACAGTTGCAATTGCAATAACATTTCAAATTATTAGTGTTTTAATGTATTTTTGATCAAACAAATAGTGCCTTGGTGAGCGGAAGAGACTTTTGAGTTGTAGTGTGTCTATATTTATAAGCGCCATTTTTCAATGGTACTATAGCAAGCCACAAACAAACAACACAATGATTGGTCAAATAGTAGGTTCAGCTAGCTTAAAGAGTTAAAACCTTTGAAAACGAACACTTAACACTTTGATCCTGGGTTTAACTACCCTGTTCTCCTCTAAATTCATGCTGGACACCCCTCCCCATGGCACTTCTGTGAACTCTGTGCCAAATGGGCTAGAGGTGCGTCCTGCAGACTGACGAGGTAATGCGCCCACAGCCCACGTGAGCAGCACCTGTGTTTATTTGTGCGACGTGACAGTAAATGCTGCATGGCGTGCTGTGTTGGCAGCTGCTTGGCTCTTAAATTATACACTTCAGCTTACTGATCCAGGTTCAACTGTAGAGGGAGGTTTGCGTGCCATCGGGCCACTCGCCAATAGATCTGCTGTCTGCTGATAATGTGACTTTGCAAAAGAGCCCTGACATTTAGCTGGAGACATTTGCTTGGGTGTCTTTAAAAGGGGGATTATAAGGACCGCCCTTTATAAGTTATTCCTCCATTGAAGTATCAGTGAAGATTTTGGATGAGCACTGGAGAGGTGATGGAGGATAAGAGAGAGCTGGTTTGATACTCATCACACACAACCCATTGTATGTTCTCTCTAGTGTGAAGCCTGAAATGTCTCAGGATCATTTGTACATCTATTAGTTGAATTTGTCTCATATTACTTTAGCAAAATACATTTAGCCTCTTTCCGGTATCTTACATATGCTTTTAGAACAGAATTTGTTGGAAATTTGTATAAGTACGCACAAAGAGACAATAAACAGACAAACTATATCTAATGAACTATTCTATAGCCTAAAGGGTGTATAGCAAAATTTGTGATATGAAAGAATGTTTGAAAGGGAAACGTGAAAGTTTATACAAGTAAATGTCTGAAAACATTGCAGAGTAATATTTAAGTTGTTTTGATGTTGTATTGTTAGACAAATAATATGTAGGTTTCATATATTTGGACTGTTTTTGAGCAGCTTGAGTTATAAGTTCAAATTAATTTAATTAACTTCCATTCATTCCAGCACTGGTTTATATACAGGTGCATCTCAATAAATTAGAATGTCGTGGAAAAGTTCATTTATTTCAGTAATTCAACTCAAATTGTGAAACTCGTGTATTAAATAAATTCAATGCACACAGACTGAAGTAGTTTAAGTCTTTGGTTCTTTTAATTGTGATGATTTTGGCTCACATTTAACAAAAACTCACCAATTCACTATTTACTATTGCTTCAAATAATCACAATTAATAGAATCAAAGACTTAAACTACTTCAGTCTGTGTGCATTGAATTTATTATTCAACGAGTTTCACAATTTGAGTTGAATTACTGAAATAAATGAACTTTTCCACGACATTCTAATATATTGAGATGCACCTGTATATATAAATATATATATATACACCCCCCCTCCCCAAATAATTAAATACTGAAATAAAATTTGTCATGAAATAAATTGCTGCATCACAGTGGTTTTGCTGTGGTTCTTGTAAAATTTGAAATTTCAAAGAGTCTCTTAATTTTTTAGATGCAGTATGCATCTATGACCACTAGGGGTTGAAATGCGTACTTCAATCCAAATGCAAAATGTTTGCGTTATTTCCCCCTCCTCGTCAGACTCAACGCTCATGCGGGTTACCAGATTGAGAACATACAACAGGAATGAGTGCAATAACAATGGAAGGCGACGAGCCATACACCATAAGCTTATGAGGTGATTTATCTGCATTTTAAAATGCCTCTGGTCATAGAGTTTTTAGATGATGCCGAGGCGTTTTAGGTCGTGTAGAATTTGCAATCTCTGACCCAGTTTTTTTGCTTGCCTCCATGGCTGAAATATGCTGTATTTTCTGCCATCTGGCAACCAGGGTTGTCAAAATATGTTTTTATTTTTTTATCTATTTATCCTTTATTTTTCCAGGAAGGTCCCATTGAGATTAAAATAAATCTCTTCTTCCAGGGAGTCCTGGCCAAGATGGCCGTACAAAAAGTTCACATAAACATATAACACACATAATAAACTCTAAACAGTCAAAGCGAAAAGATTCATCATAGATCAACAAATTAATTAAAACAGCAACATGATTCATTCATTTTACACTGCAAAACATTTTTACAATATTCAAAGGAGGAATTGTTTCTAGTGGAGTATTAGATTGAAATTCATTCCACAGCCATGGAGCATAATAAGAGAAAGATGATTTCCTATGCTCTGAGTATATCCTAGGTACTACTAATTTAATCCCATTTGATGATCTGGTGCTATAGTTCTTTCCACATAAGCATAAAAGACTAGTAATGTAATTTGGAAGAATAATGTAATATTACTAATGTTGTAGTAATATTAATGGGTAAGTGGTAGACCAAAACTAAAAAAAGGCATTCTGACACTGAAAGCACATTTCAATGCAGAATAACTGGCCGTAGATTTGTTTTTCATAGAAACACGTGTGTGAACTTAGCATGTTTCCGAAATATCTGCTAACATATAATGGTATTTTTATGCTTAGTACAATTTAAAAAAAATACAGCACCATTGATAAAAAAAGAGTACATGTTCTAATAACACAGTAAAACATGGTAACATTCAAAAACTTTTGCATATTTACTCATTAATAAGAATCTGATTATTAATAAGTCAAATCTGACCTGGGAATATACTTTTTTTAATGCGATAGGAGGGTTAAAATTAACATGAAATGACATTTACAACCCATTTGATGTGTGAGCATATGCCAATAGTAGTTTTATCTTTAGGAGATGGCACCTTTTGCGTCTGATTCACTGGAAAAAATAAGCCTATCATACGATTGCCCTGATGCAATTGAAGCAAGTTTCACGCCAGCATGGCACCAAATGCCTTGGAAAGCGTAGTTGCTAGTGTCGGGGTTCTTGTGGTGCCGTCAGCGTTGTCATGATGTCATTGTCCTGAGGCTCCAGAGTATTCAGTCACATGGCGTTTACTGTATGACTTGTGCTAAAAATTGTCAGTATGCAGGCGCCATACATCAGAAACTGGTGTTGAGATGAATGGGAATGCTGACGGATACCTCTATCTATCTAAAGCTGGCTCCTGCCATTGATTCTGTTGTGTGGTTTCATATTTCACTCTTTCTCATCAGTATGACTCTTCACTTTCAATAGAACAATCAGAACTATTACTGATGAGAGCGTCCTGTAGTCTTCATTTCAGATGCTTCTGTGAGAGATTATCATTCTGATTTATTTACGTAGGGATGTGAGAGTGGAACAAGAGCCATGTGCAGGAAGCGGAGAGCCACTAATGAAAGTTAAGAGTGGAAGAAGTCCTTGGGCTGTCACATGTTTCATGTCCTTCCACACACTGAAAGTGAACCGTAAATGGTCTGCATTTAAGAATAACTGGACGTTTTGTGGAAAATGAGCATTTGGCATCACATTGATGACGATTTGTTAGTTGAATTGCTCAAATGCTTGTCTTTTGTACCTCAGGAGGATTATGTGTACTTTAAAGGGATAGTTCACCCAAAAAGGAATAAGGTCCAAATGACATTGTTTCTTCTGTGTAGCACAAAGAAGTCATTGGCCTCACCGGTTTTTTAAATATCTTTGTGTCCAAGTTGGTCTTGTAACAATTTGATGTGAAATGTTGGAGTTTGAAATAGGGGTCAACCGATATGTTTTTCAGGGCAGATACCGATACGGATTATTACAGATCAAGTAGACGATTACTGATATTTTGAACTGATATAACTTTATAAAAATTAAAATGAATGCTCTGACGAAAACTTTCTTTAAATGTGTTTCAATTTTATCAGCAAATCGGCTTTGAAAATGACTGATACGATAACCATAAAAATGCATAATATCGGCGCTGATAATCCGATGACCTCTAGAAATCTCTTTTGTATTGTGAACAATACAGTAATCCATGTAGATGTCATTTGTTAATTTTTTGACCTTGCAATGTTTAATCAAAATGCCATAACTTCTCTCTGGTTATGCATGCCAGACTTCATCGGTTTAACCCCTGCCTCTTGCATGTTCAGATCCAATCAGCAATCGATGGACAAAACTAAGCGTCACCCTACTTTTTTTTTTTCAATAAACCATGGACCTTTTCAAATTTCCGGGGTTCTCAGAAGCAGACGTCATCATATATTAACTTTTTGGGGGAACTACAACAAACATATTTTTTGAGTTTCCATTTGATCCAGTTGCAAAATATAAAATCCACTATAGCGTTTTTGACTTCCTAAAAGGACAAAATTTCAGTCCCGCTGGTGATAGAAAAACTTGACACAACAACGTTAAGCAGTGAAATGTAATGCTAAAGTAAAATAACACAAAGTACAGTCTTATAAATAAATATATATATATATATACACACACACCACACACACACACACTCACTGGCCACTTTATTAGGTACACCTTGCTAGTACCGGGTTGGACCCACTTTTGCCTTCAGAACTGCCTTAATTGTTTGTGGCATAGATTAAACAAGGTGTTGGAAACATTCCTCAGAGATTTTGGTCCATATTGACATGATAGCATCACGCAGTTGCTGCAGATTTGTTCAGACAATCCATGATGTGAATCTCCCGTTCCACCACATCCCAAAGGTGCTCTATTGGACTGAGATCTGGTGACTGTGGAGGCCATTTGAGTAAAGTGAACTCATTGTCATGTTGAAGAAACCAGTCTGAGATGATTTGAGCTTTGTGACATGCATTATCCTGCTGGAATACATCAGAAGATGGGTACACTGTAGTCATAAAGGGATGGACATGGACAACAACAATACTCAGGTAGGCTGTTGGTGTTTAAATTTATGCTCAATTGGTACTAAGAGCCCAAAGTGTGTCCAGAAAATATCCCCACACCATACCCACCACCACCAGCCCTGAACCGTTGAGACAAGGCAGGATGGATCCATGCTTTCATGTTCTTTACACCAAATTCTGACCCTACCCATCTGAATGAAATTGAGACTCATCAGACCAGGCAAGTTTTTCCAATCTTCTATTGTCCAATTTTATGTGAGTCTTTGTGAATTGTATCCCTCCGTGTCCTGTTCTTAGCTGACAGGAGCGGCACCCGTGTGGTCTTCTGCTGCTGGAGCCCATCTGCTTCAGGTTCGACTGTTGTGTGTTCAGAGATGGTATTCTGCATAACTTGGTTGTAACGAGTGGTTATTTGAGTTACTGTTGCCTTTTTATCATCTCTAACCAGTCTGCCCATTCTCCTCTGACCTCTGACATCAACAAGGCATTTTCTCCACACAACTGCCGCTCACTGGATATTTTCTCTTTTTCGGACCATTCTCTGTAAACCCTAGAGATGTTGTGTGTGAAAATCCCAGTAGATCAGCAGTTTCTGAATACTCAGACCAGCCCTGGCACCAACAAACATTACACGTTCAAAGTCACTTAAATCCCCTTTCTTCCCCATTCTGATGCTCGTTTGAACTTCAGCAAGTCATCTTCACCACATCTAGATGCCTAAATACATTGAGTTGCTGCCATGTGATTGGCTGATTAGCAATTTGTGTTACCAAGCAATTAAACAGGTGTACCTAATAAAGTGGCCGGTGAGTTTTGTATGTATATATATATACATATATATATATATATATATATAAATACATTTGTGATGTTAATAACTGTGGAATGCATCATCACAATCTATGAAAAGGGTCCACCTGGCTGTATGTCACAATACCAAATATTTGTTTTCCCATATTGTGAGGTAAATCTTTTGTTGTTTCTATTTCATAGTGAATTTAAAATAAATAAGAGAAAAATTACGATTCTTTCCAGTGGCAAAACTAAAATTATCCAGAAACAGAATTCTGTATAGTATATAAATAAGATAGTGTCTGTTCTTTTCTCACGAGTAAATGTATACTTTACTCCTATGTGAGCGTTTTCACATTCTCAGTCTAGCCTGAGCTCAGTCCAGTAACGGTCACGATCCAGCCAAGTTTCCCCCGCACGGGCTCCTCTTACCGGAGCTGCAGTCACTCACCATCTGCTCCATGTTTACACTCATCAGCAGAGTGCTGGTGGTAATCTCCGAAACATTTCCTACCGGCCTAGCCAAAGGGAATAAAGCAGGCGTTCAGCGTAACGTCAAACACAAAAATGTGTCTCTTTCCTGCTCTCTGTGTCACACGGGTAATACCGAGCCTAGATGAACTCTGCACTTCAGATGCTTCAGATTTACACCTGACAATTATGCAGCAGAAATGTGGTTGTCCTCCATGAGCAAATACTCCGACTAACTCTACAGAGACAATTTAAAATATCTAAAAAATTCCAGCTTAACGGTAAACATGTTTAGCCTCTGGTGCTCTGTCCCTTTAGCAAGTCATGTCCCAATCCTGACCTATGCCTCTGACATCCAGTTACGCTTCACCTGAACAGTCTTGTGATGCACACAGAGACTCATACTCTGTAAGTACACAAACAGACATTAGTACACTGCAAGCATGAAGACCCATTTCTCAACCTCATTCCAATTTTACAGAACAAAAAGATACTTTTGTTTATGCAATGAAAGTCAATAAGGTTTAAAACTATAGATGCCACAGGAAAAAAAAACATTTTTCACTACAGAAAAAATAATGAAATGAAAAAGGTAATTGAGACTTCTTGTTTTACAGTTCAAACTGTTGCAATTCTTGCAGTTTATATCTCACCATTTTCTTTTTTCTTGTCTTATAAACTTTTATCTTGCAAATTCTTGAGGGAAAAAGTTGAGATAAAAGTTGCAATGACCTTTTTTATTCTGTGGTGGAAATAGAAATGTGAGATATTAACTCAAATTGTGAGATAACGTCACAGTTACCCTTCTCTTCGGTGCAGAAACAGGCTTCCGTCCAAAACAACCACACCACCACTAACAAAAACAAAATCTCAGTCTAAACATGTCAACAATTGTATTAATTTAACGTGCTCTGCAAGATTTTCTTCACACATTTGCTTTGCCATGACATTAGTTGTCCTGAGAGAGAAAACTGACCCTAAAAAAGACAGATTATGCAATACTGTGCTCTCTATAGCAACCCTTGTGGCAACACTAAGAGTGCAATTCATACCAGTAACTTTACATTTCTGACTAGATATGTGCAATTTGAATAAACTACAATGATTTTGTGTAGTCTCTGAGAGTTCACAAAAAACGGTTTTGTCCATTATATTTATACCAGAATCACTTGCATGAGTGCTGTTTTTCCTGATAAACAGCAGAATACACAATCCATAAACCCTTACCAAAAAGAAGTATCGTCAAGTTGTATTTGATAACATAAACTTAACACTTTAAGTATACTTTAAAGTTTACTTTATGTATCTTACAAATATCAGTCTACTAGTGGCATTCTTGTAGGTACATTTCAATCATTGGGAAAATGCCCATTTCTAGTATATTATACTCGTTAACACACTTTAGAGTGATAACAATAAAACTTTGAGTTCACAAAGTACTTACTTCAAAGGTTGTAAGCAACTTAACAAAAAGTGAACTTTTAGTTATACGAATATAGTCTCAGTAAACACTATTCGATACTGCAGTATATCGTTTTCTTTAGGAATTTACGTCATACTTTTAGTATACACTTCAAGGTATATTTGTAGTTAAATGAATACAGGTGCATCTCAATACAGATTGTCGTGGAAATTTAATTTATTTCAGCAATTCACTCAAATTTGTGAAACCGGAAAATAACTTCAATGCACTCAGACTGAGTGATTTAAGTCTTCTTTTCAATTGTAACACCAATTCACTGAATATAGGTGACAAGCCACTCAGTCTAATCAACTCAAAACCACCTGCAAAGTTCCTGAGCCTTCAAAATTTCCCAAATGGTCGCTCATTGTTCACTAGGCTACACAATCATGGGCTACTGTTGATCTGACCAGTTGTCCAGAAGACAATCATTGACACCACCCGTCACAAGGAGGGTAAGCCACAAACATTCATTGCTGATCACAGATGCTGTATCCAAGCATGTTAACAGAAAGTTGAGTGAAGGAAAAAATGCACAACAACAGAGAGAACCGCAGCCTTATGAGATTGTCAAGCAAAATCATTCAAAGAATTTGGGTGAACTTCACAAGGAATGGATGAGGCTGGGGTCAAGCATCAAGATCACCACCACAACGTTCAGAATTTGGCTACAGTTGTCGTCAGAGAGCGTCTTAACCTGGACTAAGGAGAAGAAGAACTGGACTGTTGCCCAGTGTCCAAAGTCCTCTTTTTTCAGATGAGAGCAAGTTTTGTATTTCATTTGAAACCAAGGTCCTAGAGTCTGGAGGAAGGGCGGAGAAGCTCATAGCCCAAGTTGCTTGAAGTCCAGTGTTAAGTTTCCACAGTCTGTGATGATTTGGGGATGCAATGTCATCTGCTGGTGTTGGTCCATTGTGTTTTTTTGAAACCCAACGTCACTGCACCCAGTTTACAAATAAATTTTGGTGCACTTCATGCTTCCTTCTGCTGACCAGCTTTTTAAAGATGCTGATTTCACTTTCCAGCAGGATTTGGCACCTGCCCACACTGCCAAAAGCACCAAAAGTTGGTTAAATGACCATGGTGTTGTGTGCTTGACTGGCCAGCAAATTTAATACTCACCAGACCTGAACCCCATAGAGAAGCTAACGTGTATGAGGTATCAAGAGGAAAATGAGAAACAAGAGACCAAAAAATACAGATGAGCTGAAGGCCACTGCCAAAGAAACCTGGGCTTTCACCATACCACCTCAGCAGTGCCCACAAACTGATCACCTCCATGCCACGCCGAATTGAGGCAGTAATTAAAGCAAAAGGAGCCCCTACCAAGTATTGAGTACATATACAGTAAATGAACATACTTTCCAGAAGGCCAACAATTCACTAAAAAATGTTTTTTTTATTGGACTTATCAATTATTCTAATTTGTTGAGAGTGAATTAGTGGGTTTTTGTTAAATGTGAGCCAAAATCATCACAATTAAAAGAACCAAAGACTTAAACTACTTCAGTCTGTGTGCATTGAATTTATTTAATACACGATTTTCACAATTGGAGTTGAATTACTGAAATAAATGAACTTTTCCACGACATTCTAAGTTATTGAGATGCACCTGTATATACAACAAATTAAGCTCAGATGAGCTTTATTTGTCACATACACAATTATACAGAGTATAATGAGGAGTGAAATGTGTTCTCTGCATTTAACCCATCCAAGTGGAGCAGTGGGCAGCCGACATTGCGGCGCCCGGGGAGCAGTTGGGGGTTCGGTTCCTTGCTCAAGGGTCTCACCTCAGTCATGGACACTAACTGCCAGAGCCGGGATTCGAACCCACAACCTTGGGTTAACCTCGGGTTTCAAGTCCAACGCTCTATCCATTAGGCCACGACTGCCCATACAAACATACAAACCATCAAAAGAAAGAACAGAGTATCTGCTTGTAAACAAAAACAAATCAAAATGTAGATGGAGTCGATCAACACCCCAAAGCTTGACATTCATTATTACCTCTTCATTGATCGACATTTTATTCAATAATTTGACTAAGGTTTGATGCTGTTTTATGTCTGATGATGGTGTTAGATTACACGTGGAAGCATATGTTGTTTCGGTTTCGTCTTCACTTGTGTTTTGTTGAAATTCTGTACTGAAGATGTGTACTAGCCATATAACAATGAAAACACAGATTCTAGGAGCACGAGTCTAGCTCAACTATATTTAGACTTTTTCTAAGTATAAGTCAAGTATACTTAAATGTCATTTTAAGTATATTTCTGGGAAGTACATGAAAAGTAGACTAAAAGTATACTTTCCTATTTTTAGTTTAAAAGAAGTATACTAATAGCACACTTGAATACACTTCTTTTTCGTAAGGGAAGTTCATAATGTGAGTTACATTTCAAATATAATATTGTTAATTTTGTCTGTTTATGCTCTATTTTGCCAATGCTGATACTTATTTATTTTAATTGGTAACACCCCTATAGTGTCTTGTTATTCTAAGTTAGTTTATTGATTAAAATAAATAATTTAGCATAAAAGATAATGCGTATTTAATACGCATTAGAAAAATGTCCTTTAAGGTAAAAAATATGAAGAATATGAAAAGCTTGGGGAATCAGCTGTTTGTGACGGGTCTAAACCAGCCCAGGTACCAGCAAAAAAACACACTCTGCAAAATATTGTCTAATTAACATCATCGACAAAATCCCAGAAAATAATGGGATATAATTGTTACCCCCCCCCCCCCTGACAAATTTTTGCCACCTGATTTCATGTTTTGAGCTTAAGTTGCTTCTCCTGCACCCGTCATGAATGGTGGACAGAGAACAAAATCTATAAATATGGATTAATAGCAATCTCAGAGTAATCTTGTGAAGGTGGTTACTGTAATGCATTGTTCTCGTACACATTGAGCTTTTCTGAGAGCACATGGGTGTGAGTGTATGATAATAGGCTGGTGTTGGTTGAGGCGCTGTCCTGTGTTGTCCCAGAGGTGCTCCACACCCTTCCACAGCATATTTTTGTGCCTTATCTCTGGAGGATCCTCCCGATCGGAGGAATGTAAATAAAGCATATGACCTGGGTGTTGCTTTCCTGAGAGGCCTTCCATGGGTGGGGATGTGCGTTGACAAACTGGTTGTTGTGCATGCATTCAAATTAATTAGAGCATGTGAACATGTGCAGTCAGTCAATCAGTCAGTAATAAAGGTTGCAGAAAGGTGTTGGTTTATTATGGCGTCTGTATATTAGTGCTTCAAATAGCCCATAACTTTACTTAGAAAAAAAAAGACTTTTTTTGTGCTGTCAAACGATTATTCGCATCCAAAATAAAAAAATTGTTTACATAACAAATATATAAAGCACACACTCATATATTAAATATATATATATATAACACAAACACATGCATGTATATATTTCAGAAAAATGAAATATAATAATATAAGTAAATAAGTGTATATACATGTAAATATTGTAAAAATATATACTGTATGTGTGTGTATTTATATATAAATATATATAAAAGTTTTTGACAGCACTACTAAAAACATAACTTAAAAAAACAAACAAAATTCTGGGGGGAAAAAACACATACACTATAATTCAGATTTATTTTTAAAGCATTTATCACAATATTTAATTAAATTTTGTAACAATTTGCTAATTAAATTAAAATTATTGTGTTAAAGATATTTAATCAATATTTTAAGTCAACACATTAAATAAAAACACATGATGTAAAATATTTTTCTCTTAAATTTTCTGCAGACCCCTAGTACACCCCTGGACCCCAGTTTGAAAATCATCATGTTGGCGAAAAAAATGAACTATGAAAATTAATCCAACTAGACTCGCTTAATGTTTTTTTAACTAATCGCAATTGTCTAAATTGTATTTAAAATATAATACATTTCAATCACAGTTTGCCTTTCAAATAATGACAGACACTACAGACTTTGAGGGAACTGAACCTTACTCAGAACAGCTGAAAAGTGCATCAAGATTAGATGTGTCTTTCTGGATCGCTGTGTTTTGGTTCACGCCAGACTCACACAAAAGTTTATCATCAACGATTGACATACATAATGGTTGAAAAACGCTCAGATTTTACTGTTGTTTAACATTCGTGTCAAGCCAAAGATTCTTGGTCCTTAGAGTTTCACAAACATTATATTATATAATAATCAGGTTTGCTGGCCTCCAAAGATTTCATCAAAATAAGAAATATTTGAACTTTTCGTGACAGGTCTACGTCTAACAAGCTTTTTGGATGAACAAAAAGTCCTACAACAGATGGTCCACACAGAGATCTGTTTGGAAATCTAAAATTGATATTTCCCACTGGCACGCTAAAGCAAAAGATATAAATAACCATCTTAAAACAAACATTTTTGCGCAGTTCTGCATATTTTAAACCACTCTCAGTAAACTCCTGTCTGTTGCTTCACAGGAAAGCAGTTGGATTGACAGAGGCTCCGCAAATGCATATGAATTAATAATCAATATATGATCATGTGATTGTGATTCCTCTGTAAATACATTTAGGCCAACTCTGTGCGTCAATAAAAAGGTCAGTGTTAAAGTCTGTGCAAATAGAGTATTTGTATTTGGTGGTTTGATGCAACTTATATGCTGAGTACAATCGCATTTGATCGGCTTATTTAACCATAATTCAAATGGTCCATAACTAGAGATGCACCAAAATTTTGGCAGCTGAATGTATTCGGCTGAAACAGAAAAAAATAAGTTTTTGGTTGAAATATTTTTGGAGTGATTAAATCATTGATTAACAGTAGCGCTTCTCCAGTGATGCGTTTGAATTGCGTCAGCTTCTATTTGATGCACACTACGTGGATTAGCTACGACAGGTAAATATGTCAGCACTTTAGAGACACTTCACCATGACCAAAAATCATAACAGACAATATGTAAATCTGTTTGGCTGAAATATCATACTGACAATGAATGTATAACCTGAATGCACTGTAAGTCGCTTTGGATAAAAGCGTCTGCTAAATGCATAAATGTAGATGTAAATGGTATATCAACCAGTTTGATTTCATATAGTTAAAGGATTAGTTCACTTTCAAATTCAAATTTCCTTACAATTTACTCACCCCCATCTCATCCAAGATGTTTATGTATTTCTTTCATCAGTCCAAAAGAAATGAAGGTTTTTGATGAAAACATTGCAGGATTTCTATCCATAGTGAACTTCGATGGACTCCAAACGGTTGCCGGTCAAAATTACAGTTTCAGTGCAACTTCAAAGGTCTATAAACGATACCAGACGATGAATAAGGGTCTTATCTAGCGAAACGATCGGCCATTTAAAAAATAAATAAATACACGTATATGCTTTATAAACACAAATGCTCGCCTATTCTGCAATTTCACGTAATATGTAGGCGGAAGTACAGAGTCAGTGTTTACAAGTTGAACGTGCAAATACTAAGTCAAACACCGTTTACAAAAAAAGGGAGTTACAACTCAACGTGTTTACAGGGTAAAACAACGATGTCGGACGGTTTTGAACTTGGAGGAGAAGGTGAGATGGAGCCTACATCAAGTGTGACCTTTTCAACGTCATTACGTATTACTTGAAGTCTGAGACGTGCATCGCAGAACAGGTGAGCATTTGTGTTTATAAAGCAGAATTAATTAATAAAATAATTAGAATGTATTTTTTTATTGCATGACTCACTGGCCCCGCGGATACATCCGCCATCCGCGCATCACTTATACATAATAAATGTAATCAATCGCTAATGCGTAGACTCGGGCTTCTAATGAATCACTATTGCGCAGACTCGGGCTGCAAATGAATCACTATTGCTCAGACTCAGTACAATAAATGTAATGAATCACTACTACGCAGACTCAGGCTTCTAATGAATCACTACTGCGCAGACTCGGGCTGCAAATGAATCACTATTGCTCAGACTCAGTACAATAAATGTAATGAATCACTACTACGCAGACTCGGGCTCCTAATGAATCACTACTGCGCAGACTTGGGCTGCAAATTAATCACTACTGCGCAGACTCTGGCTCCTAATGTAATCACTACTGTGCAGACTCGGGCTCCTAATGAATCACTACTGCGCAGACTCGGGCTCCTAATGAATCACTACTGTGCAGACTCGGGCTGCAAATGAATCACTACTGCGCAGACTCAGGCTTCTAATGAATCACTACTACGCAGACTCGGGCTTCTAATGAATCACTACTGCGCAGACTCGGGCTCCTGATGAATCACTATTGCTCAGACTCAGTACAATAAATGTAATGAATCACTACTATGCAGACTCGGGCTTCTAATGAATCACTACTGCGCAGACTCGGGCTCCTAATGAATCACTACTGCGCAGACTCAGGCTTCTAATGAATCACTACTGCGCAGACTCGGGCTCCTAATGAATCACTACTGCGCAGACTCGGGCTTCTAATGAATCACTACTGTGCAGACTCGGGCTTCTAATGAATCACTACTGCGCAGACTCGGGCTTCTAATGAATCACTACTGCACAGACTCGGGCTCCTAATGAATCACTACTGCGCAGACTCGGGCTCCTAATGAATCACTACTACGCAGACTCGGGCTCCTAATGAATCACTACTGCGCAGACTCGGGCTCCTAATGAATCACTACTGCGCAGACTCTGGCTCCTAATGAATCACTACTGCGCAGACTCGGGCTCCTAATGAATCACTACTGCGCAGACTCGGGCTCCTAATGAATCACTACTGCGCAGGCTCCGAATGACGTCATCGGCGCAAGATGACAGTGGCCATTATTGGGGATGTTTTGGCTTCACTTTCTATAGTGGAAGGAAGTGGAGATGCGTAGTCCACCTTTTTTCCCCAGTATGATTATGACAGTCACGTTACATGATTTGACTGATTTGGATGTTATGCAGGATTGGCAACAGTGAACTACTTTAAAGGAAAAGAGCGGAATGGTGTATTGCGTTTTCATAATCACCGGGAACCAAAATCAAAAACAAAACTAAAATTCTATTAATAACATAGCCCTTGTCATTAAATAATTTTTTGAGCAAGGGGGGGCCCTGGTTGTTTGGGGGCACTTTGCAACTTGCATACTTTGTGTATAGAGAGGAACAGCACTGCATATGAGCATAAAGATGACGACATCCTTCTACTATCTGCTAAAAGTAACTGCATGGTGAGGCATTTGCTCATTACGTGTCACATTTTCACTTGTTCATATCCATCTGTTCTACCCCACACTTACACTCATGTGTTCTTGCATCTAATGACAGCACTCTGACAAATAAAACTCCTTTCCCTGTGGCCGCAACCAGGCCTGAACACATGTTGCTGAATGATGCATGAGCTGGCTAATCTCTGACACTAAATGACCATCCCTCAAACAAGATGCGTCATGCTCTGTTTCTGTCTCCTCACCACACACTACCTTATCCCACCGGCTCCGCGTATCAGGTGACTACACAGGCCTTGAAATATTCAGAGCTATGTGAGAGCATCTAAACATAGATCTGTTGCTGCTCCCAGGACGCTAGCTAAATGTCATTGTGCAAAAGCATGGATTAATGTGCCTTTTCAATCCTGTATCCTGCATGGTGTGTATGATGGATGAGTGAAATTTTCGAAAACCCCGAACGTTGAGATTAATATCTGTTCTCGCTACCTTATCAGATTGTGAACTGTTTGGTCTTACACAGTAACGCCCAGCGTGACCCAGACTGTGTAGAGAACAATTCAGTAGGGCAAAGGTCATTTGTAGTCCAGCTACTGTTGTCGCAACTTTGTGTGGTTGATAAGGCGCACTGAACGGTCAGGTCACTCTGTGTGAAGATAAACTACAGAAAATTCCTTCATTTGGAGGGATTTGAGAGTAATCAAGAGCAATTGGTAATTGTGATTGTAGTGGCTTGAAATTGTAGCACTTGTTGTTCTGCTGATTATCAAACTGGGAATAACCAGAGAAAGCAAATAGTCACAAACTATACAGACTTTGGGCTGCACAGTTAATCAAAATAAAAACAAAAATGCAATGTGGCTTAATACAATTATAACATCCTATTTAATTGAATGAATATATGCGCTGTGTTTCAGAGTGAAGTGTGGCACAGTGTTATTTTACACGTGAGCAGCTCATGATCCAGTGTTTTTAGTGTCTCAGTGTGGCTTTGTTCACAGTAAATGAACTTAATCTCTGCATCTGCTCTGTGTTTGTTTCATATTTAACTTGCATATGGGCCATAGGCAATTCATATAATCTGGCCACTTTACAACTTATTCTGGCAAATAACAACCCATTTAAACAGCAGGGCTCAACAGTAATGATGGCGATAAACCACAATTTGATTTGTTTTTAGTGGAACTGATGGCAAGTGCTTAGATTGACAAGTTGTGTGAAATCAATGATGCTCTGTTGTCGCTGGGTGGCATGCAAGCTGTGCTGGGGAGCAAATGGCCTGCGGGACATTAAACCTCCTGTCAGACATCTGATGGCCTGACAAGCATCACCCAAGGGATCTCCTCAACACATCCACAGACTGATAGCCACATTATTGCAAGCCAGTTGCAGTTTTTATCTGTCTGCCGGGAGAATGCCCAACGGTTCGGAAGCTCAAATAATGAGAACGATGCTTCTGATCAGGTGACCCATATAGAGCCACAGTTGTATGTATGTATAATATAGCATGTGTAGCATATATATACATGTGTGTGTATATAACAGTACAAACCTTTAAAGGCAATTTAAATAAGATATTTTTCTTAGATTACAGTAAAATTAATATGCTAATTGTCCTAAAATAGTCTTTATTATTTAGCAATATATATATATAGCAATATAACATACAGTATCTCACAGAAGTTAATCACAGTGGGGTGTTAAATTTGGTGTTATCATTCTTACTTTCTCATACTGGTCACTGGAAGTTCAACATGGCACCTCATGGCAAAGAACTCTCTGAGGATCTGAAAAAAATAATTGTTGCTCTACATAAAGATGGCGTAGGCTATAAGAAGATTGCCAAGACCCTGAAACTGAGCTGCAGCATGGTGGCCAAGACCATACAGCGGTTTAACAGGACAGGTTCCACTCAGAAGTTGACAAAGAAGTTGAGTGCACATGCTCAGCGTCATATCCAGAGGTTGTGTTTGGGAAATAGACGCATGAGTGCAGCCAGCATTGCTGTAGAGGTTGAAGGGGGGGGGGGTCAGCCTGTCAGTGCTCAGACCATATGCCGCACACTGCATCAAATTTGTCTGCATGGCTGTCGTCTCAGAAGGAAGCCTCTTCTAAAGATGATACACAAGTAAGCTCGCAAACAGTTTGCTGAAGACAAGCAGACTAAGGACAGGGATTACTGGAACCATGTCCTGTGGTCTGATGAGACCAAGATAAACTTATTTGGTTCAGATGGAGTCAAGCCTGTGTGGCGGCAACTAGGTGAGTAGTACAAAGACAAGTGTTTCTTGCCTACATCAAGCATGGTGGTGGGAGTGTCATGGTCTGGGGCTGCATGAGTGCTGCCGGCACTGGGGAGCTAAAGTTCACTGAGGGAACCATTAATGCCAACATGTACTGTGACATACTGAAGCAGAGCATGATCCCCTCCCTTCGGAGACCAGGCTGCAGGGCAGTATTCCAACATGATAACGACCACTGCCTTGCTAAAGAAGCTGAGGGTAAAGGTGATGAACTGGCCAAGCATGTCTCCAGACCTAAAGCAGTGGGCCGCGCTTAATTTGAATACAAGAACACCTTTTAAAATGGAGTAGAAAAGTGCGAGGTTTCTAAAAAATTAAAAACAGAGTATAATTTATAGGCTACAACAAGGTTTACTCCAGGTTTAATCTGGCCGCAGAAGAACACAACTGGGTTGCCTGATATAAAGAGACGTAATGCCGGAAACAGAGCTTCCCACTTGCGCAATACGGAAATATCTGCTAAATGTTACTTATTTTTGTCAACCTGGCAACTATGTGCACGCACTCTCTCTCCACTATGGATAAACACGCTTGCTTTCTGAAAACACCGGCTAGCTTGCAGTTTAGCGATCTCTACTTCAATATTATATTCTCAGAATATATGTTTAATGTTTAAAACACAGACAACTTTCTATATGGAAAGCTGAATTTATAACCTTAAAAACCTTGTTAAGAAATGCAATTAAGAAAAATTGCAATTTTAATGAGCAAAACCTACTGAACTACAGTGTTCATCAAGTCATTGCTCAGGATGTTTTGTCAAAGAATTGTGCAAAAGATGTTCCTTTAGCTTATCTGGAAGACTGGGGCATTACTTTCAAAGGTTCAAACTTTTTTACCTATATACATCTAAAGGGTGCATATTTTACTTCAAAGGGATAGTTGACCCCAAAATGAGAGTGATGGAGATTGTATGTCATTTCAAACCTATAACTTTTTTCAGAAATTAAAAGGTTTTTAAGAACATTCTCAGTGTTTCTGTGGCGCCGTACAATGATCTAATGTTGTTTCAAAATATCTTATGTGTTATATAATTAAGACTTTACTCAATAAGGTACTAATAAAACAAGTCAAAAAATGTTTTTCTGTTTTAATGTTGTGCCAATGGTTCTTAGAAGGTCCTGTTGGTATAGTTTTCATGTACTGCTTTGATAACAGGACCTTCTTGTTGAAATCGATGGCAATACTACAGTTTCAATAGTGTAGATAGTAATAGCACCAATAGTAGATAATACAGAATAGATACAAGGATAAAGGTTTCCAAGAAGAACCTTTAACATCTATGGGACTTTTCATTGCCCAAAAGGTTCATCATAGTGGAAAAAAGTTATTTAGATTATAAAAGGGTCTAGGGATGGGCGATATATTGCATGCGATATGCATGCGCATCTCGTCAGTAAAGCCGGTTCCTTGATTAGCGCTAAATCTCCATCACCTGTTTTCAAATGGAGCGGTATTTAATAAACGGAGCCGTAGTTCACAGACAAGCTACGCATCTATCGACTGATATATCACCTTCGATATGAACGCGATATTGCGTAGCTTGTCAGTGATTTACGGCTCCGTGTATTAAATACCGCTCCATTTGAAAACAGGTGATGGAGATTTAGCGCTAATCAAGGAACCGGCTTTACTGACGAGATGCGCATGCATATCGCATGAGATATATCGCCCATCCCTAAAAGGGTCCTATCATGCCCTTTTACAAAGTATTGATTTAGGTTTTGGGGTGTACTAGAATAGGTTTTTACCAGGCTTGATTGTCCCAAAAAGCCATTATTTTTCACATAAATTACATTATTGCAGAACCTCTCTTCCCAGACTCTCTTGAATGCTGTCCTGTCCTGTTTTGATGAAGCCCCTTCTTCTGAAACTTGAAATGTCCTCTGTCTGGTTAGCTGACCCAGTGCGTTGTGATTGGCGAATCGCTCTGTGCATGTTCCGGAAATGACACGCCCCTTACCATAACTACAAATTTAATCTGCTCAGGTGTAAATATTAACGATGACGTAAATCTTGCTCCCTACCAGTTCAAGCCCGAATCAGACCCTGAGAATGCTTACGAACAAGAGGTTCATGTAAATAAAGTGGTTTTGGAACCAGGGTGGAAGAATAAGTATCTCTTCACCACACTACTAAAGCAGCTCTTCTGCTTCGCCTTCTCTAGCACAGCTCAACCAGGCCTTGGTTCTTTATATTTGAATCTACACCATATACTATGATTGCATGTACACAATCCAAATGAGTGACATCACTCTATCTAGACTTCACAATATCCAGAAGAAGCTCACTGTAGTCCGTACGAGCCGGTTGTTGTAGTTCTTGAAAAGTGTTTTATGTTAAAGAGAATAGCGCATTTTAGAGAGAACTTTGAGCTTTGTAACATTGCAGATCTTTTCATGCTCAAACAGCAACATTAAACACTAACCAAAGTTGAAAAAGTGAAAAAGCATAATAGGACCCCTTAAAAACGTACTTCACACTAAGAATTTTTTTTTTCTTTTAAAACTGTTCACTGAAAGATTCTTTGTGGAACCCAAAATGGTTATGTAATGCATCACTGTGAAAACCCCTTTGGAACTGGAATGAACTGGTATTCATAAGCATCCAAAATGGAATTGTAAAAATAATAACTTTCCCCAATTTAGGTTTCTCAAGCACATTTACTGTCCCTTCAGCCAACAGGTAGTTTTGCCCCAAACGGCACTGGTTGAGCCAGATGTTGACAAGCTGGACTGCTAGAATAAACTGAGCATTGCTGAAAGTGTTACAGAGCCACAGTGTTTATATTTCTCAGGAAGTCAGTCTACCACTAGATGAATGGCTTACTTATGCTTTGGACAAAGTATTTTAACATTGGAATAACACATTCATTTTTAGCGATAATGGTTTGTTCATGGATTTATGTTCATTATGTAAAAATCTTTATCAAACTTTATCTGGTACTGGATGAAACAAAACCATATTGTAGTGCTACAAAGATGTCAGAAGAGGTTAAGTAGATTACTGTTTACCTGGTGATCTAATATCTTTAGTCACTGTTTTCCTCAACTGTGGTTCATTCCATGTAGTTCACAGTTCAAAGGTTTTCCATTATCCAATAACTTTTGAACCTCTGTTGCCAAAACTATCAAGACTTCATTAGAGGGTTGAGCTCCAAAAGAGACTGGATTATGGGGAGCGCTCTGTGGAGCATGGAGTAATTTCATGATTTTTTTAATTCAATGGCTTCAGTATGCCTTAGGCTTTGTGCTCTGTATTGTTTGGCTTCAGTTACATTAAGTACTCAATCTACAATGATGATGAATGAGATCACAGAGTCTTTGAATAAGACACATTTGAGTGTGCTTAAGACACTAAAGGTGAAGTCATTTTTTCCACAAAATGTTTTTCACATCAATAAATGAAATCTTTTATTTTCCAGAGCACACTGCAGTTGCACACTGAATAACTAGAACACGCACTCCAGTGATGTTGGGGGCAGCAGAGAGTTTGTGACAGTGTTTATGACAGCTGAAACCAGTGAAACATAAGCATATCTAGGGACCAGACAATCATATAGAATACTCTTGGGAAAGTAAAGAGGCCAGCCAACTTGCATTTACCTACAACTACTTAGAAACACTTAGCAACATCTCGATAAGTTTTGCATGCACAACTTTAACTTAAAAAAAAAAATATTACATCTTACATTTCTGCTATTGAATAAGAAATAAAAAAGGTAATTATGACTTTTATCCCACTATTCAGACTCATAATTGTGTGATATAAACTCACAATTCTGACTTTTTTCTCAAAATTGAGTGACATAAACTCGCATTTGTGTGTTATTGTGTGTTTTTCCGCAACTGTGAGTTAGTATCTCACAATTTTGACTTTTTTTATCACAATTGAGAGTTTATATCTCATAATTCTGACTTCTTTTCTCAGAACTGAGTGATATACATTTGCAGTTGCCTTTTATGAAATCAGAATTGTGTGAGAGAAACTTGCATTTGCGATTTATAAAGTCCAGTTCTGTGGAAATAAATACTTTATATCTCACAATTCTGACTTTGTAACTCTATATTGCTTGTTATAAAGTCATAATTGCAAGATGTAGACACACTTTATATCACACAAGTTTGACTTCATAACTCGTAACTGCAAGTTTGTACAACCACATTTCTGGAAAAAAACTGAATTGCGAGTTTAAAAACAGGCAATTACGAGAAAAAAGTCAGAATTGTGAGATACATTTTTATTTCTTATTACTTGGAGGAAACGGACTTCCATAGAAATGTAACATGATATGTATGCTGATTATTCATCATCACAATACGTAGCTTCCTCTCCAAAACCAATGAATCCTAAAGCTTTTATATCTTTGTATTTGGATTTCCCCGGCTAACCGCGGCTCACTAAACCCTTGCACTTTTAAGCCACAAGATGTTTCAACAAGCTCTCATCTCGCCATCATTGTCTTGGCAACCAGCCGTTTGGCTTTGCAGTAGACATTTCCCTGGTTACAGGCTTGGCATCTGTATATTGCTAACATCACCATGGAAAAGTTAGCGGCAACACAGCGTCGTTACACAACATAGACCATTTTCATGGGAACCTACTGAATGCATGGGTCATTGAATGTGAAAGCGTTGTCCCTGTCAGGATCCTGAAAGTCATTTTGGACACAGAAAATCTCCAAAATCCAATCGATCATAACAGGGTCACCTTGAAAACAATGGGATACTCTTTTCTGCTTTATAATATTGTTAGAATAAGATTAATGGCTATGCCTAAATGTGTATTAATGTATTCAGCTTACTTTTCTTTTTTAGGAGCGCAGACAAAAATGTAGGAGCGCCTTCTGATCAGACAGAAGTTAACTTTACTATTAAGGGGCAATATTTGCCCCCTTAAATTGATTTCCAGGGGCATTTCTTTACTTTTGTAAGGACATGTTTCCCAGACTTTTCAAATGTATGTGTCATTTATGTCAAAATCGCAAATTTAATTTGATTAAAATAATACATTTAGTAAGTAACAGTTCATCTGTGACTTTGTTAGAAACTATTTTTGTTGGCTAAATAAAGCAAAAACTGACGATATTGTGTCTGAAATATAGGTCACTTATAGTCAAGAAAACAGCATTGCTCATAATACCGTTTAACTATTTATGTCATAACTATTAAAAACAACACCTCATCCAGGGGCATTTTGTTGCCCCCATATATTTAATTTTGGGAAGCATTTTTATTCATTTTGGTGGTATTTTTTCCTCAACTCCCATTCATTTCTGACCCTGCTTCTGATAATTTAAATTTAATTTGACATGCAGCAAAGAATCAACATTAACCATGTTAATCTATTTTGTCTTGTAAACATAAATTCTCAATGTTGAATCACTGAAGTGTCTTCCATTGCACACAATGTTTTCGTGCTCCTTTGACTGATAGCATGAAAAGCAGCCAATTGCACAGTGTTGCACAGTGTAGATGGGATGTGTAGTTTTAATTGAATTATACAGCTATTCATGAGCTTCATCGGGTCATGTGCACGGGTGCACCCACATATCTATATCTATTCCATGCATTAAATGGTCATACTGTAGAGCCCTGGTGCTACTAATACTCTTTAGTTTCAGAAAATAAACTCCTCCACTTTGTCTCACAAGACCCAGCAGGCTGCATGATTATGTTATAGTTCCCACGGACAATGTGCCTGTACCTCAGTTCGTGTCAATTTAGAAAGCATTCAAGCATGTAAGTGAAAAATCCCCCCCCCCCTCACTTAATGTTGCTGTTTCGAAGGTAACGGCACAATGTGAAGACGTAGGAGTCTTTTCATATTAGTAATGCCAACCGTGTTCAGTCTATAAATCATGGCTGAAATATGAAATAAACTGGACACTGTTTGAATCACCTCTGATGTACATCTTTATGTGCACCATAGTTCTGTCATAATAACTCTCTGAGAGTTTAGCATGGTAATATACATGTCAATGTTAATGTATTTGGTCTTGCCAAATCTTTGGTCTTACGCTGCTGCTGCAGCAGAGTAAATACAGAGATTGCTACTGTCAATACATCCATAGACATGCTGCTGTGAGCATGTAGAAATTAAATAACCCCGTATATAATAGACATGCTGCTGTGAGCATGTAGAAATTAAATAACCCTGTATATAATAGACATGCTGCTGTGAGCATGTAGAAATTAAATAACCCCATATATAATAGACATGCTGCTGTGAGCATGTAGAAATTAAATAACCCCATATATAACAGACATGCTGCTGTGAGCATGTAGAAATTAAATAACCCTGTATATAACAGACATGCTGCTGTGAGCATGTAGAAATTAAATAACCCCATTTATAACAGACATGCTGCTGTGAGCATGTAGAAATTAAATAACCCCGTATATAATAGACATGCTGCTGTGAGCATGTAGAAATTAAATAACCCCGTATATAATAGACATGCTGCTGTGAGCATGTAGAAATTAAATAACCCCGTATATAATAGACATGCTGCTGTGAGCATGTAGAAATTAAATAACCCCGTATATAATAGACATGCTGCTGTGAGCATGTAGAAATTAAATAACCCCATATATAATAGACATGCTGCTGTGAGCATGTAGAAATTAAATAACCCCATATATAATAGACATGCTGCTGTGAGCATGTAGAAATTAAATAACCCCATATATAACAGACATGCTGCTGTGAGCATGTTAGAATTAAATAACCCTGTATAAAACAGACATGCTGCTGTGAGCATGTAGAAATTAAAATAACCCCATTTATAACAACATGCTGCTGTGAGCATGTAGAAATTAAATAACCCGTATATAATAGACATGCTGCTGTGAGCATGTAGAAATTAAATAACCCCGTATATATAACATGCTGCTGTGAGCATGTAGAAATTAAATAACCCCATATATAACAGGACATGCTGCTGTGAGCATGTAGAAATTAAATAACCCGTATATAACAGACATGCTGTGTGAGCATAAAAATTAAATAACCCCGTATATAATAGACATGCTGCTGTGAGCATGTAGAAATTAAATAACCCGTATATAATAGACATGCTGCTGTGAGCATGTAAAATAAATAACCCGTATATAACAACATGCTGCTGTGAGCATGTAGAAATAAAATACCCCGTATATAAAAAGACATGCTGCTGTAGCATGTAAGAAATTAAATAACCCCGTATATAATAGACATCATCTGTGAGCATGTAGAAAGTTAAATAACCCCGTATATAAATAGACATGATGCTGTGAGCATGTAGAAATTAAATAACCGCGTATTTAATAGACATCTGCTGTGAGCATGTAGAAATTAAATAACCTCGTATATAATAGACATGCTGCTGTGAGCATGTAGAAATTAATAACCCCGTTATAATAGACATGCGCTGTGAGCATGTAAAAATTAAATAACCCTATATACTAACAACAGAAAACTACTCTAGCAGATCATACAGGTGGAGCTGGGGAAGGTGGAGGGTTTCTGAAGCACACTGCAACACTAAAGCAAGCACTAGTCAAGTATTTGAATGTCGAGAAGAAAGCTCATGTGAATAATGATATGATTAGATCAGATTGGTTAGACCTGTTTGTCTGAGCCATCTAGAGTTTCCTGACAGAACTTCTACTTTATTATCTGAGTCTGCCTAAATACCATGCAAGCTGAAAAGATGCTCTTGATGACAAACAAAGATCCTCACACTGAAAGTCTTGGTTTGATCTTTAGCGTAACGGTTATGGTCACAAGATCAGGTACGTTTCAGAACGGAGCATCCTCTGTTGGTGTTTTTACTCATGGAAGATTTGTTTGAATTCAAGCCCATTGTGATTGCATCAGTCAAGCCTTTATGCAGTTCCCTTGAACCAAACCCCTGAGGATTGAACCGTGTTTCCTTGATGTGCAACTGTGTTTAGAAGAAGGCTTTCGAACTAATCAAATTAGTTTAACCTGGATCTACACCAAACCTTCTTGTGTGAACGCAATGCAAAACACAATGTTTTGACCAGTAATCTCTAATTATTGGGCAATATTCAAGAAACATTCATAAAAACATTTTAACTTTTTGGTTAATACAATGTAAAATTACAGTAATCTGCAGGCATCGCAATAAGACCAACATAGGCTCATTGGAAATACGTGCCTCTAAATATATTTCTGCAAAACTGAAAAAACTTACCAATACATACGAATTGCCGCTGTTTCCAGTTGAAATAAACACTAGAGGCTGTAAAACTCAGACAACTTTTATTCCTTTTCACTCAAAGTATGATTTGCAGGTCCACAGTTTTGATTAATAAAGCCTAATTTTCGCCCAATTATTTAGGAATATCATGTTATGAATTCAAAATAATTTTAACATGCTTGCACATTTAAAAACGGATGCATTTAAAATATTTTGTCACATATCAAGCTTCATATGTATGAGTTTTTATATTCAGTAGGTTTGTTTGCTAGATCACGCAGGAGTTCGACTTGAGAGGTGAAGAGCTCGGGCACGAATCCTGTGAAACTACGGTTCCACAAAACAGTTCAAAACTGCATATAAGGACATTTAAATAGCGCAGTTGCATCAACAAATCCGTTTTTATACCAGTTTCGCATTTGTTAACTCGTGCCAGGGTGTTTTAGCACCACTCACTGGATGCTTCATTTTAAAACTGCCTCGAAACATACAGTAAGGTACGTGATAACGGTGTTGCAGAAATATATTTAGAGGCATTATTTCCAATGAGCCTGGGCTGCGTAAGACAGGCTTTGATATGTTTTACATTGAGTTTGATCAAGTCTTGAAAGAACCCCACCATACAATCACTTAACATTACTAAAACCTGTCATTTTCTTCTTAACGTTAACGTTAAACCTGATAAGGTTAGGCAGTGTGGATTTATATGCTGTTTAATGTTTGATGATTATTTTACATATGCATCTTCTTACATATGTGATCGCTTGTTGCTTCTTCTTCACCGTGATTTGATCCAGAGATTCTGTACTCTTTCAGAAGATGTGTAATATCGCCCCCTACTGTATAACAGTGAAAACAAGGAAAGCCGGGAAATGATGTCATTGGCAGGGAAAGAGTTAAGAAAATATTTGAGAACTTGAGAATATATTCAATAATTGCATCAAGGGACGTTTGTCTCAAGAAAATTTTAACTTCTGGTCTTAGGAGACACTAACTTGAAATCATCCAGCTTTCAACGAATATGCAATTTGATGCAACCTCTGACTAGTGAACACTTGGATGCACTTTCTTACCACAGTTAAGTACTTCAGTTTAGCTGATGGAGATGCTAAACGTTTTTGGGGGGCAGGACTACCTGTTGGTCCGACCAGTGGCAGGCAAGTGAGTGTTTGGGAAAGAGTCATTATATTTGCAGTTCTGTTTGATGGCACAGTAATTGCACTTCACTTTGAGCCTGCCGCTATCGATTAATTGAATGAAGATGGATGGCTTTGTCATTATGAATTCTGAGCTCAATGCTGATTAGCTTGATTATTGCTGAGCGCCTGTAGAAAGAGGATGGATTGGAATCGGCATCCGACTCCATACGCCCTTCCACCAGGTGATGACTCAGCCATCTTTTGCCAATATCTGCGCCCTCCACATGCACCACGCCTGCCCTTTTGGACTGCTGGGTCTTGGCAGATACAATAAGGACAGTTTTATTAGATTAGTGGCCAGGCCTGGCCTGATTATTTATAGCAGGGGGTGGCTGCTTTCTTCCCTTCTCCTCAGGGAAAGGGCAGCACACCCACCCACTGACCACCGCTAACAATGCGTTAACCTCCGTCATCACTGTTCAAGGTGGAGCGGCTGAAAGCTTATTTTACACAACAATGTCTACCCTTGTGTTTGTGCATTTCCTCAGGCTTTTCCAAGTATTAAAAATGGTCATGGAGCACATGAGTTGTGTAAATATAAATATCAGGTACTTGGTGTGCTTTTCGCACAATGAACACGGTGTGGGAGTGCTACGGCTTGGTGTGCAGCTCTATTGTTATCTGATTTTTTTGCTGTACAGAGATGGCCCAATGATTTTTGACTCCAGGCTATGTCAGCAGAAATCTTGGTTGCCCTGCCTGCACATTTTAGTCCCAGGTGGACGATGTTGTAAAACAGCTATGTGATCGCTTCAAGCTTGTGTCTAGTCTTGTTCAGCCAGACTTTTGACTTGCGGCACAAAGTCTGGTCCTCATCGCAGTCTATTATGGCCAAATATAGCAACTTAAGACTTATTTGCATTCGCACAACCAAACACACTTATTTTTCTCTAACATTTAGGGTGTTTATTTATAATAGATTATACCACAATAATAGATCTGCATGGAAAAATATGAATTCAAATATTGGTTTAGGAGTCTCAGCGAATGCTTTCCCCCTCGGTGAACCGATGAAACGCCTGTGTGTCTTGACCTCTTGAATTTGCATTGCTGTCAGGCAATGGATGACTTGCTTGTGTTTGGTTCTTGTTTAACAATGCTTCATAATAACATAGTTGCAAGCCTAAAGATACTGTATGCAAGCAAGTGAATGCAAATCCTTGTAGTTATTCAAGCTCAGTTTCTTATGTCAGGTTCATTCTGAAAACTAGAAAGCAACTGATAATGTGTTGTACGAATGCATGTCATGTTGGAGCAGCTGTTTGAAGAAATCTTGGTAGCTAGTTAAATAGTCAAAAACAATGGCATAGATATTGACCTCCTAAATACTGAGACACTGTACAATGTTAGCATTTGCAATGCATTAGGCAAGCGTAAAGTATGATTTATTAGAATCACTTGTTCTCTTTGTGGATAAAAAAAGATGTTCACCTCAGCACCTATGGCCTTATTTCCTTACAAACTCCTCTACTCGCTACAGGAGACCCACCCAGTCACAGACAATAGCCTGCTCAAGAATTAGATCACTGTCCAGCGAAGGTCATATTGGACTGAAGTTCTGTGGAAAACAAGCAGGGGATGATATTCAATTATAACCGTATGTCACTCTGGTTTCCATTGTTCATTGTCCTTTGTCTCTCTTCCTTGCTAGCTTCACATACAAAATAAAAAAGACTGTCACTCAGTCCCCAAACTTTGGTTTACATGCAGTTCATTTGGATGAGAAAAGTCTATTGTGCCAAAAGTTCTGGCAAAACGCTTTCCCTCAATTTATTCAAAATCATATTTCTTCATCTGGGTGAAGCATGAATGCCCCTATGAGACATTCTGTGTGTGTACACGCGCTAGCATTGACACTAATTTGAATATTTATGTGGTGGAACAGGTCCAATCGCAGATAATTTAGGAGACTTGCAGCGGTTGAATCCCTTCTGCCAAGTCAGCTCGGCTCTCAGGTGCCTCAGGTGTTTTCCCATGAATACTAACTAGCATGCTGCTTCTACCAGACGCTGGGAAACACAATGAAATTACAATGTGTGCAGGATGCGCAGAGCATCATAGAGATGAAATATGATAAGAGCGACCCAATGCACAGGGCAATATTGAGTCCTATTCCACACCATACTGAAACCTCAAGTCAAATGCTTTGGGTTGATTTAAAATGAGACATGCAGTCTGGTTTATTCTCTGTGACCTCCCAGTATATGCAGGTGCATGTGATACGGCAGCTGCGGTTACTGTGGCATGCTTGCCAGGTTTAATTAACTGCAAGGCAGGAACGCTGTCGCTCATTTTTTTTTTCTCGGTAGTCATGTCGAATCAATAGCCTAAGGTTTTTCCTCCTTATTGAGTTTTTTCAAGGGCTCAGTGCCCTTCATTACCAGTTTGCTGACATGCCTGGTTATCTTGGTAAGAAGTGCAGAATTAAAGTCCTCTGTCATCATTTTGCCACTCAGCCAGGTCGGTGGACAAACACCCCTGAGACTGGCTTGCTGACCTTATTGTGTGAAGCAAGTCGGCTGGTTCCCCGTCTCTTTCCCAATACTATGTCCTAACCAGGCACAGTGTGATACGCTTCCAATCAGTAGTGATTTTTCTGTCCTCACTAAAAAAGAAATTCTGCCTAAAGCTATAGACATGGCCAATTAGGACAAATTTGACAGTTAAGAAGCAGCAATTATAATTTGCAGTGGATGGGGTCACTTAGAACGATTGACAAAAATAGGCTCCATGGTGGGATTTTTGAAGGTTTACAGGGTACTTTCATGAGTTTGTTATCCCATGTGCGTTTAAATTGAGATTAACTATATGCTAGTGTACACATATATTCAAGAGTTATTTTTCAGGAAAACGGACCAAACGTATTGATAATTGTACTCGTGTGTGTATACAGATTTCGGTAACACTTTAGTTCAAGGACCAATTCTCACAAATAATGCATATTACTAGCATATTGGCTGTTTATTAGTACGTCTAAAGCACATATTAATGCCTTTTCTGCCCCCCCCCCCCCCCCTTCTAGATCCCTTAATCTGTTAAATAAAAGACTCTCTAGATGACTTTGTGATGCAACTGAAGTAGCGACAGATCTTCTCTTCTGTATTGTGATGTATATCAGAGTGAAATGGATTATCAAAAATAAGAAATGTATGGCGGGGACTTTTTCATTGATTAGATGGAGGCAGATCTGAATGTGAGTTTGCAGTCGATTGTAAGAAAGGGACAGAATGGTTAAGTGGATGAAATGATTGGAGAAAGAAATCTGTCCTTTTACACAAAAGAAGATATTTCGAGGAATGTTGGAAATCAAACAGTTTTTGGTCCCCGTTGACTTCCATATTATTTTTGCCCACACCATTGAAGTCAATGGGGAACAACAACACACATTCTGCAAAACATCTTATTTTATATTTAACAGAAGAAAGAAACATACAGGTTTGGAACAACTTGAGGGTGAGTATATGATGATAGAGTTGTCACTTTTGGGTGAACTATTCCTTTAAAATTAGGAAAAAAATGAAACATGCTAAAACATAGAACAAAAATAGGGTGAATTTACATCCCATCATGACTTTAACATCACCTTTCCAATCCAAAAGTAGCCACTGTTACTGTCACATAATGGATGCCGTGCAAAGATGCTTGTGAATAATTTGAACCTACAAAATTGTTAGTTTAACTTATTGTTAGTCAATTTATTTTCTTTCTTGTTGCACAATGCTTTGCGTTGAAGCCGGTGTGCTTTTGGATTGTAGCCGGTTAGGACAAAACTCAGATTAGCATGAAATTTGTTTTTTTTGTGCCGTGCATGAGTAAGCTGAAGAATACATTGCCATAACATGTAAAAATGATTTAGGATTAGGGCACGCCTGTTTTGTCAAACGTGTTATGTCTAGAGGTGTGCACTGTTGAGTCGATTTACTTTATTTAAAACCATTGGTTGAGTTCAAAGATGGTTGAGTAGTGCTGCTTTTATCTTCACCACATCTCTGTCATTTATCTGCCATTAGATTATTCGACTGTGAGTGCTATTTTCAGCATGCACCCTCGCTTATCTCCAAACTCATGTAAAAACCTGCCCTGTTCTCAGAGGGTCAAACATAGTTCAGGAGTTCCTCATTATGAACTAAAGAAACATAAACAGTATTTCATATTACTCTCTATAAGGGTAAAGAAATTATGTTGACACCGTAAAGTCATGAAAAAACAAGGTTGTGTTTATCCATTTCTTTTACTTACTAATTTAAAGTTCATCTATTTGTACTGTCATTCAATAACCTGCCATTGATTTAGGAAATAAATGTTTTGACATGGTATCAGAGACGGTTTTGTCTCCTGTGAAACGGCCCCACATCCGTAAGTTCTCTGTTCATTTTTTTTTTTTTTTTTTTGAAATAATAACATTACAAATGTTGGAAAATAAAAAGAAAGAAGAGAAAAAATTAAAAATAACAGGGAACAAAACACACAAGTCGAGTGATTAATACTTCAGGGTTACTGAAAAGGAAGTTCTCTGTTCATGAGAAAATAAAACACAAGTCGAGCAAACAATGTGTGTTTGTAGCCGTGGAAGTCATACGGACAGTAACTGTCCTGTGGGAGCCTTCAGGGAGTTTTCATTAGTGTGGGTTTTCTACAGAAAGAGATTTCCACCGAAATCTTCCAGATTTCACATGGCAGCTAAAGAAATGCGGTTGCGTGGAGTTTTAAGCCTCCTACTGACCTTAAGAAGTGCTTCTGCTGATGAAAGCGTTTCTCCTTCACTCCGGTGAATACAGTGCATCACATCGCAGGATGGGGAAGAGCAGCTTCAAAATAGGATAACGAAGGATAATTCATTTAGCCCATTAGTTTGACCTAGAAAACATGTAGAGGACATCCCAAGATCTATTATAAAGAAGAGGAAGCATGACCCAGATTTTTAACTTTGGGAATTTTTCTGACACATGTATTTATCTTTTTTAGTGATTTATTTATTTGAAACAATTAAGAAGAAGTTCTAAGTCATTATGACTCGTTATAATTCTAATAATCATGTCTTGAATAACAGCCTTACTGTAAAAATTACCATAGTAGTAACAAGTTATAGTGATGATGTAATATAATAATAGGTAATACCATGGTATGTTGTTTCATATATACACAATATGACAAATATGCAGTAATTTTTGTGAGGACAAATCTTAATTAAATAGTTCACCCAAAACTGAATATTCATAATTTACTCACCCTCAAACTTTTCTTCATCTTCAGAAAACACAAATTAAGTTATTTTAATGAAACCTGAGATTTATGTCCCTCTTTTAAAAATACATAACTTTGACGCATTAAAAGTTTATAAAGTGATCATAAAAGTAATCCATATGAATTATTTTAAGTCTTCTGAAGAGACACGGTTGTTTTATATGATAAACAGATTTAATTAAACACACATAGAGTTCATCAAATATGGTCAACGGAAGCTCAAACGTGCTTGTTTGTCCTTTGTGAAATGTGAAATATAAAATGTAAATGTAGCAAAAACAATATATCGATTTTTTTTGTCATGTATTTTAATGCTTTTGTTTGGCATGATAATGAAGCTGATGTCTTTAAATGATGTTCATTTGGGGGATTTTTTGACAAACACTTATATATTATCATAGTATCGATATATCGATCGATGTACTCCTGTATCGAATCGGATCGTATCGTATATTTTTTGAGGTATCGGCAAATATCGTATCGCTGGGTATATTGTATAATAGGAGGTTTTACACTGGAATGTAGGTGTGGGCGAACGTATAAAAGGGCAAAAAGTTATGATGATGAATTAATCGAAGTTGACAAATTCATATGAAATAATTACTATATTTATATACCATGGCATTTACATGGTAATTCAAAGAACACCACGTCATTCACATGGTATATGGTAAGGTAATACTATTGTATTTTTGGTACTTTCTTTGTTCCCTTGGCAGGATTTAACATACAGTTGTCTGGGAATAAAGTCTTTAAAGGACATGGAGTGAAAGTGTTGCTAAACGTGTGTCATTGGAATATCTGATCTTGTGACAGCCATCGGTTTCTGGAAGTGTATTTATCTATCAACATGAGGGTCAATGGAAGACATACGCTACACTCCAGAAGAGGAGTCACATGTGATGTGTGTGTAAGAGAGTGTATTGAAGCCTGACCGAGTCAATGATGAAAGTGTGACGCTTGTTCCCATGATGCCCACCTGACTCTCTCCCATCATCCAAAGCTCTCGTGATGTCCGACACGCTCATGTAGCTCATGAAAGACAGCACTCCACATCATTTAGAAACGCTCTGTTCTGCAGCGCTGCATAGGTCATGTCCGAAATACTAGCATAGTGCAGTCTGAGTACTGTATACAGTACACTGCCTACTATATAAAAAATACAAATAAAAACATGCTATAATTGAACTCATCATATGTTGCCAAATAACCTTATTACATTTATACATGCCCAGAGATAATGTTGAACTCAGCAAGAAACATATATAATATAAATATATATATATATATTAATTGAGTGAAAGATGTTACAAATTTGATTGAATTTGATGCATTGATTTGTCATATTGGAAATAATAGGTTGAATCAAGCCCATTGCATTATGGGACACAGTACAATACAGAACAGCACAGGGTGCAAACTTAACAGCAGGAATAGAATAGTATATTAGTATGCTCTTAAAACATATGCAGCAGTGTTATTTTAGTATTATCTATATACCATTATAGTGTTTATTCATATTTTGAACATACTTTTTATATTTCAGTTTCAGTCATTTCAAATGTAGTTTTAGTAATTTTATATGCTTTTGTATAAATTTTTGTTTTTATATGCCTTTTTAGCAGTATGTTTATTCCAAAACAAAATATTTTTCCGAAGGAGTAGTATATTAGTATGCTGTTCAAACATATGTAGCAGTTTTATATCTATAGTGTTTAATAATATTTTGAATGAGCTTTAATAATTTATGGCAATTTTTCAGTTTGTCATTTAAAATGTTGTTTTAGTAAATTGATGTGCTTTTGTATTCATTTTTCCATGTCTATGTTTATTTTATTTCAGCTTTAGTAATTTTAGTACTTCAATTTCAGTTGATTACCAACAGTTTTATTTTTCAGAAATATAGAGTAGTATATTAATATGCTGTTCGAACATATGTAGCAGTGTTATTTTAGTATTATCTAGTGTTTATTCAATATTTTGAATGAGTTTTGATTTGATATTTTCAGTTTTAGCCATTTAAAATTGTTTTAGAAATTTGATGTGCTATTTAATGTCTATATTTATTTTTATTTCAGCTTTAGTCATTTTTAGTACTTCAATATCAGTTAGTTGCCAACAATTGTATTTTTTATTTGAGTTGTTTTTAAGTTTTCATCTAATATTTGCATTTTATTTTAGCTTTAATTGACTGATTTTGTATTTTTAATTAATTGTATGTAACAATAATAACACGGACATGTAGCCATGTAAATTGCATCTGCTTCAGGTTCGATTGAAGTCTAGTTTAGGAAGAACTTCTCAGAAATGCAGCAGTGAAGTCTGGGCTTTCATAGCTTGTATTTCCACTCATGTGACTCCGAGTACTTGCCTGAGCGCTTCGAGAGCTCTTCAACTCTGCTGTCACACGAAAACAAGCCTCCAGGAATGTGTGGCCTTTTAACATTGAACTGTCTGCACCATTTGAGGCAAACTCTTGTTTGAGTTTTAGTTCTCCAAACGTTTCCTCCTATTCTCTCAAAGGGACTTTCCATCGTTTGAGGGTATATTGTATAATAGGAGGTTTTACACTGGAATGTAGGTGTGGGCGAACGTATAAAAGGGCAAACTTCTCGAACTTTGTCTGTTTTCAGTGTGAAGTTTAACGAGGGCGGCTCGTAAAGCACCATTCACGCGGTGGGTGGCATGCAGTGTTTACTAATTAATACCTGAAATGTGCTGTGCTTTCATCAGGGGAGTGCAACACAAAAATGGCCTGGCTTGCATGACTGTTAAATAAGAACTTGATGAGATGATGATTTTCCCTTGTGGTTAAAAAAACAAACAGAGGTTAATAGAGATACACAAATGTCATCCACCCGGGAGGCCTCGCTTGAGCAGTTCAAATGTGAGGACGTCAGAGTTTTATTCTCTCACAGTCTGCATGAAGGGAGGATGAGAGGAAATGTTTTCTGCTGTTTTGGACTGCACCCTGTGAGGCTTCAGAATAAAAGGAAGTACTTCCTGTATATCAGTTTAAAGGGACAGTTCACCCCAAAATGAACCCTGGTCCAAATGTAGCAGTTTCTGATTTTCTTTCTTCCATGGAATACAAAAGGAGAAGTTTAGCAGAATGAGACCAGAATGAAAAGTTAGTGAGGCAAGGACTCTCCAGCTCCAAAAATGACACAAAAGCACCAAAGTATCATAAAAGCATTTCAGCACTTATATTGTACGTTTTCAAAGCTGTGTGGTGGCTTTGTTGTGAAGAACAGACCAACATTATACACAAATAATCTCATTTAAATATGGTGTGACTAAACGTGTCGTGTCAGGTTTGGCGTAAATGATGGAACGTACAAAAAAAAGACTTGCCTTGCATTCAAATATGCATACTTCACTGGTAAGTCACAACACAATGATGCACACTATATAGAACATACTCTTTTTAGTGTCACAAATACTTATTCAAATGTAGTACCTACTCTGACAGCATGAGCTTTCGATTCCATTGACGAAATCTGGCGTAACACACCTTGACATGGCGTCTCAAGGTTCAAGGTTCTTTTATTCGTCACATACTCAATTATACAGGATATAATCAGTAGTGAAATGTAAATCAGGACAGGTCCGCTCAATGGACAGTGCAAAAAAATAAAAAAAAAATGAAACATAACACAAGAGAATATATATAAATATAGGTAAGAATAAAATACAAATAAGAAAAAAATAAGGGGTAAAATGTGCAATGAAATAAAATGTGCCATACAGTATACTGTGGACTTAATAAATAATAATATAAACAGGGATGTGCAAGAAGAATGTGCAAACAGCAAGAAAAATGTGCAAACATGGTTGTACCGGGTATGTACACATTAAATTGAGTCATGTAAATGTTATGAGACCGAGTTTGAGTTTGAGTTTTAGGAGTTGAGTTTAGGAGTCTCTAGAACCATAGACGTGTGGGGAAATAAAACAAGATATCATGGCCACTAATTACTTTGTTTTAGTTAAATCGTTGAGTATATATTGTATTATCTCGCCACTATTTTCTTCTGCATGTCATGTGGGAAGCCCTGTACTGGTTGTGCATAAATGAGATTTATTAGGGCATGATTTGTCATGAACTATTTGGACTCCAAGGCACTTTTATCATGCTCGTTTGTCATTTTTAATGATTAAATGTTTTCTCTATATTGGAAAAGAGCATCTTGAACATTTTTAGGTAAAAGTCACACGCTAAGTCATCTGAAGCACTTATGATCCTTCGTCTGCTGCTTTTAGAATAATTACATAACATATGAGGTATTTATGTAGTAATTCTCTCCAACAAGCTGAGTTTTGTCTTCTGGGGAGGAACTAAAGGAGGGACTCTCCCCAGCCAGGTCAGGTTCGGACATCCTGTTAAACACAGAGATCCTGGTTCGGGATGCCACTTCCTCGGTCCGTCTTTTTATATATTAGCGGACATCCTCTCTGTCCAGTTTTAAAGGCACTACACCTTCTGAGACTACAGACTAATATATGTGAGGGAATCACTAAAGTTTAGAAATGTTGGTTTATTTATTTTTTCGGTGAAATGATAGTATGTGCGTATATTTCACATATATTGTTGGTATATGGCAGTGTATGAGACTCTGAAAGGCTCTGCTCATTCACCCAGAGCTCTTGAAGTGAGCGTGTTTTTCTGTCCATCCGTATGGACTGCAAACACATTCTTACCCCTAGGGGGCGGCAGGTGTAACACACACTTTAAACATGCTTCATTATGGCTTTACACACAGCATAAACTCTGTATCAAGCCGCAGAAATGTGCAAATATGCAAAACATTTGAGTGGAATATACATTTTACTATTTACTGTTATCTGTAGACTTGTAACTATGACACTTTGATGAGACGAGATTTGAATTAAACGTTGGCTTTAGTTTCATATTTAAATTATTTCATTTTTAAAAATATTTTAATATTCAAAATGTTATTTTCAAAACAATAAACTCTCAGTATTTTTATGCAATTTCAATTTATTTATTTTTTAATTATTATTCTCGTTGAATTTAATAAAATTTAAGAATTTGACAAAAGGTGCTGCATGCATTACAAAATGTTTGAAAGCTATCATTCATAAAATCTGAATCAATTTTTTTTTTTGCAGTTTTACTATTTTAAATCAAAATTCTATTCAAAATCGAGTATCAAATTATGACCCCTAGAATAAAAATGAAGTGCCTAAGAAATTGCTGTGCGATTATGAATGATCCCAATCCTAATTATGATTATTTTCACGGTTTTAGTAAATTAATAACTTTTGACCTATTCATGAGGAACTGTTCATGGTCTTATTACAAATACCACATTTAAACTATGTGAGAATTACGGTAAACTGTTATCAAATTTGCCATTTTTAAAGTCTAGACGGTAAAGGTCTTTGCACACGGCCTCTGAAACTTTCGTTCGTCGTAAAATCGGATCGGGTTTGATTTTCTGCGTTTTCCGCATCCGCAGCAGGCATTTGACTCAGTGTGCACGGTTTCTGTGCATGACGATGATGAATACGAAAAAACGCATTCGAAAATTTCGGACTCGGGAATTTTGGGCTTGAGATTTGGTCCCAAACTAAAGTGTGACCATCTAAGCCCCGTTCACACCAAGCACAATAACTATAAAGATAACGATAAAGATATAGTTCTAAAAATCGTTCTCAATATTAAAGAATAGCAGAGTCCACACCACAACTATAACAATAAAGGCACAGAGAAACAATATCATTGGAATCACGATTTTTTTTTTTCAGCTGATTAACGATACAAACATTGACATCCAATCAGAATCCATCCTGCTATAATGAGCTCGAGAATTTAAAGCAACAGACGCGCATGTGCTTAGAATAAACAGACGATATCATTCGCTAAATATCGTTATAGTTATCGTTCTTGTGTGAACGGGCTTTATGTTTTCTGAAGACAGGTTTAATTAACAATAATAGTGATGCATTAGTAAGCACCAGGATTTATATGTTCAGTTAAATGCTATGTTTTGATGAAATTCTCTCTCTCTCTCTTCAGGAGGCGTTTGTGGAGCTCTACGGCAGGCAGAGGGACTCTGTGTTTCGCAGCTCGTGGTCATCGATAGTAACGGTCTTCGGTCTAGCCGCTCTTGGGGCCGTTGGCTTGACCATAGGAGCCTACCTTGCTCAGAAATGAGGAACCTTCCCCTTCTTCAGTCGCTTGCCCTCTCTCTGTTCTCTCCATCTAAACCCCCTCCTCTGCTTTCCCCAGAAGACATCTATGTCCCAGGACTGCTCCTCTTCAAAGCCTCTCTCCCGCTCGCTACAAGGCTTTCTTCTCTGCCCTCAAACACAAAGACAGGAAATGAACTCGCTGCCGACAGATCATGAGAAGAAGAATAATGAGGTGAAAGAGACACAGTGTCATCGGCAGAATTAGTTCAGACAGTTTTGGTATTCTTATATGTAAAAATACAAAGGACAAGCCACATCTGGAGGTTTTGAAGGTCTGTGCTGATTGAAAGTATCTTCTGACAACACAATGTCCTTTAAGAGTCGGGTTGATCTTAGGAGATGATCTGCACTATACTACCATCGTTGGTCTTAATTGATTTTGTAGGATTAATTGTAGCCCGTCTTCTACCCGTTGCTAGCCCAACGTTTCTTGTGCTGCCATCCTTGTATCATACAGTCAGAAAGAACCTGAAGAACTGAGGAGGAAAAGAGAGAAATGCAGAGACCGTGTCCCTCAAGCCACTGGATTTTGATGAAATGTCGACAGAGTGAGATACAGTATGCAGAGGGAACAGTTGAAAAATGAATAGTGGGATGCCAGTTTCTCTTTGTAGCAACTTAAAGAGCTTTATTGAGGACTGACGAAGGGTTTCCTTGAAGTGCTTTGGGCCAGAAAGGACAGAATGGGAAAGTAGTTTTCAGACTTTGAAAGAGCCTTGGGTAGACACGTTATTGACATGTTCAACAGATGCGCGTGAGCCGGTCAAAAGATCTCAAACTGTACAGTATGTAAAGAGGTGACGCTTTATTCTTCTTAATACTGCGACTACACTTCTGTTCTCTCTAGTGTTCATTCAAACACCAAAAGAAGCAGTAGGGTGGATCTTAAATCTGTCAAGAGCAAGTCAAGGTTATATTTCACCTCAAAATCAAAAGAAAGATATATTAATATATTATACATACACACTACCATTCAAATGTTGGTTGTTTTTAAATAAATGTATAATTTTATTCAGCAAGGATGCATTAAATTGGTCAAAATTGACAGGCTTTTAGTTACTTCACATTTCTATTTCAAATAAATGGTGTTCTTTTAAACTTTATATTCATCAAGGAATCCTGAAATAAATGCATATATTAAGCAGCTCAACTGTTTCATTACTGATCAAATCAGAAATGTTTCTTTAGAAGCAAATCAGCATATTAGAGTGATTTCTGAAGGATCATGTGACTAGTAATGATGCTGAAAATTCAGCTTTGCATCACAGGAATAAATTAAAATGTGAAGAATATTAAAATAGCAAGCAGTTGTTTTAAATGCTAAAAATATTTCACAATAATACTGATCAAATACATGCATCCTTGGTGAACAACCAATAGATATAACGCACATTTCTATGTGTACATGTAATTATTTAAATAAAGTACATATTGCACACACACACAAACACACATATTGGGGTGAAATGTGACTGGGTCATTCTTTCTCAAAAGTC